>CM060985.1:27802044-28402044 GCA_030765065.1 Deroplatys truncata | reverse complement strand
ATTAATTTACATTGATTGAGCTAATAGTGGTTAATTATGAAGCCCAGGAGTTGAAGTACTTATGATATTCTAAGTCACCATTGGAGTATATTATCTCAAAATGAATTTGGGAATGCATTGTAGTTTATTAGAAAAAAATGTGAGTCAATTAGGGAATTGAATGTCGTGCCAGCAGGTGAACTCGGTTGATTACAACAACAGTATAGAAAGCTGAAGATTCATTGTTAAATGCCAGCTCTGGTATTAAATTTTTCAGTCCAATTCTACCTTTCGAAGTTTGAATGAAACAATACACACACACACAAAAGGGTTTTTAACTGAAACTTTTACTTATTAAACACCGATGCAAAAATCAAATAGTTGCAGTGATTTAAACTATGAGATATAAAAAAACGTTTACATAGTTATTGAAGCAATCAGTAAAAACAAAAGCTTACACATTTACTTATCAAATCTTACGAAAGTGAGTATGTGTGTTAAAAGACAACTCAAAAATGAGGCATGTGTGGAGTCAGTTACTCTGGGGCTGTTGCAATGTCTATGAGCTGTGAATTACAAAAATGAAAGCTGTGGCGAGGTGAGGCAATTATAGAAAAACCAAAAATAACAAAAGATGTAGATTAGTTGTTCTACATTTAAGTTTCAATAGAACTTGCCTTAATTGTTCTATATGTAAATTGTAATTTATCTTTTACTGTTGAAATAAGTGTTCAGAGAATAAAATGGTATTATAAATTTTCATTTGTCTTTGTATGCACTATCACCTCTTTCAAGTATGACTTTTGTGTACCTTCCACCTGGTATATTGTTATTTGAGCAAAATAAAGCTTTTCCCCATTCCTATATTCTTACCTTAAAGGATTCAAAGAATTATATTATTTTATTTTCTAAATTTGCAGCTAGTTATCTGCAAAATATCAAGATCCATGATATGCTTAAGTTAAGATGTTACCACAGACCCCTGTTATTGGTTTGCTTCATGACTTGTCTCCACATTTCTTGATTAATATCACGTGTGTATATATATAAAGAAGATTTACACTTGTTATTGTGCACAGTAAAGATATAGTTCTTTGACAGATTTATAATCTGAATAAACATACACCTTATGGGAGATAGCAGTTATACAATGTAGTAGTATAGATAAATGTGGGGTTGGCCCCATATACTACACCTTCACTCATGCAGGCGACCCCACCAAAAAAAAATACAACAATGATTACTTAAAAACGGCCCGTTGAACTGTAAAAGTATATACAAGTCATTTTAAAATCACAAAATACCTCAATAATCAGCAAATATATTGTAATATCCATAATACTAATAAAATATTATTCAGTTTGCCCCATTCTTTACTTTCTCTACTACGTATAGTAAGTAGGAGAAGTATTGCATTCCACCCAAAAATTTGATACCGGGATTTCACCGAAAATATATGTTTTGAGACCCCCTGAATCCAAAAAAAGCATTTTTGGAAACATGTCCATGTGTGTGTCTGTGAACACCATAACTCAGAAATGAACAATCGGATAAACACCAAACTTGGTATTTAGGTTCAGTATCTTCGAGAGATGCGACACGAAGGTTTTCAAGAAAATCCCCCCACCCCAGATTACCCTTTACATGGAACATTTTTCGAAAATCTTAATTTTCTCAAAAATGGCTCTAATGATTTTGATTAAAATATCATATGTTTAAGATATTTTTATGACAAATGAAATGTATATCTCGAATTTTCTGGGAATGTCTCTAAAAGTATTCTTCATTGTGAACGACTTTTGCATAACTGGTAACCCTAAGAGAGACAAAATTTTACTACACAAAAACTGTAGATCGAGTTAAAATACACAATTTATGTCACATACATTTTTTTTTATTGAGTGAACCATTTCCGAGATATTGCTTGTTATTTCCTTAAATTTTCCAATACTTATACTTTTTCTCAAATGGGAATTCGTTATTCATTTTTTTTTGTCCTGGTAATGCAAAGAGAATGGAATACTCCAAATAGCAACCAGCTCTTAAAATATTTGACTATAGCTTAAAGCCTAGCAATTCCCCTTGCATCTACAAGAAAATTAGCAATAAGATTAACATCTCGATATCTCAATTAACTTGAAGCATATGGAGAATAAGCGTCTGTAAAAATAGTTTGTACAACAGTAGAGAAAGTATGCGAGTGTAACACATCAGATTTTTTATTTAATAACTCAATAAAAACATGTTAGTATAACAAATAAGGAAGAAATATTAGGTCATTACTCACAAATAAACATCTGTGGTAATTTATTGGTATCAAAACAAAATATCTGGGGTTATTAGAAAATAAAAATCTGGAGTATTAACAAAAATTAAAATCTTGGAGTCATTGCGCACAATTAAAACTCTAGGGTCATTTACCAAACAAAACTTCTAGGGTCATCTATTAAAAATAAAATCTGAGGTAATTTTCCAGTATAAAAAATGTTAAATCTGGTGTCATCCATAAAATAAAATATCTGAGGTCATTGTGCATATCACTAAATCAGGATTTAAGTCTACTGAAATGTGCTGTGTATTTAGTTGTGTGGCATTAAGCAACACACACATGCATTATAAAGTTTTGGTATAGGCATGTAACATGTAAACCTTGGTATTAAGTTACTGCTTATGCCATATAGTAGTTCAAGTGGAAACTATTACTGCAACAACGCCAACGATCACTGACAAAAGTGATTCAGAATATAGCTTACAGGCATTTAAACTGTGCACAGTAATTACCATATCCTTGTGAGTAAGCAGATCTTATGTACGCAAAGATTAAAGCTGTAATGGAGTAGCAAAGTTTCACTGCATGTTAACAAGATCATAGCGCTTCAAAGTTCGGTGGAGCATGTAATGCTATGAACAGGGCTGGTGTTTTTAGATATAGCGATAATCATAATATATTCTATATTATGGAGTTTATTTTTGGTAACACACACAAATTAGGATGTTGATGTTGTTCACCAATGGTACTGGGGATTAATTGATCTGCATCATTTTCCCTCTGGCTTCCGAATATAAAGTCTGTAAGTTATCAGTTTTAAGGCCTTTGCATTTGGCGAGATATTGCTTGTTCAGGATGACATCTAATTCACAGAGAGTGCACTTAGGTGTAGGTAGGCATCGTATCTTGTAGAGATGTTCTGCGAGGTAATTGTGGCCAGTTGCCATCCTAAATAAGGCCATTGCAGTCTTCCTTGGCATTTTTTGTATATCAACTGTATCTTTAATATGCTTATAATCTTTATCCTTTAATTTATTTTCATCAAGTCTCTGCTGTCTTTTGAAATGTTGTTTAATGTTATTTAATTGTTTATTTATTTCCATTTGTCCTACAGGTTTTATTTGTTGTATTGCACCTTTCTTTGCTAATTGATCCACATATTCATTGTCCAAAAGTGTGACATGAACTAGGATCCATTGTAGAGTGACATGATTTCTAGTTTCAACAAATTAGGGTGTTAATGTAGGTATTACATACATAATACATTCATGACAAAGTGCAAAATGGGGTGCTAAAAGCAAAAAATTATAGACATGTCATTTTATAGCGAATTTCACATTCTAATCCTTTTCATTTACTATTATTACTATTATCAGGCATTGGAATTTTCAAGCATTAAAGCCAGGATGAACAGAAATTAGGTTGAACTGTTACTGGACTTCATACAGTGACATTACAGATAACAACCCCCCATCCCTCATACAGTCTGTTGGCGTTTTCAGACAGAACTCATGAGACCATGTTTCATCTTGGTTGCTGTTGTTTAATGTTCTTTGTATTGATAATGGTTTAAGTGCAGCTAACTTGAAGCTGACTATTTAAGAATTATTATACTTGAGTATTATTATTATAATAATTTTTAACCACTTTGATTCTGGCTGTAGTTTTTAACTTGGATTTGCAACATTTTGTTCAGTAAATATTTAATATAATACACCTACAATGTGTCATTTAACTTAAATATTACTGCTGACCTATAACATCATGCTTTTGTATTATCAAATCTCTCAGTTCTTTCTAAGCATTGCACATGTTTCAGTATTCCCTTCCAGCATTTTAAGGCGCCAATCTGTTACAGTTAAATTATAAGTATCTTGAAAAACATTGTTCACTGTCTGCATTAAACACTGGCATCAAAACAGAAATATTTTCTTTGCCACAATTTAATTTAGAAAAAAGAAAAATGTAATTCTAGATCTAAAATATTCCATAAAACTAGGTAAATTGTATTAATATAACTTAAAGCCAAGATAACATTTACAAAACTACTTGCATTACAGCTTAATGTTTAATGTTGAATGCAGTGCAATTATTCTTGTCTTTGTATTCCATATTGCACCTTTACACATTCAAAGAATCTTGTAATTTTAATCTTGGTAGAGAAAATTAAGTGTACATATAGGAGTAATATGATTTAAAGAAACATGCTTTTTCAGCAATTTACATTAACCTTTGCCAACATTAAAAACAATCTCCAAAATCTCCAATCACGTACAAAAAGTCCACAAAAGATAAAATTAATCTCCATAAATACCTGCCCCTGGCTATGACACAGTTGTAGTGTGAGTGAACCTGCCTTGTGCCGCAACACATCCTTGCGCGCAATGACATGTGACACTAAGTAAACCAATAACCTAATAAATACTTCTAGAATACTTTTCAAAACTTCCTCAAGCTAGAAACTGTCAGGCATACACCATATTGATTGTCAAAAGATATATACTGGTAAAATAAACAGAAACTTAGAGACAATCAACACTTGAGGAATATAAAACACAAGCAGATAGACACATTTGCTCAATCTACCATTTTTGGTCATGTAATTACAATATCAATAAAGATATAAACTTTTAAAACTGACCAAGTGGGAATACATCTATATAACAAGGAATTCAAGTTATGTAATGAATTTTTAAATACATCATACGACTCGGAAGAAGAGCAGAGAGAACAATGAAGCAAAAAACCTGCAAATACCAGTCAAACCTACCAGCTGATGATACAGATGTCTTCTTGAAACATTGTAATGTTTTAAACAAGTGGAACAAAAGTTAGTTGATAGCTTTGAATGTGCAATAAAATATTATTTGTTGTGACTGTTTATGCAATATACATTAGCTGTTTTTGAGCTATATTAAGGTAACTTACGAAGTAATTTTACCATTTGGTAAATATTACTAGAGGATTTATTAATATTTTATGTAAAGATAAAAATGTAAAACTGACAGAAATAGACCAACATCTATAGACTGTAATAATTCCCACAAAATACAATTGAAAAACCAGTTAACTCTGCACACATTCTAATTTATAGAACACTTGACCCTGGCTTCCACCTGCTATATTACAAAAACCTAAAATTAACCTTAAGTCTACTAGTATGTCCAATGTACTTTAATGTAATCTTTATCCTATCTCACTAGTAAAAATGGCCGTGTTTCTTCTTCAGGTAATCCCAAATACGCTTTCCTATGCATAAATTCATTATTAAATTAACACTTGTCTCTAATCACTATCCGAGTTCATCAACCATTCACTTGTTTTCATGACTGACACAACATTTGCATCGACGGACATTGATTTAAAAAAAATCTGATGTGTTACGCTCACATGACTTTCTCTATTCTTGTACAAACTATTTTTACAAACGCTTATTCTCCATCTACTTCATGTTAATCAAGATAAACATTTGCAGACTCTTATCTTATTGCTAATTTTCTTGTTGGTGTAAGGGGAATATGGTAGCCTTTAAGCGATAGTCAAATCTTTTAAGAGCTGGTTGCTATGTGGAGTATTCCATTCTCTTTGTATGTCTAGGACATAAAAAAAAAATAAAGCATTTTTGGAAACATGTCCATGTGTATGTCTGTGAATAGCATAACTCAAAAACGAAAAGTGGGATAAACACCAAACTTGGTATTTAGCTTCAATATGTTCCAGGTATGCGACATGTAAGTTTTCAAGAAAATCCCCCACCCCAAACCACCCCTTACATGGAACATTTTTCGAAAATCTTTATTTTCTCAAAAATGGCTCTAATGATTTTGATTAAAGTATCATATGTTTAAGACATTTTTATGGCAAATAAAATGTATATCTTAAATTTTCTGGGGATGTCCCCAAAAGTCATCTTCATTCTAAACGACTTTTGCATAACTGGTAAACCGTAAGAGATAGACAAAATTTTACTACATAAAAATGTAGATCTCGTTAAAACACACAATATATGTCATAAACATGTTTTTTTTGTAAAGTGAACCATTTTTGAGATATTCCTTGTTATTTCTTTGAATTTTCCAATACTTATACTAATTCTCAACTGAGAATTCTTTGTTCTTTTTTTATGTTCTTGGCATGCAAAGAGAATTACATATTACACATAGTGACCAGTTCTAAAAATATTTGACTATCGCTTAAGACGTACTATGTTCACCTTGTTTGGTATTTGCAAGGGCAATATAGAAACACAGTAGCCTTTAAGCATAGACATATATCTTAATAGCTGGTTGCTAGGTGCAGCACCATTCCCTTTGGCACAGATTAATACCTTTTGCATATCCAAGACAAAAAAATTAATAACAAATTCCCACTTGAGAAAAAGTATAAGTATTGGAAAATTTAAGGGAATAACAAGCAATATCTCGAAAATGGTTCACTCAACAACAGAAAATGTATATGACAAATTGTGTATTTTAACACGATCTACATTTTTTGTGTAGTTAAATTTTGTCTATCTCTTATTGTTTACCAGTTATTCAAAAGTCGTTTACAATGAAGAATACTTTTGGAGACATGCCCAGAAAATTCAAGATATACATTTTATTTGCCATAAAAATGTCTTAAACATATGATACTTTAATCAAAATCATTAGAGCCGTTTTTGAGAGAATAAAATGTTTTGAAAAATGTTCCATGTAAAGGGTAATCTGAGGTGGGGGGATTTGCTTGAAAACCTTCGTGTCGCATCTCTGGAAAATACCGAACCTAAATACCAAGTTTGGTGTTTATCCGACTGTTCACAGACACACATGGACATGTTTCCAAAAATACTTTTTTTGGATTCAGGAGGCCTCAAAACATGTATTTCTGGTGAAATCTTGGTATCAAATTTTTGAATGGAATGCAATACTTTCCCTACTTACTATACGTAGTAGAGGCAGTAACTTAATCAGGCATGTTGTGTATTACATGCAGAAACTCTGCTTAAATTTTCAAAATAAATCCTTTGCGTTTGTCTGTCTACTAGTTTACACTGTATAATGCACACACACACACACACACACACACACACACACACACACACACTATGTTGCTTTCATTTTTGAAGAATGAACACATTTTTTTTTTTTTTTTGCAAATCATCCCAGATAGTTTTATGAATGACCTTGGATGTTTTTATTTCTATGCAATGAACCCAGATTTTAATTTTTGTGAATGCTCCAGATTTCTACTTTCTAATGACCCCAGATTTTTTAATTCTGATGCAGGTAAATGATGCTATATTTTTATTTGTATGTAATCACTTCATCGCTCTTCCTTATTGTTTACTAACATATGCTTTTGAGTTATTAATTAAAAAAAGTGGGGCCAACTATATAATATTTTATTAGTTTGATGGTTATTAAGGTATTTGATGATTTTAAATGTAGATAACTTTAGTATAACTGGCCTTTTTGGTCTAGTCATTTTTATATGTTTTTTATTAATTTTGTTAATCATCTAGATGAGTAAAGGGATAGTATATATTATGTGAGACCAATCCTGAGTTTCTATACACTACTCAGGATGCAAAAATATATATATTACATGGCTAAGAGGCAAAAAAACAAGAGTTTTATTTATGGACACTCTTCAATTGCTATGGTTCTTAGCGTTCCATTCTATACTGGAAGTGAAAGATTGGAAATTTTGCTCAAAGGCCTCTTTATCAGGCACAAAATTCTTTTACACGCCATAAATCTATGACATGGAACCACTGGCTTTACTTCCCTTCCGAAGGAAGCCATGCTACGGATTTTTACACCCTAAAAAATCCATTGTCCTCCGCCAAGCGTGAACCCGCAACCTTGGGAACTAACATGGTACCCCTAGACCACGGAGGACGACCTAAGAGGCAGGTAGATGTGTACCATGTGATCATATTTTGTTTCCAAATCCATGTCCAGAAACTCTAGTTGTCTACTAATGGTGTTGCACCAGCTTTTACTTGATGAACACCATAATTATAACCAACAATAGTGTTTACAGTTCATTTTACAGCATGAAACAATGGTGATCTTTTACTCCAAGATGCTTCTCATCTATGGGAAAGCCTGAACGAATGCAAGAAAGGCTTGCTGAATCTATCAAGAATTTTACCTCAACAGGCATCACCTAGCCCACATAATTTTTTTTTTAAATTTATTTTATTTTTTTAACTACTACAGTCCTTAGCGTCCCATTCTATATTGGGCGTGAAAGACCTGTACTTTTGCTCAGAGGTCTCTTTATCAGGCTTGAGGTTCTTTTACGTGCAGTAAATCTACGACATGGGACTACTGGCATTACTTCCCTCCCGAAGGAAGCAAATGCTAAGGATTTTTATGCCCGAAAAAATCCATCGCCCTCCACCAGGTTTGAACTCGCGACCTTGGGAACTAGAGGCTAGCACAGTACCACTGCCCACAGAGGACGACCACATCATGTTTCCAAGATTGGTCGGGCATTTAAGTGAAACAGGCAACTTACATCCTAACACCCTTGAGAATGGCTATGAGCATGTAGATCAGAGTTTGAAGTGTTTTCAAGGTGTTTTGAAATTACAGAATCAGACGATAAATAAAATCTTAAGTGACATCAGCCATTTTGACCACCTTCAGTAGTTGATGAAAATGTTTTATTTACTTATTGTATTTCAGTTTTCTTCTTTCTTATCTTTCGATATAATAAAATGGTACCCATCTACCTAACATCGAGGCATGTGACATATATTTATTTACATCCTGTAGTGGAATGCTATCCAAATTCTAGCAGATGGAGAAACCACATTAATGGCAGTTGAATGAAAGACCAATTCCATTGATCACAGTTAGGGGAAGACAATTTTGAAATCAACTGAGCATCTGGTTAAAAGATAAATACTGCAGCAGTAGTATCATAAAACACATGAAAAACAATACAGTTCCATTTAACAATAGCTATGGCAGGATTACCTAAGTGATGCTTTTGTTGTGCTTACAGGTTGTTTTGTTGCTCAACTATCTTCTTGTAGAGGTGTAATACAAGCCTGAGTGAAAAATAGCTTATTTTTCTTTGTTGTTCAATGTGCTGTACACATGCACCATTAGAATATTTCTTGAGCAAATGTTTAGCTGTAATGAAGTTTGTACTTACAATCCTACTATTTAGCATAGATAGGTTATTATGTGCTGCTGTGCCAACTTCTGGGTTATTTAAGTGTTGAGCATGCAATTTGCCAAACATCAAGAAAGTAAACAGAACATTTTCCACTTCAAAAAATCTTTATACAAAGGGGCACAAAGTTAAACTTGAGATAGCGAACCTCTACTGGGTATTCAAATATATTTGAGTCCTTCCTGTTATTGCTGAATTTAATTGTGTTTCAGCTTCTTGATTTATTATAGTAAATTTGTTCATTTGAACTCAAATGAATATAACTATAAAATATTTTGTTTTCTGGGGTTATCTGAAAAATTTGTGAAACCCTGAGATCTGCAACAGCTCATTCTGCAAATATGACCACCAGATCTATTGCATATGAAAATGTATTATTATTATTTAATAAGTGACATGTGTTTTCAAAGCAATTTTGAAATAAATATACAATGTACATACTTGCCAACTTCCTGAAATTGAATCTTGTAAAACTTTCTCTCGTCCAGCAAAGCATACTAATTTTATAACATGAAACTTAGAATGCATAAAACGCTCAGTGCAGTAAATTTACAAAAAATCCACGTAAAATAATGGGAATTTCATTTTATAAGTATTCTTCAAGACTTGACAGTATTGCTGAAATTCTTCCTTATATAATCAACATGCATTAAAGCAAAGAACACTACTTCTTAAATTCATATACAAGGGCGAGTTGTTTTACAATGCTTCCATTGCCATGGTCATAAAAGACCTTTCACTCCTGTACTTTTTATGGGCCATCCATAACGTTTGGCAAGTATGTATTTATTAAGCCATAGTATGGATTTTCAATGCAATTTTGCATAAACATACAATATAGAATAATTTTAAATGTTGCATTTATCTGGTAATCATAGTACAGGTCCTTAATCTTATTTGTCATCCGCTTGTCATCAAATTCCTCCCCTTCTTTTTTTAGATTCTTCAGTTCTAGTTTAGCTGATATATTAATCTTTATTTTATTGCTTTCAATTTTCATAATGACAGATAGATTACAGAATTTACATCATTGATTTTTTTTCATGCAGTCAAACTTGAGAACTAAAATGGGGCTTTACTCCTATGTCATTGATTGTCCTTAGAAATTCCCTCCAGCCCTACAATTTTATAACTTAGATCCCAAATATATTTGAACACCCAGTGCATTAATTATAAACACAAGATAATCTCTGGCATTACAAAAACACTTAAGTCACATATTTGTTTTAAATTACTCCATCAGCACTATGACAAAACTCACTAAGTCCAAAATAATAATCTGAACAAAAGAAATCCTGAACATTCTGTCAAATTTTAAAATTTTGCATTATTTATTGAATTGTTATGAATTTGATATACAAATGTCACTCAGCCAATAACTGTGACAATATTCTTGAGCTTAGGTCTTTTAAGTAGGTCATGGACAATCAATTAATAAAATGAGTGAAATGATGCTTACATTAGACCAGAGTCCACAGAACTTAGAACTACATGACATCTAAGTCCTATTTGTGACCTCTGCTTTATGAAATTTGCACAAAACATGACAAGAATATGTTTATATGGAATTTTCATCCTTAAAAGCAGTCTAAAAGTGGAGCTTTTTTTTTTATATCAAAGGCATAGCATTGTAATACTTTGTGGATTGTGCCAAAGTGCCAGGAACAAACGGACACAATGTTCACAGTTGTATTTTAAGTAAATTTTCTTACAACAACCCAACAAAATATGTGGTTGAAATAACACAGAAAATTAGCTTACATAATTTCTATTGTATTTTCATGCACAGAAGAATGCCAGACAGCAAATGAGATATTCAGATATTCAAAGTGAAGAATGTATTGCACTTCAGACCATGCACAAGTGAGATTTACATAAAAATGATAAAAGACCTTCTAAAACTACTTATTTACTACCACTAAAACCTGTATTTTGGGATTAAGTTTTGAGCTTTGTGTTCTGGATCAATTACAGTCAAATCTTAAAAGCCTTTGATTTTGCGCTGTCATTTTTTCAGCAATTTTCAGATATAAAGTGCTTTGCATGAAAAAAAATTTAAGTTTGATAGAATTTTTAGGTTAGGTACAGAAATATCTATGGTAAAAACAGCATATTGCTTTCTGTTAAATGTTAACAATTTTCGTATTATTCACAAATAAACCATTTTTTGAGATAAAAGAAAATTTAAAAACAGTATTAAATATCTCTATATCACTGAACTGATATGAATTTCTACACAGAACTTGTTAAATAGCCAGTAACAATTAAACACAAAATCGAAAATATTTTAAAAAGGAATATGCCTTTCCAACAAAATTTTCTGCATGAAGTGTACTTCCTATATGGTTACTATAAAATATCAACTTAACAAAGCTTGAATATATGTATTAGAGAACTTAGAATTCTCACCTGTGCATTTACCTTAAGAAAGTACAGTTTATTACAAGAAATTTGTGTTTAAGAAACTAATATTAAAAGTATAAATCTAAATCTCTTGCTAAATAAATTCTCATCTACTGCAAAGAATTTATAAATTCTGTGCTATTTTAGGTACAGTATTTACTGTCCCTTCACTCAGGTTTTAGCTAGGTAATGGTGTGTATATAGTGCTGCACTTGTTAGCACCTGCTACTCTGGGATGAAAATCAAGTTTCTTGTTGATAAAACACCATTTCTCTATAGGTGTGTTATGCTTGAACAACTTGCTTGGCAGGTAAAAACCCCTATCCTTGGCTAAAACATGGGTGACCCTACAGTATAAGGAAAAACAAACTTTCTGATACATTTTAATTATCTTTCTTCTACTTTTTATCAAATAAAATGTCCAAGAAACTGAACACTGCCACCAGCATTTTGTAAATGGAATCAAATATTTCTTCTCTTTAATTGCAACTTATTCAGATGTTGATACAGCATTGTACTCCCTGACAAGTAATGTTCTATCTATGAAAAGGTTTTTCTAGCACAGCATTGGAAAGCATATGCCTGTTTATTGTGACAGCAATGGCAGTGCTTGTGTCTACTGATCTGGATGATATCAATCTGGCAATCCTGATACAAGTTCTCCTGAATGCTGGCAGGCTTAATAAACCCAATAATTTCTTAATTTGAGACAGCGTCATCAGTCTTTAAATAGCTACATCTACTTGAGACAACAGTTGTTTGTAATTTTGTCAATAGCAACTTTCTTGCATCAGCATTTAGAAAGTGAACAACACTCATACAATCAATACATGCATGTTTATGTATTTTTTATACTACCATATCATAATGTGAACATTGCATATCTCATTTTAGAATTGTGGCACTGGAATAAAACAATTGAAGATTAGTTCAGCAAAGTAACTTATTTAAACCATTTTGTAAACTATGCAAAAATGACATCACACAATTTAATTGAAAAAATTAATAACTTTTTTTTTTGAACATTCAAAATTACTTGCTATTAAGGAGAGATAAACTGCCTGCCAATGTTAAATTAGTTTATTTAAAGAGCTGTTATCTCAGGAACTACTGAGTATATAAATTTGAAATTTTTACTGGATAAAGATACAATATCTGTAAGTAAATTCGACCACATTTATGAAAAAATTGTATTAGAAAAAAAAAAAGGTATGATTTTCTCAAAATAAATTTTATTCCTAAAATTATTTTTAAGCAAAATCATTTCTTGTGACAAAACTAATAGACATGTGGTTCAAAGTGGGTGCATTTCATGACTGTTACATTGTCACCACATGATTAAAACTTCATTCTGCTATCCATTACAGTTCCAGAGAAAAATGGAACATTACAAAAAATGTAGTTCTGAGAAAGTACCACTTAAAGGGGAAAATGTGAAAAAAAAATTTTATTGCATATTACGTATGAATTAAAATTCATGTGCACAATAACCAGCATCCACCTCCATGTCTCCCTGTTTCTACTGTTGGATCTGGCTGCATTTCTTCTTAATATGGTCACCGTTCTTTTCAATTTCCACACCTAAATATTCCAGTTCCAGTGATTTTTTTTTTTTTCAGATATGGTCCACAGAACACACTCATACTAACTTTTAAACTAACTCATACTAACATTGGCATCTTTGAAAAAAGTATTAAAAATACGAGGTGTGATCAAAAATTTTCTGGAATGGCTTCACAGCAATGCTGGCACTGAGATTTCTTTAATTCTTACCCAGACCGTACATGCAGCGTTCCTTCCCGATAAAAATGAGAGGTCACGTGACTTCCTGTAACCATGTAGTGACGAGGTAGACGCTCTGAAGTGAACATGTGTTTTGCATGCACTGCGATTTTTCCGCGTAGCAAAAATGTCAGATTACGAAGAACAAAGAACGAACATCAAATTTTGCTTTAAACTCGGTAAAACTGCAACAGAAGCCTATGAAATGTTAAGAACAGCTTATGGGGAGGAAGTTATGGGCAAAACTCAAGCATTTGAGTGGTTTTCGAAATTTAAAAGTGGTGTGGCATCAGTTAAAGATGCAGATCGTTCGGGGCGACCCTGTTCCAGTAAAACTAATGAAAATATCAATCGGGTGAGGGAAATGGTCTTAATTGATAGGTGTATTACAATAAGAGAACTTTCTGACTCATTAGGACTCTCTTTTGGAAGTGTTCAAAGCATTTTGAAAGACAATTTGAACATGTTCCTGCATCATGACAATGTGCCCGCGCACAAAGCCCTTTCTGTTCTCCAGATTTGGCACCAGCAGACTTTTTTCTTTTCCCGCGACTTAAAATGCGGCTCTGAGGACACTGATTGCATCCATTGAGAATCACAGAAGGCTCTGAACATGTTGAAAGAAGAGGACTTCCAGAGATTCTTCCAGCAGTGAGAGAAGCGCTGGAACAACTGTATCAACTCCCAAGGAGACTACTTTGAGGGTGACAATGCAGATTAGACAAAACAAACTGTTGTGTAGTACTAATGACGTCATTCCGGAAACTTTTTGATCACACCTCGAACTTTAAATTGGCCAACAAATACAAATAATATATTAAAATAAGCAGAACATTTCAAATACTAATAAGACAGCAAAAACAAAAACTGCAAAATTGACCAAAATCAGTTTATCTCCCCTTTATATGAATAGTTAAGTAGGTATACTGCAATGAACTAATTCCTGGCACATTATCAACAACGTGCACAATCTTCATGGATTCCTTACATCCTGTCCAATAATTCCAGTGCAGATTTTGACCTTGCTATGCAAGGAGTCATCCACATATCCCCAAGTTCCTCCAAAATATTCATCCCTTGAATTTCTGTGAGAATTTTCAATACATTTTTCGTAACATTGGGCTACTATATATGTAAATAAATGCAACAATTGCCACCAATAAACTAATATGCAAATATAGAAGCATATTTTATCAATACTAATCAATTCAAAGTTTCTAGCTATTAACATTTTTAGTTTTCCAAATAAAAATTATATATTAAAATATGGTAGCATTAAAAATAGTATGTAATAAACATGCTGATCCTAGGTAAATCTTGGGTTGCAATCAATCACATTTAGATGTGCAATGAGAGTCTTTCAACACTTGTATTACAATATACTATTATTGCACCTCGTATACAATACACTATGTCTTCCTGCATGTAGTATCACAGTATAAGGAACATGCAGACAGGACAGCCACACAGTTATAGCTCAAATTCATGAGTTTGGGATTAATTCCAGTAATTTCCATTGCTATTTAATGCTATACATACTTATTCCAGGTTGCAAGAGTGCAACCTCTTGCTCACTTTTTTATGTTTATATGGTTAGAATTCCACAAGAATGAATAATAGAATTTTACTACATACTTGCCAACTTCCTGAAACTCAAACCTATAAAAATTTCCTTCATCCAACAAAGTGCGACGACATGAAATTTAGAAGGCATAAAATGTTCAGTGCAGTAAATGTATAAAACTTACATGTAAAATAAATGACAATTCTATTTTATAAAAATTCCTGAAGACCTGGTAGTACTGCTTCTTTCTGTCAGACATACAGAAATTCTTCTTGGGAACAATAAAATGTACGAGGGCAGTTTGATAAGTCTGCGACTTTGAAGAGAGGTAGCGTTCTAATCACAGGTTTCTTGTTTGCACCCAAGTCTTACATATATTCTGGGTATAGTCGCAGAAATTCATAATTTCTTTCTTAGAACATTGTTGAAAGCGTCTAAAATAAACAGATTTGTGTTGCTTCGTAGAAAATGGAGAAAAGTGAATTTCGTGTTCTGATAAAGCACTACTTTTTGATGGTAAGACCATGAAGGAAACGGAAGAAAAGCTGAACAAGTATTATGGAGACTCTGCTCCATCACATGGCATGGTTCACAGAATTTCGATGTGGCCGTTCGAGCACAAGAGATGCCATGCGCACAGGACGGCAGGTTGAGGTCACAATAGAAGAAATGGTGAACAAAGTTTATGATATTGTGTTGGAAGACCGCCGAGTGAAAATCTGTGAGACAGCCAAGACCGTAAACATCTTGAGTGAACGGGTGTATAACATTCTGCACTAATTTTGACGTATTAGAAAACTGTCAGCAAGATGGATGCAGCGACTGCTCACAGTTGAGAACAAGTGCAACCGTGTGACCATTTCACAGAGATGTTTGAACACGTTCCAGTGCAACCCAAATGAGTTTTTGCAGTGTTATATCACGGTTGATGAAATTTGGATCCATTACTATCAATCTGAAACCAAACAACAATCAAAGCAGTGGATTTCCTTTGGCGAACCTGCTCCAAAGAAAGCGAAAACCATTCTGTCGGCAGGAAAAATCATAGCAGCTGTCTTTTTGGATTCACAAGGGGTGATAGAAGACATCCACTACCTGGAAAAGGGTAAAACAATCACAGGTTCATATTATGCCGCAATGCTGGATCAGTTTCACAAGGAATTGTTAAAGAAACGACCCCATTTGGTGAAGAAAAATGTTCTCTTTCATCAGGATAATGCACCCGCACACAAATCAAGCCATTGCCATCACAAAATTTGTGGGATTGGGCTACGAACTGCTACCTCACCCACCATATTCTCCAGATTTGGCTCCGAACGACTTCTTCCTCTTCGCAAACCTGAAAAATTGGCTTGCTAGGAAGAAATTCACGTCCAGTGAACACATCATGGCAGAAACAACCTCATATTTTGCAGATTTTGAAAAATCATATTTTTGGAAGGGTTAAAAAAATTGGAGAAACGTTAGACATGTATTGAATTGAAAGGAGACTATGTTGAGAAATAAAATTTACTTTTTGGAAAAATTGTTATTTTCTTTAAAAAGTCACTGATTTATCAATTCGCCCTCATATTAACGCAAATAGCACCACTTCCTAGGCTATGCACAGATTTCTAGTCCTGATGCAGTAATTTGTATCACAAATTATTTAAATGTAAAGGATGATTATAGTGTGAATATGCATTTTTGTGTGTCATTGATTTAAGATGTTTGTTGATTGTAATTATTGTTGAGAAGTAAGTTTATACTGCCTTACTGAAACTGACAATAATAGCGTGCAATAATGCAGCGAGGGGGTGAGCTGTTTATCATTATTAGAGATGAGGAAGTTACGTAATGTTGGCGCGTTTTTCTTTAGAATTTGCTGGAACATTTTACCTAGAGCATATGTATTCATAATTTTCATTGGACATAAAAATAGACGCTAATGTTGGCGCGTTTTATTAGCCAATAGCAGCTCGGTTATAATCTTTAGGCATATCGGGGTGTAGGAGTATAAAAAGGGCTAGGTTAGAGATAGACCCCGTCAGTTCGTCGAAAACATTTGTACGTTACATGTCGCCTTTAGTCTAGCAGAAATATTTGTACAGTACACGTCGGCTATCGATTCACAAGTTACGCGTAGCAGAGTTATGAAAAATCTCAAGTGTTATAAAGTTAATTATACAAAAAGTTGAAGTACGCGAATTAAGAGTGATCAGTAATGAAGATATTATAACAGTTTCAGTTTGGCGAGTGTCAAGATCAATGTGTAAATGTGATAGTGAATGTGTTCGACAATAAAAGTGTAAAACAAATTCCTTCATCAGTGTTATCTTTGGATAAATGATTCCTTTCCATTTACACAACCTGTATAAAGAGAAGTGCTCGACCAAAAAGATAATAGCTAGCCGGAGGACAGTGAACCAAAATTAAATAAAATAACAGTAGCATTCTTTCAAACAAACACTAATACTGCCGCAAATTGCTAACACCAGATGGAGCTAACAAACCTAACAAAGAATCACGTCACAAAATGGCTTCACCACGTGGAGTAAACACAAATACACAAACATTATAAATAATACCGCCGCAAATTGGCTCCCAAACGTGGGGCTCAATCAACAAATTAAATATAACATTAAAAGTTACCGTCGCAAATTGGCTCCCAAACGTGGGGCTCAACAAATTAAATATAAATATAACATTACAAAGTTATCACCGCAGTCCATATTTTATTTTTCAATAACAACTATAAACAAAAACTGTCACAAAAACTGGAAAAACTTATATCCTGAATCCATAGAATGTGAATAAGATACGTTACATAAGAGAGTTGACTTTACAGTTCATGTTGTCCATTATGTTTCACATCCATCATGATGAAAGATAGACACACAGATAAGCTCTGGCCTATCAATAGCACTGTATATCAATTAGTATGGTGGATTCAATCTGTAATCTTAAGTTACAATAAATTTAATGCTTTAATTAGTTGTTCTTTCACACAAGGATGTGTATAAGACAAGGGTTGCACGGTAGAAATAGACTGAAAAATTCAATGCCACAGCTGGGATTTGAACAGTTGTGGAATTTAATATCATACCAGCATGTTACAGTGGCAACTCAGTTGGTTAGAGCAACCACGTGTAGAGCAGAAGATCCCTGGTTCAAATCTTGGCTGTGGCATTGAATTTTTCAGCCTGATTCTATCTTTCAATTTAATGCTTTGTCAAGTACATGGTAAAAATATGCAACACTTTGATGAATCTACCTGTAAAAAGGCCTCTTTTGCCATAAGAGGGGCTACGCTCCCATATGTTTTATGGGAAAACCATAAAAGTTGGCAAGTATGCAATTAAAGTTTGAATTACATAATGAATTTGTATAATTCTAGGGCATTTCACACAGAGAGAAACTATGCTGGTTATAATGACATCTGTTGGGCTTGTTGAAAAGTAAACCCAGGAACACGCTACTTATGCAGCAAGTAGCAATGCAAGCCATCCCTACTGCATATTATTTGTACTGTGGTAGCATTTCTTTTAGCACAGTAGAAGAAAATGGCGCAAATTGAATATACAAGGGCAACAAATGCAGTAATGGCAACACACACAACAGGATTATTCATAAACTGCATGGGTAAGAACTCGAATATTTATATGCGTAGAAGAGTAACGTTACTGACAGCAACTTTGGAAACCTTAACACAGCACCATGCTACCACAAGAAATGTTGTAAGCTGAGTCAAGAGTATCATATATAGCCACCATCATGGATATGTGTGGGAGGTTTTTGCTGCCACCTGCTTCTTTTAAAATATGATTTAATGACAACCATCTTACCCATCAACATAAAACAATTATGAGTATGATTTAATGGTTAGGGATCAGACACTTGCACTCCTCTGCAAAAAACATTTTTGCAGGCACCCTGGTAAGCAAACGCTTTAGATCTACAAGTTAAGTCTTCAGTGATTTCCACACATTCAGAAAACGAATGTAAATGTATAATGTGAGTCAATAAATCATTTTACGTTGTATTTCTGTTGCCACACTTGCAGCCCTCATATATCAAACACTGCTGGTATGCGTTAATGGCAGCTTTAGACCACAGCAAATATAGCACTATATATTGCTCCACCATAAATAAACAAAACATAAGATTATTCTAAAAGAATATAACATTTTAGTAGTTGATAAAACAGATATCCGGTATGCAGTTTTCACTGAAGAGTACACCTTTGATGACATCAGTAAACAAATATATCAATGTACCTCTCTTATTGGTTCCACAACTTCAGTAATCATGTACAATTCTTTAACACCTACACGTGGCAAATATTTGTAGAAAATATCTTTAATATATTTGCACTTCCACAAGATTGATATGGCTGAAGATTTAGGATAATGTCAGGGCTATAGTTGATTAATTTGAGCTATTGGTGTTCATGCAAATTTCACAACTTTTTCTGTAAATTCAACAGCAAGATTTCAAAACATGAAGAGCGTCTCGTACTACAGAGGGGTTCAAAACATGTATACACTGTGTTTCATAACATAAATAACTGTGTAATGAATTGAGATACAAGTCTCATATTGGTGAAGGCATAGCTTATACTCCTGCCGTTGAAACATTGTACTTGACAGCTAGCGATTAAGTTGGTACACTTGCAAAAAAACAGATGAAAAGTTTTAACTGTCAGACTTACTAAACCAATCACAAGGCAGCATTTCGGGTGGTCTGTGACAAAGCGGAAGCGGCTCTGTTGCCGGATGTAGCTATTTCCAACCACATGTTTCAGTTTGTGAATTTCTAGCATATGCACCAAGTTGTTCTTTGCAAGCTAATATTGTTCATTGTTATTTATTTGTGGTTATTGTTGGTGTTTGTTTATACATATATTTATTATATATATTTAATTCATATTATTTATACAAGATTTGAAGTGCGGCAATGTCTCAAAAATGATGCTGATCACCGAGTGATGATTCACGAATTGAAAATCCTTTGCGTTGAGGTGTACCACTTAATAGTCAGACATTGGAACTGTTAAGAAAGACCCGGGAATTCTTTCAACAGGAGGAGTATGCGAAGGTTCGTGGGCATCCCTCTATTCCTGCTGATAAATCCGTACAACGAACTGCAGCAGCTTTTGAACTAATCACGAGAAATGTTATTTACAAGGGAGTGAAACTCCAAGAGAAAGAGGACAAAATTCCTGAACCATCTGGAATGCAACGTGAGTGAAAATAACTTTTGTTATCGCAGCTTATAATTTGTTTTATTTCTCCTCATTACAGCAGGCACGTTTGCATTATTCTGTTCCTATATTGTCAAAAGTGCTAATTTATTCTACATATGTTGCAATGTTTATCGGAGTTATTTTCAATTAACAATAATAATATTAATACAAAATAGTCATTACTCATTGACATTCGTTACTTTACCTACACTTTTTGTATGCAGTTTAGACACGGTAGAAAGGACAGCAATCAGCTGTTGTTTACTAACCACTCTGGCAACGTCGCAACAACAATATAGCAAACGTTACGCAAAGCCACACGTATTGTCAAGTGCAAAGATTCAATGGCGGGTGTATACTGTTTAGGATTTAGGTGGTCTTGGATTGGCAACCTTTGTAGGTGACACATACAGCAATGCAAAATGGTGACTGCAAGGTTATCATTTGAACAAAGGAAGATGATTTTGAAGTGGTACTTTAAGTTTCAAAACATGTCTGCAGTAGTGACAATAAAGACAGAGTTTTGAACACAGCCACAGCTGTTGCATTACAATTTAAGCTCACCACATAAGTCTGCTAGGTGTTCTTGTGAAACTGGAGTAAATAAATCAATTGCCCGGCAAATTTTGAAGAATCAAAAGTGGAAGGTTTATATCCTGAGATTGCTGTATGCAACGAATGAGGAAGACTCAGATCGACAAATTGAGTACTGTCAGTGGTTTGGTTCAAAAACATGGTAAGACAAGATTGAGCTTTCGCAGACAACATTTTGTTTGGGACTGTAAACAGACACAATTGCATCTACTGGGCCCCTGAAAATGTATACATCCATATGGACAAAGTTGTCAATTTACCGGGACTTAATGTGTAGGCTGCGTTGTTCTCTTGGGGGTTGATTGAACTGTTGTTCTTTGAAGGAACAGCTACCAGTGAGGTTTATCTCAAATCGAGACATCAGAAAGTACCTTGATTAAACTTTCCATGGACAAACAATAGGTTCTGTTGAATATCCAATACAGTTCCCAGACTAAAACCTCTAAACTTTTACCTCTGGGGGACCCTAAAGAAGGTTGTGCATTGAGCAAAGGCACCTACACTGTTTGCACTATGCAAAAATGTTGAATTATCATGTTCAGGGATTTCACTGGACACATTACAGCAGGATGTTTGTGACACAAACTGTGTTTGACTACTGATGGTGTCCACTTTGAGCATTATGGTTTCAGTAAACTGAACATTAAGCTACATATTCATCAAATTTGGGCCTTGATCTCAACATATTACCAAGTTATGGATGATCAAACAGTGTATACATTTTTTGGACCCCTCTGCATAGTCAAAATGGAGCAAACCTTAAGAGAAGAAAGAGTATGCAGAGATGCCCATGTGCACAAACAATATAACCATACATTCGCATGTATCTCACAAATGTTTGTTTGCTAAGACGTTTTTGCTTCTGTTAACATGAAGATTCTACTGTTTCAATTCACACTATCAATAACTGTAATAACGCTGTGTACTAAATATTTAAAACTGTGGAAATTTTCAATAAAAACTGCAGTACCATATCCTTACAAATGTTCTGTATATTACTCTTTGAGAAAGGTATATCTATCCTCTTTGAATAATCCTGTGTACAATGGCACAAAACATACAACAAAGCGATGACATTAAGTTTCATGAATTTACATCAAATAAAGGATAAATTAATATTTTAAGTCTTATTTACAATCAGTGATAAAATAAACTGACATGCTAAATATATTTCATTATTATGATTAAATCAGTGTGAAATATAGTATTCTATTCTCACAAAGTAACTTAATAGCCTTTTAGTAAGAACACCAAGATATGACACATAAAATAAAATAGTTATAAAAATTTTTAATTACAAGTTTACATCAATTTAAGTTGTATAAGGAATTGTAATGTAAAGGGCTAATGATATGCATGTATTTAAAACAACTATTGAGCATTTTGCTGTATCAAATGTGTTGAAATAGAGTAAACGTCACATTACTGATTACATAAATGTTGAAAATCACTTATCCACAAACGGCTGCAAAGGTTTTGTATTTGATATTTTCAGAACGGAAAGAAATGGCAGGACTCTCTGTAGCTTATTTCGAAATTATTGTTATAAAAACACGTATAAGATATGCTCAACATTTGAAATATATGAATTTAAAAAAATTGACACAATATGTGAACAATGAGGAAAATAAAAATAAAATCATAGATATTTTTAGGTGAGCTCCAAAGTCATGCTGGTCTGCACTAGTCTGGGATAATTCCTAAAGGATGGTTATCATTTATTTTCAATGCAAAAACAATTTGGGGTTGCTTTAAATAATGAGTCAGCGCAAAATCTGCCACTTATAGCCTCTCCAATAAAAATGAAAGGGTGATCACCTACATTAGTGTTGGTTATACTGCCATCTAATTATCTAGTGGGGAACTTCACTATGACATATACTAGTGGAATTTAAAAAAATCATTACTCTTAGTGCATTTTTGGTGATGTATTTTTTTTTGCAAACTATGAGTTCTGCTCGTTTTTTGGCATGTTTTAAAAGTTTTTATTTCCCATTTAATGTGTTCTGTTGGCCAAAATTGGTGAGCTACGTGGGAAATAACTCACTTACGTGAATGGCATAAGATTTATCCATATTCAAAATGCATGTCTTAATGTAATTTCTTTTACTGAATTAGAACTTAAAACTGTTTGTTGTCACATTTACACACAATGTACTTTAGGTTCCACTTAGAGAATATATTATTATTTTTTCCAAAAGAACAGGGGCTATAATTAGGCACAAAGCCAAAAAAACCAAAATATGTTGTTCATTTTTGAGAGTTCTGGAAAAGTTGTGACTATAGTTTATGAACATAGAGTTTCTGGAAGCTGGCCCTTCACTTCATGGATAACAAACATGTCCTTCAGCAATTGATAGCACATGATTTTGCATAGAGAGAACAGGGGGAATAGACTCCCAGCTAAGGAAACCCCTAGAAGGCTAATCGAGAATGATGACAAAGCTTTGAGACTGACCTCCCATCCCCTTCGAGATATACAAGTGGGTATAAACAGGAGTGTATTTGCAGCAGCAGCAGGTTGTTATGATGTAGTGCTCCGAGTTGTTGCTCAGTGAATCCTGTGAGCGTGAGGAGTCCTGTGTCGACACTCCGAGTGACCGGAAAACAAAGGGTAAACCTGTGTTCGACACTCCAATGAGTGACCAGAAGAGAGGAGTCCTGTGTTCAACACTCCAATGTGACACTGGAAGAGAGGGAAGGATTCCTGTTATTTGACAAGCCAGTAAATGAATGGAAGAGAGGAGTCCTGTGTTCAACAATCCAGTGAGTGACTGGAAGAGAGGAGTCCTATGTTTGACACTATAATGAGTGACTGAAAGAGAGAGGAGAAGTCCTGTGTTCTACACTCCAGTGAGCAACCAGAAGAGAGAAGAGGAGTCCTGTGTTCCATACTCCAGGGAGCGACTGGAAGAAACAGGAGAAGCCCTGTGTTCAATATTCCAGAACAGACAAGAGGAGCACTGTGTTCAACACTCCAGCAAACAACCAGGAGAGAGGAGTCCTGCATTTGACACTGACATGAGTGATTGCTAAAGAGAGGAGTCCTGTGTTTGACACTCTAGAGAGCAACCAGAAGAGAGAAGAGGCTGCTCCACATGTGGTTGATTGCAATGTTATGTGCAAGGAGAAAGTGAAGAGCGACAAAGGGAACACACAAGTTTTAACAGCCTTTCGTTCCTATCATGCTAGTTATTTTCATAAATTATAATTCTGAGTCTTTTATTGTAATTTTCTGTTTACCTTGGAAAACATTCTTTTTGTGTGTACAACAGATTACTGTTTTAATTTTTATTGACACCCCAAAAGCGTTAGTTTTGTAATGAGTTTCACATAAGTTGTGAGAAAAAGAGATGGACAGGATGGGAGAGAATTTGAGAGGAAGAGAGACTGCAATCCCCGCAGTTAACAAAATAAGGTGAGCATAGCTGCATCTTCTGTCAAACCAAAAATGCAAACCAGCATGACAGGAAAACTGTTACTGTTTAGTAAAAGCATGCATTCTTATTTGTTTACAAAGATGAACTGCTGTTATTTCTGTACTATTAAAGAATGTTATTATGTACATGTTCCTGTTACTCATGTAGTAATTTGTTACACCAGGATTACGGCCACCAAACCCACCGTTTAGTAGCAGCTCAAGGAACTCACTAGCCAAAATGAATTTAACATTTTTATCTTATCACAGTTATCGTGTGCTTTATGTAAATTTGGTTTTAACCACTTCTTACACATACTTAACAGGGACTTATAAAAATCCACTTGAAAAATTCTCAGCTTTAAGCTGAAAGCCTTAGAAATAAACATAAAAGTGATTATGAATGTGGTGAGAATTTTTCATATGAGATGAATATACATCTTTGGTTCTTTTCATTTCATAATACACTTTTCTCCAGTTTGTGCATTATGTTACAAAAACAGAGAGGGATAAGCACTTACTTTTACCACTGCATGTTATGTGATTTTCCAAACCCTGGCACAGAATGAAACAGTATAACTGTTAAGAATTTTGTATATACAACAGTTATGCTTGACAACATAGCTTCTGCAGCGTTCAATATACAACTTTCATCATTCTTTATTCTTCACGCAGTAACACATCCATATTCCAGCTTTGCTTTTTCTTGATACTGTATGCTTCAAAACAAATACTGCTTAAAGATGTTGATCCTTTTTTTGAAAATAAATATCAGTAACTGAAGAGTGAACATTATATCCCTTTTAACTTATTAAAATAAGACTGCTCAGAAAACTTGCACTACTAAAGATATTAAAGCTCTATTATTGAAAATTATTTTATCAAGCCTATTTTTTATGGCTTTTATTGGTTAATATGGCCAATTTAAATATGAATACAAGAAAGAAAACATTTGATACACTTAGTATGCTACTTAGAATATAAAGTAAATCTTAAAGCCTGAGATATATTTTTAATTAATGAAGTATAATTTGCTTATCATGCCATAACAACCATCATAAAAACTCTGCTCCTCTTCTGATTCAACGTGACGCAGTAGTTTCCATTTCAAATGACATAAGGCTTATGCCTTGAAGGAGTACCTGAAAGACGATCTTCTTTTATGCTGAGAATAGGTACAAATGCTTCCATTGTAAAACACGTTCTTCTTATGTTTGTCTCTCTATACGAAAATCATAGTCATACTGAAAAATAAGCAGATATAAACAAAGGTATTATAAAGCACTTGATTGATAATAGGGGCTCGTTTTTGGGGAGAATGCAGAGGGGATAAACTTTTGGAACTCAAAAGAAAGAAACCATAATAATTTTCTTTATTTAAAGATTAATTTTAAACTATCTATCTCTTATACTTTAACTTTATAACAAACATTATTGTTTGGCACCAGTTACTAATGTTGAGTTGAGTTTAACGGCACTGTCCTACACTGGTACAGTAATTTTATATAATTAATCACAAATATCAAATACTATTTTATAAGAACTACATAACTACACACTGTATCAGCTCTGCCCTATATCTAGTCCTGTCTTATACTTCCTCTATTTTATATAAAGCTTTTATCACCATATACATTCTTTTAGTTTTGTTTTGAATAGGTTTTCATGATATTTCTTTAATGTCTTAGGAAGCTGGTTTCATATCACATATGGATCCTTTATTAATTGATTTTGTATTGTAATACTCTTGGTTTAAGTTTGCTTTGATTGTCGTGTCATAATTTTTCTCCAGAACTTAACTAGAGTATTGTACTCCACCCAAAAATTAAATATGGAGATTTTACTGGAAACACAGGTTTTGATGTTCCCTGAATAAAGAAAAAAGCATAAAAAAAAAGTCTGTGCATGTGTGTGTGAACAACGTAACTCAAAAATGAAAAGTTGGTTAAACACCAAACTTGTAATTTAAGTTCATCATTTTCCAAGGATGTAACATGAGGATTTTCAAGAAAATCCCTCCCCCACCCTAAACTACCCTTAACACATTGAAGCAGTATATTTTGAGTAGTAAAATAAAGTTAAGATCATAGGGAGAATACATATCAGTAACGGCGAGGATAGTATTAAATAAAACTGGCAAGCAAATGTTACTGTAAGTTGAAATAAGGGTTGAGAGGCAAAGCCATCAGCGGCCGGAAATGGGTGGTTGTTCTCTATTGTTAAACATCCCGTTAGGTTGCTGGGAACGCAGGCTAGCAGAAAAGGGTCAATGTTTGCCAAAAAGCCAGATAGCCTTAGGCCTCCAATGAAAGAAGCTAGGAATCAGGTGATAGTGGAATGAGGAGAAATAGAATGTTTGAAACAGAGAAACGGAAGGTTTTAGAATAGTCACTTGGTCGTGAGATTTGAGAATGAAGACTTGGTTGTGAGATTTGGAAATGAACACTTGGCTGTAGTAGCTCCTTAGAGATGGGTGGCAGAAAAGCTTAGAAGACAGTGAATAGGTGCAATGATATGAAATGTAACAAATAAGAAAGTGCATGTGTGTGTGTGTGTCGAAGTAAATAGCAGGAATCAAATGTTAAAACGGTGACGGTAAAATAAACAAGCAGAAAAACCAACAGTCGTGTTCACCACTAACCCGAGATCCAAGATCCATGCAAAGAACCCTGAGCTAGTACCGAGCCCGGAACCTTTCCTAAAAATCCCGTACTGTAAAACAGAAGTACTACTGCAAATTGGCGACAAACGTGGTGCCCCAATCACCGAAGAGAAATCCCATCACAACTTAAAGAGCATATGAGATGCATTTACCAAAAGCAGGCAGATAAATCAGCAGTAGCACATCATTTCTGGTCTTCAAACCACGATATCACTCCGAACATAAAACTCTTAAAACCGATCAACAGCAGCAATGAATTGGACATCTGGGAAAAAATACATATCGTCAAACACAGGAATCACCTAATGAATTTCGAACTGCCGCCACCCAGCAGCCTTTGGAGGTTCATCAGCCCAGCACCAGAGAACACCACTAGCCACACACATTCCCCAGAAAATAACCGGCAAACTCAGTTGAAAACATGCTGACTATGGGAGCAAACCATCTCCCGAAATGCGTTCAAGTAAGAACATTTTAGTGTTGTACTGTAACAACCTTCAACTCTTTATTTTAAAAAAAAATAAAAACACTTGTTGCTCCACTTACTTAAAATTCTCTTAGAAATATGTTCGAATAGAATTTTACGTAAGTGGAGCAATAAGTGTTTTTAATTTGCTGACCAGTGTTTTAACATCTTAAATTCAACAAGTTTCTACTGCAAAAGCTGGAATTTATTATTTCAACTATATCTTAGCAATAGCAGACTCCCAGAGATTTACCTGTTAACACGACCCTGAGATACAAGAAAAGAGTCTTTATGTAAGCATCAATCTAAGAACAATTAACAAAATAAATAAATAAATAAATAAATAAAAAAAAAACCTGCCCCAGTGTCATAATGCAGTTATCTGTATGTAGGCCTTTTCTATAGATACCAACATTTATTTTGTTCTGGTTTCTCATTATCACCCACTGACTTTCAATATGATTAATAACCTATATGCATCTTTCCAATCCGAGGAGCAGATATGTTTCAGTTTCTTCAAATCCCCAAAATTATATGGCTATCCTTATAGTTCTTATCCTTTTTATTATTATTTTTATTATAATTATTATTATCATCACATACCTCCTTATCAACTTGATATTTGGTTTTAGCCTTGATCACTGGAATTTGATGCTGAAATAAAAAAAACATCAAATATCAGTTGATCAGATAGAATACTGACAATTCTGCCATATCTGGAATGTAAACTGCACTTACCGATGTTCCATTCGCAAGGTTTTGGAAACTTGGATTTAGAATAAATGGAACTCCATCTAGACCTAAAACAGTAAAAGAATAGACAAAGCTATTAGTTTATTTTCTTTATCATGGCTGAAGCGATATTCTGAAATATTTAGAATTAAGTTTGCATCCAGATCACCACCTATAAAAGTTGGAACTACATATCATAATGCAACAGTATTGTGATATTAAGGTTGGTTAACAATATTCTGAGAATGGTAATCAAAACAGAAACGGGAAGCAATACAGCATACAAAATTTTGGTTCACAATAGCCCAGTAACTAGAACAGGAATGTATGTTGATTATCATATCGATTACAAAGTGGAAAGTCGATTTTGCGCATTGGGATTTCATTTGTTTTTAACTGACCAATGATATTTTTTCACCTCTTTCCAATTTAGCCAAAATAATGCAGGTTAGCATGTCAAAATTCAATACAGTACACCTTATCTAAATGCAGATCCTTTGCATTTCCGATTCCTTTATTGTACCAAGCTTTCAATTTTTTATTTAATGGCATACAAGCAATAGCCAGTTTTGAGTTGCATATAAACAAACTACAAATTACCCTTTCATTAAAAGAAGCAACGCTCAATGCATCTGCAGGTGTCAAGATCCAAGGTTAATACACATGTGCTAGAATTTCTTCAAATTTCATGTTTCCAGTCTGCGACTATAGAGAGCACAGCAGCTGTTCCATGTCATGGCCACCTAGAATAATCTCTACAGTGAAGAGTCTAACACACACAATATGGATCTAATATGCCATGCCCGGGAATGAGAATGAGAAAGTTACAACTTGACAAAGTCTACTTTCCCGTTCCTGGGACCTGGGAAAGCTTCCGGTCAATTGTGAATGCTCCCATTATAATACAAGTGCTTCAGCTTTGTCGTTCTTGTTATGGTTGCTGTTCTCGGTTGTTGTAAACCAGCCTTTAGAGCCTACTTAAATACTAGTACACCTTGTGTAAAACATTGTGAGACTCCAAATGTGCAAGAGAGGAAAATTGAGAAGTGGTGGGACTGAAAGTGATATCAGAACTTGGAGGCAGTCATATATATAACTGTGTAAGCTTACAATATCACTCTCGCAGTAGGTGGAACACTGAACCCCAACTCTCTTATTATGCAAGCAGGCTGATCAGTGCTATTGTGCATTTATGCTTCACGAGTGGGAGACTGTCGTGATGTTTTACACAAGCTGTACAACCTCCTTAAGGCTGGTTTACAATAATTGGGAATAGAAATGAGAATGACAAAACTAAAATATGTACATGTAATACAATGAATGTATTCACAACTAGCAGGAAGCTTTCCTAGGGCCTGAGAATGGGAAAGAAGAATTGGTCAAATTTTAATTTCCTCATTCCTGTTCCCGGGCACAGCATACGTAAAAATTATTCAAGGTAGCCGTGACATGAAAGAGCTGCAAGAGCTCTCAAATAACAAGCTGGGAAAATAAACCCAGAAAAAACTCCAGCAAATGTGCGCATCTTGACTCCCTCAGATTCAGTGAGTATTGGTTCTTCTAGCAAAAAAGTTTGTTTATATGCAATTCAACTGGCTAACGCCCCCCCCCAAAAAAAAGAAAAGTTAAAATTACAAAAAAATTAAACTGAGTTTTATTTATGGACGCTCTTTAACTAATATGTTTCTTAGTGTCCCATTCTATATTGGGTGTGAAAGAACAAAAATTTTGCTCTGAGGCCTCTTTATCAGGCTTGAGGTTCTTTTACATGCCATAAATCTATGGCATGGGACCACCACCTTTACTTCCCTTCTGAAGGAAGCCATGCTAAGGACTTTTACACCTGAAAAAATTCATCAACCTCTGCCAGGTTTGAACACATGGCCTTGGGAACTAGAGGCTAGCATGATGCCCTTAGACCACGGAGTACAATGCACTAATGGGGCAAAAGAGTCTGTAAAACCGGAAGTCCATTAAATCGTGAATCATGTAAAAATGAGGCTCTCAGATTCAATCAGTTCATTGATGCATTTATGAAACAGTTCAACTTGCTCACCGTCTGCACTTACCGATTCACCACAAGCTTTTCTATTGCTGATACCATGTCTTTTCCAAAAGCACCACAGACACCCATCACTCACACAAAATTCTATGCCCATTAGCTTTGTGAATTTATCAGAAAAATTTAATTTCACACTTCGAACAACAGTGCCAGCAGAACACTATTGAACAAACCACTTCTATGTAGCTTCTTCTAACCACTCATGTTTGGCAAATTTCACATACTTTCTATGTCATATTGTAGAATCACTCTTTGAGATATCGGCACTGTAATTATGTGAAAACTGTTGAAGTTTCTCCTTATTTTTGCGAATATCTGAAACAGTTTGTTTCTTCATATCATAGAGTTCACAAACATGAGCAACAGATGCACCATTTTCCAACTTATTATTCACATCCAGTTTCTGCATTATGCTTAAGTTACAGGCTTTTGTTTAACTACAAGCATTATTAAGGTAGCTATAATAACTTATTTATATTTGAAACACTCGCCAATTAAAATAATATTTTATAACACTATAATAAATGTAATCATATGCACCGGAAAGCTGCTATGCGTTAGAGAAAACAGTGCCGAATACGTTAATGAATGTGTGGTGCACTGATCAGAACTGATGCTTGAAGCTGTGAAAGTGCAAAAGTTTTACGAATACACCTGAAATTCCCAAAGCGCTATGGTGGGTGGGAAGGGTGCTACTGTTCTGTATGTAAACCGTCAGAGCTGTCTGCCAAATTAAATCGCTTTTGCCTTTTAAAAATTTAGTCAAATTTTTTGCCTCAATTGTTTCTTGCTCCCAACTCTTGCTACATTATTCAAGTTCGGTGCATTAAATCTGAAGTCTGTTAATTGGAGGGCTGTTAAATCGAAGGTTTATTGTAATGTTACAAAATGTAGGTATTTTAAAACCTGTATTTCTGTGATTAATTAATAGAAGGTACATTTTAAGCATTCACATTTCCAGGAATCTGCCTCCCTATCGCATCCCAGCAGCTAATGGCATGGTATATTTGTAATACACTAGGAATATTCTGTGAGCTATCAAAAGCATTTGACTGTGTAAATCATAATATAGTCTTATCAAAATTATCATATTATGGCATTAAGAATAAAACATATCAATGGATTGCATCTTACCTATCAAACAGACATCAAAAGGTCATAATAAACACGGCAGATAATTCCAAAATATATTCCAAATGGTCAGAAATAAAGCATGGTGTTCCTCAAGGTTCAATTTTGGGTCCATTATTGTTTCTAATATATGTCAACGACCTTCCCAGAGTAATAAATGAACATGCTCAGCCAGTTCTCTTTACTGATGATACAAGTATTATAATTAAAGAACACAACATCCGTTGCCTCTCAGAGTTATCCAACGGTATTTTCAGTGTGCTAAATAATTGGTTTGATAGTAACAAAATTCATATAAACTTTGAAAAAACTAAGTATATCAATTTTTGCACAAAAAATAAAAGTATTGCAGACATAAGAATTGAACATGAAGGCAATGAAATTACTGAAACTTGTAGCATAAAATTTCTTGGTCTTATTATAGATCATAATATGAATTGGAAAGACCATATTGACTACATCCTACCAAAACTAAGCTCTGCATGTTTTGCAATTAGATCATTAATTCATTTTACAAATAAAAGCATCCTAAAAACAGTATATTATGCTTATTTTCATTCAATTATGACTTATGGAATAACATTTTGGGGAAATTCAGTGGATGCAAAAAAAATTATTTCTTTTACAAAAAAAAGATAATAAGAATAATGGCAGGTGTATAGAAATCAACTCATTGTAAACCACTATTCAAAACATTTGGAATTCTACCATTACCCTATGAGTATATTTTAGCTCTACTTTTAACCGTGGTTTTTTTTAAAAAAAAAATTGAGTTTTATTTATGGACGCTCTTTAACTACTATGGTTCTTAGCGTCCCATTCTATAGTGGGCGTGAAACACCTGTAATTTTGCTCAGAGGCCTCTTTATCAGGCTTGAGGTTCTTTTACGTGCCGTAAATCTACGACACGGGACCACCGGCTTTACTTCCCTTCCGAAGGAAGCCGTGCTAACGATTTTTACGCCCGAAAAAATCCATCGCCCTCCGCCGGGTTTGAACCTGCGACCTTGGGAACTAGAGGCTAGCATGGTACCACTAGTCCACGGAGGACGACTTAACCGTGGTTGACCACCCAGAAGTGTTCATAAAAAATTCAGACATACACAGCAAACAAACCAGAAATGGGCAGGACTTACACAGGCCAAGCAATAACCTACAAGTATTCCAAAAAGGGGCTTACTACAATGGTATAGTATTATTTAATTCACTTCCATCATATATTAAGGAACTGAAAACTAATAAAAATAAATTCAAGTTAGCATTAAAAAGATACATCACTCACACCTTCTATACAGAGGAGGATTTCTTTCATTCAAAAAAATAACCGACTATAAAATGTTACCAAATTTTATAACTACATTAAGTATAAATAATATTGTTTTAAAATTTTTTAGCTCTAACGTACTCTAATAAGAACTATAATTTATTTATATACAAGTACACAATGTAACTATGTATTTATGACGTAATCTACATCCTAGAGTAGACTAGCTTTAAGCTGGTCTAGCTCACTATAGGGTCTATAGATTGAGATCTTATATTATGTTTATGTTATGTTAAGGTGGCCAAAGTGGTTATGGCACTGGTTCGTGAGGTGGCCCCTGGATCAAATCCTGCCACGATTGTCCTTTATTGAGACTTCTTCCAGATTTTCCTCAATTCTCATAACTGCCAAATGCTAAGGAGCTAAAAGTAGGCTTGGAGCGTTTCTTCTCCAAATATCCTTTCAACATGAATTTGTACTTAGCACCTCAATTCACTTTTCTTTACAATAAAAGGAATTTAACAGTCAAGTCTCCTTGTCAACTTTCTTCTCATTTTGTAAATTTCAGTCTTTTTCTGAATTCTGCATTGCATTAGAGTAAGCTTTAACAGTACAAAATGCCAAAGTGGAAATTTCTATCTGTAAGCGAAAAATTACAACTTTTCTCAACGATGATAACATGAGTGCAAATTTTTGTATTGTAATGTTGCTGTTGAAGTAAAATACATTTCCTGCAAAACAGGATTAAAATTGTTTTCTGCATCTCAAAAATAAATTGAAGTGTTTAACACTGTCCTGCTGTTTATGTTTTTAGTCTACAAGTCTTGAAAGCATATAACGGGGCTGTGCTATGCACATGCATGTACATATTGCACCTTGTCTTCTGTATGGACATGCATAATATGAATTATGCTCAGGGGTGGGTTTTATTGGTGATTAATTTTTTAAAGAATTCATGTTTAATTTTTGAATTTTGGCATTTTTGTGTTAATAATACAACAAAATTTTGCAATAATTTCACGAGAAAAATATAAACAAAATATATGCGTGGTTCCTATAATGACCAACTTTGAAATTTATTTGGACAAAAAAGATTAACTTATCTTATACAATAGAAAATTATGTATTATTCATAAAATTGAATTATTAAAACCACCAGTAGTGTGTGAGAAATTTAACAGAGATGCAAGTTATTTTAAAAGGATATTAATGTTTGGTACCAACTATTAAATTAAGTATTATTTAGCCCAAATGTTTATTCACACCAAATTGCAACATTCATTAAGATCTCGTCAGTTACTACTAAATTATAGTGTGAGAAGTATCTTTCACTGTTCGCATTTGATGGCAATCATAAGGCTTGAACAGGTATCTCATAAAATCTATGAAACTGGTTACCTGTAGCTTTAACTATAAACAGAGCATGTAATACAAACATTTCATTATTATCCTGATACAAATTTCCAACATAGCTGCAGAATTCAATATAATATAAATGTAATTATTAATTTCAGTCTGAAATTCAAGTAGCAGCTTAAACATATTTACCAAATCAAGATTGATATCAGGTTTTGCAATTAATTTTGATAGCTCAAAAAGGAAATTGAGTGCTCTGATCATCTTTATATCAACAACATGCCAGTTTTTCAATTTATTTTTAAAATACGCCAATTTCCTTCTTTATTGTGCAAATAAAGTGTTTCCAATAAAATTAGAAATTCATGAAAATTCGCTAAAAAATTACAGATTTAATCTATATTTATTGTGAAACATATAGATACTTCTAATTGAAGTTGTAGAATATTTTTCACGTTTATTGTTAATAGCAAAAAAAATGGCCCTGATTATACTGGAGATTATCCTACTATGAACTTTTCAAACGCAATATGTAAATAAAATCTGTTAAAATGCATCACCATATTTAGTGAACAAACATCCTTCTTACCACTGTAAGCTGCTATCGTTGCATACGTCCCTGGTGAATTACTCGGAGGCTTTGGGGCAGGTCGTGAAGGCCGAAGAGATACTAACTGTTCGTATTCATGTGGCGATTCACTACCTGAATGTGGAACGCCATTGGCAGGAGGTTTTGGTACCACTGTCGCTGGTCCAAAGCGATGTGGATTCTGAGAATGAGGCAGGTATGTAGGGGCAGGACTTAAACTGTAAATGAAAGGAGAAAAACTTTTCAACTTTAATTTCTACAGTTAATTTTTAACAAAAGTTTTTTCCTCATGCTTCTAGTTAATTATGGTGGACAATAACTTTACAGTAAAACATAAATATAAAACATGAAGTGTATTTAAGAAGCAAGGAAACAACTCAGCTTTATGTGACATCTTTGTTCTCTTTGAACAGTATTTAGTGTATTGTATTTGGTCTAAACTATCAAGCAGAATTATAAATCTGCAAGACTACGTAAAGCAAACAAATGAAATTTATTTAAAGGTGAGTCGGAATTGCTACACTAACATCACTTAAGTTTACTCACTTAACATGTTTCGGGAAACCGTTGTTCCCATCCTCAGAAGGTTAATTCGACTGGCAGGTTAATTCCCTTCTGAGGATGGGAACAACGGTTTCCCGAAACATGTTAAGTGAGTAAACTTAAGTGATGTTAGTGTAGCAATTCAGACTCACCTTTAAATAAATTCAATACACATCACTGTTTCTAGCTTCTTTTCATTACAATATCAAGAAACAAATGAAAATTAATTATATTGCAAGAAAACAATGTGCATTTTCCCTCCATTAAAAACAGGTCTTTATTGATATGATATGATATCTTTATTGAGTGTTGAGCTAATACAATACATTTGGGCAAGATTAGCGTCAAGTCCTGGCTCCTTTTGCCGATCATACCCAAACTTCTGCATTTACAAAACATGTGTGTTGAGTTAGCTTCATATCGCTAACGTTTCTCATTTAAAAGTCACTATACTGCTTAATGTCTCCCCCCCCTTTCCCTTACTTCCTCTGATCATCTTTGAAACTCCACTTTCAGCGGGAAATGGGAACTATTAGATACAATTTAGAGAATGCTTATTGTGTAACCCGTACTGATCGCCCATAACAACACTGCTCATTCATATTAAGAAATGTACCTCTCCCTCCTAGCCCTCTCCATGTTTACCGTCCTTTATATCTAAATCATTCACTTCACGATTTCATATAAATCTATCACTTGCTTATTAATGCATTTGTCTTTACTTTATCTAATTTGTTCCCTTCTATTCATTCTATAGTCACTCTCCCTCCCTATTCTGTTAACTCCCCCATTATTACAGCTTCTGTTTTCCCATACTTCTCACAGAGCCTGCACTATTTCTATACGTATGGCACACTTTCCTACTCCATAAATCTATTTCTGTTGGCTCCCTTGACGGTTCCGCTTTGTTTCTGTCCAAAATCCGTAGACTCCCATTGGGTGTCAACACAATGCTTTCTTCTTCCACCAATTCGCCACTCTGAAACCACGCCTCTGCCCTGCCCGCAACCATATCATGTGGCGATTGAACTTCCTCCCTCCTCGATGATGACGCTTTCCTAACTTTGCCAGCTGTTGCCCATATGTCACTCTGATCTGACGTCACTGCCTCGGCTCCCAATCTCATCTCTGACACAGCCATTTTCTTCCCGCCAGCCCCATGTAGCAGTGACGTAACTTCCATATATCCATCCTTCTCTGATTTCCAATCGCTCTTTGGACTTCCTCCCGATCTGCATTCCTTCTCTCTGGTCTCGGATGTATTTGGCTGAAACATTTCCTGCTCCTGCAATCTGCTGCTCCTTGTGTCTCTTTCGCATCCAGCCACCATGCGCCCATCAACCCACAACCGTAAGTTCTTTATGACAGCCCATTTCCCTTCCATTCTTGCCAGCTTTATTTGTTGTATTAAATCTTTCTTCAAGGCCCATTTTTCCACCGATAAATCTCTGTTTATAAAAATATTTGTTCCTTCTAGTTGCTTTGTTTTCTTTAACACTTCATAAACAAACTGCAGTGACGTAAATCTTGCAACTATCATTCTGGCACCTCTTGATCTCCCCACTCTGAATGCTTCCTTAATCTCCCAGCCCTGTAGCACCATTCCAAACTTTCCTTCTATAATCTCTCTAACCTCTTCAACAGGCCATACTCCATTCCTTTCTTTCACTCCTGTTATAACTAGATTAAATCTGCGGTGTCTCTTCCAACAGTTCTACTCTTCTTTTGAGTTTCTGTACCTCATTTCTTATATCATGTATTTCATTTTTGATCTCACTCTTGATATCTATTAGTTCCTTTTCTACTCCATTAAGTTTGTTTCCTAATTTCTCATCCAAATCTTTTATACTAGCCAAAATTTCGTCTATAATATTCTGATTCCCATTTGGCCCAGGATTAATTTTGACTCCACCAATTACCAGTAGATACCTTATTATACATGTGAGAAGAATCATATTTATCATCTCTTCTGTACCTTTGTTTATTTTAAAATCATTCCATTTTAACTTATAAAAGGTTTCAATTCTTCCTCTGTACTCTTCAATACTGATTCCCATAGTTACTTAAGCCTTTCTTTTCTTCCACTCCAGGAGCTTCCTCAACACACATCCACTCTCTTCCTCTGCTTGCTTAGCACTCCCAGGTCTTTATTAGATGTTCTGGTTTAAGAGTTTTAAAAGGTTCTTCTGTAAAGTCAGTAAAATGTACTCTTCAAAATAAAATAAATCTGACGTGTTGCATTCCCTTTCTATACCAGTGTTTATTTTTATATCTCTTCTACAAACTATTCTTACAAAAGTTTAGTTTTGTATCTACTTCATGTTAATCGAGATAAACGTTTGCAGAAATAGCTTTATTATTCATTTCACTATAGGTACAAAAAATACAGAGGCCAAAGCAATAGTTACATCTTTATATACTGGCAGCAAAATTCCATATTCCTTCCATGACATCAAATGAGTTAACTGCTGGTGACCACTTATACTGAATTTTAAAGCCATCTAATTTTTTGTGCAGGGTACCAGGATAGCTCAGTGCTTTCGTTCACAACTTCCATGCTAGATGTCCAAATAGCTCTGGGATGGCAATTTTAAGTTGGCAGTATCCAAGCTCTGACTAGCTCACGTGAAGCATCACCAAGGCCCAATATGGTTCGAAGTTCACAGCAAAACCTGTAGTCCTCTCATTCCCCTTACAACCTCATCAGTACCCTACCACTAGAGGTAACAGAGTGCCTCTGGGTAATAAATGGGTCCAGCCATCGCAAGAAAATGCGGTTTCCCCAAAGGTAGTAAGCAATAGATTGTATTGAAACAAACATACATTTTTTGTGCAGTACATTTTTGGCTATCTTTAATGGTTTTTTCTTAAATCATACAGAGACAGATTCGAGAATAAAAATATCATTCATGTGGGGTGGATTCTTTCCCCCCCTATAATAATAATAATAATAATAATAATAATAATAATAATAACAACAACAACAATAATAATAATAATAATAATAATAATAATAATAATAATAATAATATAATGCATTTTCAGTGAGCGTTGTAGAGACTCTTTTCTTGTATCTCAGAGTCATGTTAACAGATACATCTCTGGGGGTCTGATACTGCTAAGATATAGTTGAAATAATAAATTCCAGCTTTTGGAGTAGAAACTTGTTGAATCCATTTATTTGCTGGCCTACAAACTCATTCCCTCACACTTCCAATCAATTATATGCATACACAGCACATAATATTCATAAATAAAAGAAAACTTTTACATCAGCCATTAATGGCTGTACCAGCCACCTACTATGGCTTGGCGTAACTCTCCTACACTCTCACACAGACAACTGCTAACAAAGCTTGGCTTCACTTTTCAAACTTAGCATCTTTTTTTATTGCTTACCACCCTCTAGGCAATAATTGGCTCTGTTTGCCTAAATTTTCCATAGGTTTCCATAGTAACCTCCCTTCCATTCACTTGCACATTTGCTCTCTTAGGGTCAACAATGATCACTTTCATGGCCTTATATAACTATGTTTTTTATTATTGAATTTAATCTTTTCCTATCCTATATTCTTTTCCTCCCATGTTCCAAATTTACAGTAATTAATTTAATTCTCCCCATTACAATTTTAGGTTATGTTACTATGAAATTAATTCCACAATATACAAATTTCAACAATAATATCAATCACATGAAATTAAAATAAACATAATAACAATAAATATGAACACATTTTAAGATTGTAATTAACATATAAATATTTGCATGCTCGTAATAAGCCTGTGAGGTTATGTAGCTTTGAATTCCACTTCATTTGCCTCTTGTAATCTCATTTAAATTATCTCATCTTTTAATTTCAATGAGATCACAACTGCTCTATGCATTAGTGACAATTCTGTCTGCATTTAATGTAATTTCTGTCTCTTTTGAGTTCCATCGAAGAGATTGTGCCACTTCTATAAGGTTGGCCCAATGCTGCTTGCTAGAATTTAAGATATTATATAAAAGAAAATTTAAGATATACATTTTATTAGTAATGTAAATACCTTAAAAATATATATTTTAATCAACATTTTACCAATTTTGAAAAAAATAAATAATACGAGGGTGGTCTGAAAAGGTTCCGACCTCAACATGAAGATGGCAGCACTTGTAAATAAAAGCTAGTGAATTTCGTTGTTCATATGTTGACAGTTACTCACCAAAGTTTCAGCCATTTTGGACACTCAGTTGTTATGTAACAGTCGTTTGAGTGAGGTGATGTGAGTGTTTTTATGAAAATGGACAAAATCGAGTATCGAGCTGTCGTTAAATATTTGTTTTTGAAAGGCAATACGTCTACGCAAATCAAAGATGAGTTGGATTCTGTGTATGGGGACTCTGCACCATCATTTACCACAGTGAAATTTGGGCAGCTGAATTTAAATGTGGCCGTAAGAGCTTGGGAGATGATGAACGTTTGGGATGTCCAAAAATTGCAACTACCGACGACAACATCGCCAAAGTTCACCAAATGGTGTTAGACGACCGCCGAATTAAAGTGAGAGAGATAGCAGAGGCTATGAACATGTCAAAAGAACATGTCAAAAGAACATGTTTGTCACATATTAAATCAACATTTAGACATGAGAAAGCTGTCTGCACGTTGGGTGCCATGTTTCCTCACATTTGACCAAAAACTTGTTCGAATGAACATTTCCAACGCTCTGTTGGCGCAGTTTAGGCGCAATAAATCCAAGTTTTGGCGCCGATTAATTACTGTAGATGAAACTTGGATACACCATTATATACCTGAAACAAAAATACAGTCCAAACAGTGCACTGCAAAGGGGTAACTGGCTCCAAAAAAAGCAAAAACTGTTTTTTCGGCTGGGAAAGTGATGGCGACTGTTTTTTGGGATAGTCATGGAGATATTTTAATTGATTATCTTCAAAAAGGAAAAACCATTACAGAAGCATACTACGCATCATTACTCGACAAGCTGAAGGCAGAACTTGCGGAAAAACGGCCACATTTGCAGAAAAAGAAAATCCTGTTTCACCAAGACAACACACCGTCTCACACCTCAGTGGTTGCAATGGCGAAAATCCACAAATTACGGTTTGAACTGCTTGACCATCCACCTTACTCATCAGATCTAGCCCCAAGCGACTTCTTTTTGTTCCCTCATCTGAAAATTGCGCCCGGAGGGCAGAGATTTTCGACAAATGAAGAGGCAATCACCTTCGTGAATAATTATTTTGCAGAGAAAAATGCAGAGTACTATTTGGACGGGTTACAGAGATGGGAGCATTGCTGGGAGAAGTGTGTAGAGTTAAAAGGAGACTATGTTGAAAAATAAAAAAAAAATTCTGAAAAAATGTCTTGTATCTTTATTAGGTCGGAAACTTTTCAGACCACCCTCATAAAGAAAGCTTCATTTAAAGGGCAGTTTGGAGTGGGGAGAAGATTTTCTTGAATCACAAGTAGTGCCTTCAGAAATGTAGACACACCTAAGCATCTTTGCTTACAATGACCTTCAAGTCATGTAAGGAGTTTAAGAGGCATAGATCATTACTGAAGAGAAACTTCTATATTGCCCCAGTAACTAAAAAGACATTACCACTGTGTTTCTGCACGACTCGAAATAACTTTTCCGGATTTAAAGGAATCTCTTAATATTGGATTGGAAAACTGTATAAAAGATTTCTTACCTGTAAAGAAGTTGCATTGGCTGTGAAACTGCATTAGCTTTATGAGGAGGTGTACAAACCCCGCTTTTGAAGCACACAGTCATTCCATTAATTTCCCTGCAACAACAAAACTAATTTCAATTTTTACAATATTGCTCAGGTATAACCTGGAAGAGGTACAAATGGTAATTTTCTTATTTATTCACCGTTTACTGAAACTTTGAAATTAAGAGCAACTTTTACTTTAGACATGTTAGTATACTGTACTGACATTAATTATTTCTTCTCAACTATGAGTATATAACCTTATTCTACTCATTTTCCAGCAAATGAGCCTTAAAAACATGTCATTAAATTCTGTTACCTTTCCAACTCCTGTGACTTTAGTCTTTGTCGCAAACAAAGGCATTAAATGACAGTGTGCAGACAGTTGCAAGGGAGAAAGAGTATAGTTGCAAAGCCTATGATGGTTTGATGCAAACATGGACAACACATTTAGTTGTTAAACCTTATGATCTTCATAATTACATATCTTACCTTATTCTTCATCAGTGAATTATCCTTCAGAGTCTGAATCCTGAAGTGCCCTGCATAATAGAGCCGATTTATTGCTCACAATTGTAAAAAAACACTGTTAGGCCCCATTTATAATGAAGACGTTACATTAACAATGCCGCATAATGGCAGACGTTAGGTAAGACCATTCACAATGCAGCCATAGGCATAACACAAGATCTAGACACAAGGTTTCTAGACCCATAAACTGCATGCAGAAATTTTCAAAGACAAGTGAAGTTTCAAATTGAATAGTATAACCAATAATGTCCAATAAGAAAATTCATCAGTTTTTTTTATAAATAAATAAGACATAAAAGTTATTAGAAGTGATCATAAAAAGTGAAATGTTTGAACATAATTTAAATTGTGAGTGGATTAATGATATTTTATTTCCACTTACTAAGTTTCCATTCATAACATGTTTTGAAGACCTTTTTTTTTTTAAATCTTCCAGGGTTTATTATTATCATCCTTTTAAATACATTTAAAGGACATGTCCAATGACAAATATAAAATAACTTAACAAGTACAGCTTATAATTTTATATTACTTCTTTTACATTGCATTTACATTAAGTTTACCTTTACATTGTTTTACTATGTCTAAATTCATCTATACTCTAAAATTCATTTTCTATTAAGTATTTCTTTATTGTTTTCATCATTACTTTTGGCTAAAATTCATTTTCTATTAAGTATTTCTTTATTGTTTTCTTCATTACATTTGGCTGGTTTATGTTCTTTATTTCTCTAGGTAATTTATTGAATAATTCTCTTCCTCTAACTTCTATGACACCATTATTTAGAGTTCCCCTTAATGTTATTCTATAATAATCGTCATTGTTTCTTAAATTATGGTTATGTACACTGGAATTTTTTGCATATTTATATTTATCACAGTTTTTATGCATTCATGTATATATATATATACATACACACATGGCACTGTTAACAAGTTTTGATTCTTAAACACCCCCCCCTGCAAGTTTGTTTGTTTTCCATTTGCTTATTATTCTAATGTTTTTTTTTTTAGCAGTTTAAAGACTTTATCCATTTCTCTTGCTGTAATATTTCCCCATAACGTAATTCCGTATCTTAAAATTAGTGCAATTTATTTCTGATATGTTTTCCCCATCTATACTTAGTTTAATATTACTCGGGTTAAGTTTTGTTAATTCAAAGTTAATACATGCTGTCTTTTGTGTATTTATCATCATATCTAAATTAGCATAATATTGTTTTATAATTTTTAAAATTGAATTTGCTCTAATCTGCTCTAATTTCAAATTTATCTCCATCACAAGTTTTGGTCAACAAAACACAACATTAAATGGAAAATAAAGCCTTTAAACCATGCCAAAACACCAGCAGAACTCACAATGCGAGCAAAAATCCACTCAGAGTAATGAATTTTGAAATTTTACTGGTAGACAACGCAGTGAAGTTTCTACTAAACAACTACAGGGTTGTTAATACAATTAGCAGCTGGTAGAGCTACTTCCCTGTAAAACAATAATGTCTCGCCCGCCAGTGCCAGGTGTGCAGCTATTTAGTCACTTGGAGTGCATGATTCTCAAGGACTGGTTGTGATATACACACTTCTCTGTTTACACTGTGTGTTAGCCTACATTAAGTATTAGTTTACATGTTACCTATTGTTGTTATTGTTAATTATGCCATCATTCAGTGTTGAACAAAGAATGTTTATGTGTGCTAATTACATTAAAACTGCTTCTTGCAGAGAAGTGATAAGGTACTATGCAAGAGAATATCCTGATAATTGTGTTCCAAATAGAGAAACTGTTCGATGACTTGTTACAAACTTCTGAGACACAGGCAGTATTTTGTATCACTACACTGTGAATGCCAGAGTGATTTTAGTATAAATTAACATTATTGTATGACAATGATTTTAGATGTTTGTTAGCTATAAGCATTGTTAGGAAATATGTTTACACCGCTTCACTGAAATTGACAATAGGAGTGGGTAACAATGAAGCGATGGGGTGAGTTGTTTATCAATTAGAAGAGACAAACAAATGACGTCAGGGTAGCGCGCCTTTCTTTAGAAATGGAGGGAATATCTTCCCTAGAGCATATGTTTTAGTAATTATGATTGGCTAAAAAAATAGACGCTAATGTTGGCGCACTTTAGTAACCAATAGCAGCTCGATTATAATGTTTAGGCATATCGGGGTGAGGGAGTATAAATCTTGAGCCAAATGCAAGTATCGCACAGTTCTACAGAATCATTCACAAGGTAAACGTTATGCAGTTCTAAGAAATCTCGCGAGTTACACGTCAGGCACTTCTAAGGAAGCATTCATGAGGTACACATTATGCAATTCTACAGAATCTCTCGCGTCGTAAAGTTAGTTACAAAATGTGAAATATGTGAATTAATAGCGCGTGGCAAATAAGTGATTGTAGTTACATTCGAAAATATAACAGTTTCAGTCAGGCATGTATCAAGATTAAATATGTGAAATTAATTAAGTGTGACGGCAATAAAAGTGTAAAAACAAATTCTTTTATCAGTGTTATCTTTTAGTAACAACTCCTTTCCATTTACATGCCCTGCTCAAGAGATATTTGCTCGACTGAGTAATAATAGCTAGCCGGAGGACAAAGAACCCAAAATTCAAAATAGTAAAACAATAACAGGCGCTCAGCAAATAAGATACACGACAGGTTACTGCGACAATAGGAAACAGGTTACGAGGCGCTGTGTTCTTACTGAAGATAAGTTAGACACAAAGGGGAATGTGTCAAACATTCATCAAAAAAAAAAAAATCACTCCATCTTCTTGTTCAGGAGACAGGAGTATCAATATAATCTGCAGGAATGCAACCAAATTACTTAAATTAGAACCATATAAAATTACCATCGTCCATGGCATCAGTGTATTCCTGCTGAGAGACAACATTTTCAGCGTCGGTTATAATACAAGTTAGTGTTCAATTATTTTTAAAATTGTTGTTTTCAGTAATGCGTTCAGTAAGCATTTTACACCTGACAACTGTCTCTTTCTCACGTAGCCTACCACGATCTTCTGACCACTAACATTAACAACCCTATAGATGTCAGTACAGCCGACACTGAATTAGACAGTGGACATACAGCTGACAATGGAGATGAACATCTTTGAAACATGTTCTTCTACGCAAAAACTTAGTAAACGAAACTTAAGTATCACCAATTCAATCACAATTTCATTTATATAAAATTCTAAGTTTCCGATCTATTGTATTACGTAGCGCTTTGCGTGACTCTATGCGTATGCTTCCATTAAATGACATGGATGCAAAGTCTTGTGTTCATGTTGCATCTGTGCTTACTTTTCATTGTTAATGGGGCTTTAAACAGCAAGTAAGTTCACTCAAAAACACTCTGAAACAGACTACTGCTGATTGGCTAGGAAGCAGGTGACTATGATGTCATAGAGTTCTTGATAATGTGCAACTGCCTTAATTCGCGATAGAGACTCTAACTAACCCCTCCCTCCAGGAGCATATGATGAAAAATTTAACCTTCAAAGTACTGAGTACTACTTAAATAAAAACATTCTTTCAAACAAGCTCATATTGATCAGGGGGAGGAAGTGAAATAAAGAGGTGTGTGTATAGAACACATTGACAAGTTTCTGTTGACAAGGAGTAGTATTTACATTTTAAATCTAAGCCTTAAAACTAATGCAGATACTTCAATAATTCTGCCTTTAAATGCACTTTATGTTGACTGAGAGTTTGGTCCAAAATGACAAAATTATCCAATTCTACATTTTCACCTCTTTTTTTTTTTTTTTTTTTGCTTGGGAAGCATGCCTGTGTTATAGTCCATTTAGCGTTACCCAATTCTATTCAATATATATATATATATATATATATATAACCTAGTAGAAGTACTTAAGAAAATAGGTAACATACAAGTACGGATGTTTGCTGACGACGTGGTAATATGGACTTTAGAAAAGAACATAAGATCTAGGAAATATTACAAAAAACTACAAACAACAATGGAGAATACAATTGTAACCCTAGAACAGTGGACTAATAATAACAATATGGAAATAAATACAGGAAAAACTCAATATCAACTATTCACAATGCAGCATAAAACAGAAAATATATGCCTGCAAATCAACAACAAAAGACTACAAGAAGCAACTACAACAACGTATCTAGGGATAGAATTAGATAAAAAACTATCAATGAAAGAACATGTAAACAATGTAACGGATAAAATCAACAAAATAACGTTTTAAAACCTTTAGCAGGAATAAAATGGGGTGGAAACACGGACCTCCTTAATAATACATAAAACCTAACCTATGGTATGGAGGAGAACTACTAGCAACAGTAAACAAGAGACTTAAAAGTAAACTAGAAATTTCACAAAACAATTCCTAAGAATAATAACAGGAGCTGTAAAAACAACACCAATTACAGTACTACAAAGCTTCACAAAAAGCATGGCTATAAAATTGGAACATGAGTTGAAAGCAATTACTCTAGCACAAAAACTGCAAGTCAATAGAAACAGATACAAGTGGTACCACACAGCAGATACTATAAGTAATTTAAAAACTCAAATAAGCTTCAGAACATATATTAATAACTTAAACTACAAGAATATAATTACAACAAATATAATTGCAACAGAGATAACAAGTCCAATAGAATATATTGATATAGAACAACAGAATGACCTGATATATACAATACACAAACAAAACAATATACCAGATGGAATGAGAGCCATAGCAATAGCTACAGAAAATGAAAGATACCCAGAAAAAGAATGGCTCCAAATATATACAGATGGATCCCTCATCAATAAAAAAAATTCTAGTGCAGGAGTATACTGTAAACATTTTGCACAGTATCTAACATTAGATGAAACGTCAAACCACTATGATGGAGAATTAATTGTTATAAAAGCAGCATTACAGAACATTTTATATAGACCATACATAAAACAAAAAATAGTCATCTTATGAGATTCAAAATCGGCCATAGATGGAACAGTAAATTACAATAATAAAACAACAAGAAATATTAAGGAAATAAGAAGCCTCATTAAAGCAGTTGAAACTAGAAATCATGTCACTCTACAATGGATCCCAGATCATGTTGGACTTTTGGGCAATGAACATGCGGATCAATTAGCAAAGAAAGGTGCAATACAACAAATAAAACCTGTAGGACAAATAGAAATAATAAACAATTACATAACTTTAACAGCATTTCAAAAGATAGCAGAGACTTGATGAAGAAGATAAATTAAAGGATAAAGATTATAAGAATATTAAAGATAGGGTTGATATAAAAAAAATCTGATGTGTTACACTCACATGACTTTCTCTACTCTTGTACAAACTATTTTTACAAACGCTTATTCTCCATATGCTTCATGTTAATCGAGATATCAAGATGTCAATCTTATTGCTAATTTTCTTGTAGATGCAAGGGGAATATGGTAGGTTTTAAGCGATAGTCAAATATTTTAACGCTGGTTGCTATGTGGCGCATTCCATTCTCTTTGCATGTCCAGGACATAAAAAAAATGAATAACGAATTTGAGAAAAAGTATAAGTATTGGAAAATTTAAGGCAATAACAAGCAATATCTCGAAAACGGTTCACTCAACAAAAGAAATGTATATGACATAAATTATGTATTTTAATGCGATCTACATTTTTTGTGTAGTAAAATTTTGTCTATCTCTTATGGTTTACCAGTTATGCAAAAGTTGTTCACTACGAAGAATACTTTTGGAGACATTCCCAGAAAATTCGAGATATACATTTCATTTCTCATGACAATATCTTAAACATATGATATTTTAATCTTAATCGTTAGAGCCATTTTTGAGAAAATTAAAATTTTCGAAAAATGTTCCATGTAAAGGGTGTCTGGGGTGGGGGGATTTTCTTGAAAACCTTCGTGTCGCATCTCTGGAAGATACTGAACCTAAATACCAAGTTTGGTGTTTATCCGACAGTTCCTTTCTGAGTTATGCTGTTCACAGACACACACACAGACATGTTTCCAAAAATGCTTTTTTTGGATTCAGGGGGTCTCAAAACATGTATTTCCGATGAAATCTCGGTATCGAATTTTTGGGTGGAATACAATACTTCCCCTACTTACTATACGTAGTAGAGAAAGTAAAAATGCTAAGGGAAGACTGCAGTGGCCTTATTTAGGATGGCAACTGGCCACGATTGTCTCGCAGAGCACCTCTACAAGATAAGATGCCTACCTACACTTAAGTGCACTCTCTGTGAAGAAGATGGTATCCTGAACAAACAGCATCTCGCCAAATGCAAAGGCCTTAAAAGTGCTAACTTACAGACTTTATATTGGGAAGCCACAAGGGAAAATGATGCAGATCAATTAATCCGCTGTGCCATTGGTGAACAACATCAACAACATTTTTACCTCGTATAAATACTGTTAAAACCAATGCACAATAATGTGGCACTATAGTTTATTTTGCATTCTGCCAAAATTAAAGAAGCAGTAACAATGTTGAAATTGTGAGTGAGCATTTAATTGTTTACACCATGTCTTCTTTTGTGTTTCTTTCCAGCATGCATATCTCAAGATTAAAAATTCTTCCTTCTCATTAGTTGAAATTTGTTGCATGGAAACACCTACCGTATTCAAATCGTATTGCATACGCCAAACATATTATCTTCTACTGTAATCATAACATGATGCTTGTTGGGTTTTCTTAGCAGAAATTGATATCACATGTATAATAAAACATACAGCAAAGCCATTTTTATCACTTTCATAATTCACAACTTATTTTCTTAAAAAATTCACTAACCTCAAAAATCCAAGTTGACCAACATAAAACCTTGAATTATTTATTCTCGGACTTTGTGCATCCAAATCCATCTGAATACATATTAAATTAACCAATCGTATTCAGTATGGAATTGGCTTCAAATCGATTTCAATTCCCCCGGAAAACATAGTAATTATTAGATTTTATTACATAATTATGTTCTTAAATTGCAGATTTTGTATTAACAAATTTTCCCATCTATGACATCCAAATCCTTGGGTCCCTGCAAAAACATACTAACGAGATTTTACTGTACTGATTTAGCATTTCAAAAAAAAGTTTAAGTATTTGAAAATTCAAACCAATAAAAGAATATCTCAGCAATGCCACAAAATATGTTTATTTGAGATTGTGCCCTTTAATGCGATTATATTTTTTTTCATAGTAAGATTTTGTCTATCTCCTAGATGAAGAGGACTTCAGAGAAAATTCAATATAAACATTTTATTTCTTATACAAACTTCTTAAATATGTTATTTTAATCAAAATTTTCGTGTCACATTCTTGGAAAATGTTAAACTTAAATACTGAGTTGGTCTTTTACCGGCTTTTTATTTCTGAATAATGTATTCAAAGACACACAGGCATTTTTCTATTTTTTTTTATTATTTCAGGTGGGTTTCAAAACATTTATTTCTAGTGAAACCTCAACATTAATTTTTACTTTCTCTACTAGGTATAGTAAGTAGGGGAAGTATTGTATTCCACCCAAAAATTCGATACCGAGATTTCACCAGAAATACATGTTTTGAGACCCCCTGAATCCAAAAAAAAGCATTTTTGGAAACATGTCCGTGTGTGTGTCTGTCTGTGAACAGCATAACTCAGAAACGAACACTCAGATAAACACCAAACTTGGTATTTAGGTTCAGTATCTTCCAGAGATGCGACACAAAGGTTTTCAAGAAAATTCCCCCACCCCAGATTACCCTTTACATGGAACATTTTTCGAAAATTTTAATTGTCTCAAAAATGACTAACGATTTTGATTAAAATATCATATGTTTAAGATATTTTCATGACAAAATGTATATCTTGAATTTTCTGGGAATGTCTCCAGAAGTATTCTTCATTGTGAAGGACTTTTGCATAACTAGTAAACCATAAGAGATAGACAAAATTTTACTACACAAAAAATGTAGATCGCGTTAAAATACACAATTTATGTCATATACATTTTTTTTGTTGAGTGAACCATTTTCGAGATATTGCTTGTTATTCCCTTAAATTTTTCAATACTTATTTTCTCAAATGGGAGTTCGTTATTCATTTTTTTGTCTTGTATATGCAAACAGTATTAATCTGTGGCAAAGGGAATGGTGCTGCACCTAGCAACCAGCTATTAAGAGATATGTATATGCTTAAAGGCTACTGTATTTCAATATTGCCCTTGTAAATATATATTCCCCTTACATCTACCAGAAAATTAGCAATAAGATAGAGTCTGCAAATGTTTATCTCGGTTAACATGAAGTAATTTAAAATAAAGAGAGTTGAGGGTTGTTACACTACATCACTATAATATTCTTACTTGAACACGTTTCGGGAGACGGCTTGTTCCCATCGTCAGCATGTCCTCAACTGATTTTGCCGGTCATTGTCTGGGGGATGTGTGTGGTTAGTGGTGTTCTCTGGTGCTGGGGTGATGAACCTCCAAAGGCTGTTGGGTGGCAGCAGTTCGAAATTCATTAGGTGATTCCTGTGTTTGACAATATGTATTTTTTCCCAGATGTCCAATTCATTACTGCTGTTGATCGGTTTTAAGAGTTTTATGTTTGGAGTGGTATCATGGTTTGAAGACCAGAAATGATGTGCTACTGTGATTTATCTGGCTGCTTTTGGTAAATGCATCTCATATGCTCTTTAAGTCTTATTTCAAGATTCCTTTTTGTTCTTCCTATATATACCAGGTTACATTCATTACAATCAATTTGATATATACCAGCTGATTTATCGTTGGGGATAGGATCTTTTGTTCTGTTGCATAAAATAAAAATGTTCTGTTCCAATAAAGAATGCACCAAGTCACTCCAGAACACATTGATAGAAACCAAAACATTAACAAAAGCCGAAAAATCCAGAATTAAACCAGATTTTCCCACCATATCTAGGTTATATGCACTACCAAAAATACACAAACTCGGCAACAAAATGAGGCCCATAGTGAATAACATAAACTCTCCCACATATAAACTAGCAAAATGGCTTTCAAATACCTTCAACTCCATGCCTATGTTCAAAAGTCTTAGTATAAAAAATTCATTAGAATTAACCAGTCACCTTTCAAATATAAATATATCACCCACAGACATGATGGTATCATTTGATGTCACTGCACTCTTCCCAAGCATACCAAAAGAAGAATTATTACCACTCCTAGAAAATTGGATATTAAACAATGGCACACCTAGAGCACAAACAGAAGATTACCTAAAACTAACAAAATTATGTCTGGACCAAAATTTCTTTTCATTCCATCACAAAATCTTTAAACAAACCTCAGGCCTAACTATGGGAAACCCCCTTTCACCATTTTTAGCAGAACTATATATGAGCCATTTTGAATGCCATATTACTAAATCTTTCCCACATCTATTCAAAACCTGGTATAGGTATGTAGATGATATTTTTGCTATTGTTCCAAAATACTTTCAGAAGATGCTTTGAAATTATTAAATTTACAAAAAAGATCTATTAAATTCACAATAGAAAAAGAAGAAAATGGCCAATTACCTTACCTAGACATCAGGATCATCAGAAATAATACACACAACAAACTAACGTTCGGCATTTACAGAAAACCAACGCACACAGAAAATTATATTAAAAACAATAGCTACAATCCTACAAGCCACAAACATGCAATTTTAAATAGTATTACAAACAGGTTAGTACATATACCAATGGAGAAAGAGGAATACCAGAAAGAATACCAACACATTATCAACATAGCCACTATGAATGGATACCAGAAAAAAACAATAGATAAGAAGATAAAAAGGTTTGAAAGACAGAAATACATCCAACAAATGACTACGTTACTCAGACAACAAAAACCACAAGCATATAGAAAATTCACTTATCACCCTTGGACACATCATAAATTTCGAAGGATTTTCAAAACATACAACATCACCCTGTCTCCACAGAATAAACACAATATACAGAAACTACTATGCAACAGAACAAAAGATCCTATCCCCAACGATAAATCAGCTGGTATATATCAAATTGATTGTAATGAATATAACCTGGTATATATAGGAAGAACAAAAAGAAATCTTGAAATAGACTTAAAGAGCATATGAGATGCATTTACCAAAAGCAGCCAGATAAATCAGCAGTAGCACATCATTTCTGGTCTTCAAACCATGATATCACTCCAAACATAAAACTCTTAAAACCGAGCAACAGCAGTAATGAATTGGACATCTGGGAAAAAATACATATTGTCAAACACAGGAATCACCTAATGAATTTCGAACTGCCGCCACCCAACAGCCTTTGGAGGTTCATCAGCCCAGCACCAGAGAACACCACTAACCACACACATCCCCCAGACAATGACCGGCAAAATCAGTTGAGGACATGCTGACGATGGGAACAAGCCGTCTCCCGAAACGCGTTCAAGTAAGAATATTATAGTGATGTAGTGTAACAACCCTCAACTCTCTTTATTTTAAATTATGACACATCACTGTTATTAGTTTCTAAATCTTCAAAATTAGTCAATAACATGAAGTAGATGGAGAATAAGTGTGTAAAAATAGTTTGTACAAGAGTAGAGAAAGTAATGTGAGTGTAACACATCAGATTTGTTTGATTGTAACACAATATTCCTCTGCTTTCTATAAGTATGTAGTAAAGAAAGTAAAAAGTGCGCAACTAACGTAAAAGCTCTTACCCTGCTAAAGAAAAGCCATTTGGAGCTTTCTTCATTCTACTTAAAACTATGATATCTGTTACTGCTGATGTAGCATGGTTTTGCCTGGCAAGTCTGTAACATAACTGCCGCTTCCTCCATGCCTTTTGGTCTGTAAATGAGAAAAAGAGCATTAGTATTGCACAGCAGGTCATATGAATAAATTTGAGTATTTAGCATATATTTCACGTTTTTGAGTAAATACTCTGTTTGGTAAGAACATTTACTTAATTTTGAGTACATACTCAAGTAATGGAAGTGGAGTAGAACATACTCAAAGTCCATCTTACAAAGAGTATGTACTCATATTTGGTATGAACAAAAGCATGTTTATTTATTTATTTCATCCTTTGGGAAACAACTTACATTGTTTTTTGGACACTTCGGGATTGAATATATAGAAATTTTACATTTGAGGCAGTATTTTAATACCTGAATAATTTCAATTGTATTTTATAATATGTAAATTCAATAACAGCCCGCCTTGAAACAATATGTATGTAATAATTATGTGAATTGTATGTAACAGTCATTGCAAATGCTTATTTTTATTGTAAATATGTTTTAATAATGTTATGTGAATACATTACATACTCTAATAATGCAAGAGCTGTGAGAATAATAAGTTTTAAGTTGCTAACAATGAGGTAATAATGAGGTAATTGTGGCAATAATGAGTTTGAGAGTTTGAAAATTACTAGTCATGATTAAAGCAACGTAATGTAATTTCTCTAACAGTTTAAAATTAGCCAATCAACAGCAAAGAAAAGTTTTAAGTAAAATGCAGATATTCTATTGGACTAGAATTAGCCAATCAGAGACTTGAAATACCGAAGCTTACGGGTTATGACCGTTGAAAGTTGCTCAGTTGCTGGCAAACCTTGGTAGTGAACAGATGGAAGATGTGTTCTCTACAGAAATATTACGTGTGAATCGTAAAATATGTATACGCGCTAAGTGAAAGCATTGAAGATTCTCACAGTTCTTAAAAAGTGTAGTGCTTTATAAAAATGTGCAAGGATTAATAAAAGAAGTGAATTTAAAAACTTGAATTCTGTGATGTCTACAATCATTGTCATACCGCACCCTGACTAAGATACATGACTCTACAAACATTACTGACACAGTTGAGGCAAATTCAAACATAAATAATATATAGAAGCAGTGTTAATAACAAAGTTAAATATTATAGTGTAAAACTTGGAGTGTAGTAACAAAAACACATCTTGAAATCAGCTTCTCGTACGTAGCAGCATATTGCGTAATAACAGTAACTATTACATAAACATATTTACGAGGCCAAACACTATCTTCAAGTTTAAAAAAATATTATGTAAAGAACATTCCTACTTCACATTACACCAAGTAATACTAAAATAATTACATGTTAGTTTCTTTACAAAAATACTATGTCACAGAATAACAAAATTAAATAATCTATGTACTTTAATTGTGTGTATTATGAAAAACATGGTTCATTTAAATAGTCATTTATATGTAAATACTGCCTTTTTAGAAGTAGCTTTCTTAGTTTACCTTTAAAAGATTCTTTATTTAAGTTTTTTATTGAAGTATCTAGTTTGTTATGCGTTAATATACCCAGATGGGAAATGCTTGCTAGGCTTTTTGTACGCCTCTGGCTATCTAAGTGTAAGTTATTGAGATTTCTTGTGTTGTAGTTATGATATTCTGAATTCTTTTGAAATATAGTTATATTATTATGAATGAAGTTTAAGGTTTCAAGAATATATAGGCATGGGATAGTCAAAACTTTAAGTTCACTGAATATATATCTACTTGGTGTTCTTATGGGTACCTTCAGAATTGCCTTGAAAATTCTTTTTTGGATAGTGAGAATGTGTTGCTTTTGGAGAGGAACCCCATTAGGGGATGCCATAGCTGATTTGGGACTCAATGCAGCCGTGATATACTATCTTTAGTATTACTTTGGAGCACACATTACCAATGTACGAACAGCATAACATAATTTGTTCAGTTTGACACTTAGTTGTAGTATATGGGTTTCCCATGAGAATTCGTTATCCATCCAGATTCCAAGGAATTTTGTTACGCATTTTTTAAATATGGGAGTTTGATTTATATATAAATCTAAGTTATTGTTTTTTGATTGGTTATGGAAATACAGATATACTGTTTTTTCTATATTCAATAAAAGTTTGTTCTCTGTTAGCCAACTCTGAAAGCTATTATTTGCTTCATTTACTACATTCTGGAGGGATAATGAGTTTTCACTGCTGAAGACTAGGTTTGTATCATCTGCAAACATTAATGTATGTGCTTTTGGAATGTTTGATGGAAAATCGTTTATAAAATAAGGAACAATAGTGGTCCAAGGATTGAACCAAGTTCATGTTCTCTGTTTTACAAGTTCATTCTCTTCTCATGTTGAGCATGCTCTATTCTGAGTATATATTGATTTCCTTTTACTATTTATTTCTTTTTACTTCAAATTAACTCTGAAAGAATGGCAGAATTTATGACTCTACCCAATCAGAGATAAGGAACAGGGTATGTGTGGACACAAATTCACCCTTTTCTTTCTGCTGAACCCAATATACAGATGTAACACGTTGATCTTCTAAATTTTCTTGAATATTCTTGTTGGTCATTTCATTCAATACAAGGGTATTTACCCCACCACATAAGGAGTTCAAGATCCTGTGCATTTCAACCTGTACAGGATAGCTGGCTAACATACTTGCTCTGAATATTTTCGCTGCCTCGGATGCTGAATATGCTTCAACCAGGAGCATGCCATTGTGTCTTCTAATGCATGAATTAACTGGACTGACAATTTTATAGAGATCCTTTTGAAGTGTAAATGGGTTCACCAATGTAAATCTTTTTCTTTCCTCTGTTCTATTAATTACTAAGTATCACACACTTGACTACTTCCTTTATACTCACTTTTGTTTTATTTGATTTGGATTTTTCCGTGGCAATAATGTGCAAAGGAATCCCTTGCCACTTAAATAATATAACACAGGTTTTAGGTTAATAGTGATATGAACAATGTTAAAAACAGAACACAAGCGATATTCCAATGCCATGGGGGAACAGGGATCTGTGTGTCAGAATATCATCTAACCCTAAAAAGTAGTTATGTTGTATTGAAGGAGTTGTATTATAGTTCAATTGTTGGGGAGCCGAACTTGTAGTAGTTGCAACCGCACGTATAGTAAACTTTCAGCAGCCTTCGCCCCAAAATGTATTTTTACTGTTTCTTTAAATATTATATTTATGTTTGCCTCGGCTGCGTCAGTATTTGTTAGAGACACGTTTCTCTTGGCAGCGTTACGATACGACTAAGAATGTAGGCTTACACAGATTATAATTTTTACTTCACTCCTTTTATTAATACTTGATACGATTTAAATAACACTTCACTGATATAGAGAGCTGTGAGATTCTTTAATTAATTCATTGCACTTTTTAACACGTAAACTTATTTTTTCGTCTCACACGAATACATATTATATTTCTTGAGGACACGTTTTGCGTCTGGTTAGTAACTCTGTCTGCAGGCAACTGAATAGATTTCAACCGTCTAAACTTGTAAATTTCTGTATTTCAAGTCTCTGATTGGCTAATCCTACTCCAATAGAATACCTGCATTTAACTAAAGCTTTTTCTGGTTGTTGATTAGCTATTTTTAAACTGTCTCAAAATTTACATTATTGTTACTCCAATAATGACTAGTAGCATTTAAACTTTGAAACTCATTATTGCCTCAAGGTTACCTCATTGTTAGCAACTTTTAACTTATTATTCTCACAGCTCCTACATTATTAAATTACGTAATATATTCACATAACATTATTACACATGGATACAATAATACAAACATATACAATGACTGTTACATACATTTTTACAAATTATTACATACACATATTGCTTCAAGGCGGGCTGTTATTGAATTTGCATATTATATAATTACACTGAAATTATTTAAGTGTTAAAAATACTGCCTCAACCCGATGCAGCATTTGAAAAATGTTAATATCCTTTAGTTTAATAAGACATTTATGGACACACATTCCCTCAAAGAAAATACTCAAATATAACCCCTGAATTACTCCTTAAAATTATTCGGTGTTATTCGGACTCACCCTGTGTAATGTTTATGTATGCATTTAGTAAGTTGTACATATGCTTGGCATGCTCTATGTTCATGCATCTCAATGTCCACCAATGAACTAAGAGAACGCAATCTAATCTAATCAGTCAAGTTATGCTTATTTAGGACTATAAAACAGTGAAGTAGAGAATTCTCAAAGCTGAGTGCCACCATTTTTATTGATTTTTATTTGCAAATAAAACAGATGCAGAATGGTACAACTTTCTAACAGAGATAAGCATTTGTATTCCAAATCTATGGATAATAAAGCATTATTATTATTATTATTATTATTATTATTATTATTATTATTGAGTCAGTAGTACTCCATCTGTGGTTCACACGCATTACTATACTCACAAGATAAGAGAATGCCAATGCATATTTTAAGGGCCCTTAAATGGTTCCATTAGTTAAAAGCAAAAACAAGGAACCTTTCCTTGGTTTTGAGTGAAATAATGCTGGGTGCCTTTTATTACTCATGATTATGACTTTTAAATCAAGTCTCAAATTATGTATGTCCTTTCCAATTGCAGTCACTTACCAAAACATAAGATACGCCTGTTCATGGATTCTGTTTGTTGTACATTTTTTGTGCTCAAAAGTACTATCTCTTATAAAATAAAGCATTACCTGTGTCTGCAGTACGTGTAAGAACTGAATAACCATCAGGTGGTACTTCCTTCTCATTTATAATAGCTATGGATTCCACTATATAATCAGGGATACCCTCAGTCTTTGAAAGGCAGATGTATCGAGTTATTTTCTTCCCAAAGAAACCACCTTCTCTCCACAAATCCGCATCAGAATCCTGATCATGTGTTCGTGAAACCTAGAAACAACACAATTTTAAGAAACACTGTGGAAAAGTAAACCACTATTTCTGAGCTATATTTTAAAAAAATTTCAAATGTCAGTGTCAAATGACTTACTTCACCCATTACTAATTCACAACAAAAATACACCATTATTCATAATTTTTACTTTCCCTACTACATGTAGTAAGTAGGGGAAGTATTGTATTTCACCCAAAAATTCTGTACCAAGATTTCACCGGAAATACACGTTTTAAGGTCCTGAATAAAAAAAAAAGCATTTTTAGAAAAAGGTACATTGCGGTGTGCGTGTGTGTAAACGTGCGTGCCTATCTGTAAACAGTGTAACTCAAAAATGAAAAGCTGGATAAATAACAAACTTGGTGTTTAGGTTCAGTGCTTTCCAAGGATGCGACATGAAGATTTTCAAGAAAATCCCCACCCCCAATTACCCTTTACATGGAACATTTTTTGAAAGTTTTGATTTTCTAAAAAATGGCTCTAACGATTTTGATTAAAATAAAGCATATTAAAGATATTTACATGACAAATAAAATGTATATCTTGAATTTTCTGGGAATAGCTGTCACGTCGCGGCTGTTTAAGTCACACAATTTACTTCAAATAAATTTTTTTGGGGCATAGGCGATTTCTGAGATATCCTTATTAAAGGTAAGACCTGTTCATTACTTGGTCATTCTTTAAAGTTCTTTCAGCATTCAGTTGTTTCTTGCGATTTTGTGGAAACAGTATGGAATCTTAAAGTCAGTGTATAGCATCCAGTTCTTAAACATTTGACTATCACTGTTCGCTTTGAATCTATAATGAAATGTAAAATTCAGCTATTTCTGCAAAGGTTTATTTGCATTAAAATGTAGCAGATAGAAAAGAAACAAGCTTAGTAAGAATAGTTTGTATACCCACTAATAAACGATAGAGCGTAGAGAAAGTCATGTGAATGTACCACATCAGATTTTTTTATTTTTTCTACTGCTTACTTACGGTAGGCAGAGAAAGCGATATTGTTTCCCACCCAAAAATTGGGATATTTCACCAGAAATACATGTTTTTAGGTTTCCAGAACCCAAAAAAGTATATAAGAAAGAGAGAGGGGGGGGGGAGCCCCTCAGCATAACTCAAAAAACAAAAAGTCAAGCGAATACCAAACTTTACATTTGAATGCAATACAGATGATCACAAAATTCTGCTCTCTCCAAACTACTATATACATGGAAATACTTTAGTTATTTTTTAATTTCCTAAAACTGACTCTTAATGATTTTGACTATAATATCATATGCTAAGACATTGACAAGAAGAATGACATGTATATCCTGAATTTTAAATACAGGCACATGAAGTCCTCTTTGCTCTGATTAAATTTTGTATAACTGAAAAACCCTAATAGACAAACTAAAGCTTACCACGGAAAAATACAGTTTTTGTTAAAATATACAATATATTAATGAAGAAATTCCGAGATATTCACTGTCAGTTTCAATTTTACAATGTTTTAAGTTATGTATTTCCTGAAAGGTTAAATCAGCATTCCTTTGTCTCTTGTGGGTCATGCAAAGAGTATGCTATATCAAAGACAGCGTATAATGACCTGTTTTTCAAACAATTGAACATGTACTTCTTGGCACCTACAACAAAATTTGTAATGAAACTATTTCTGCATCTTGCTTAATGTGAAGTAGATAGAAAAATAAGCTTTTGTGTAAATAATTTGTGGAATTGATATGAAAATAAATGATGGGGAGCTGAGAAATTGTGATTGAAAAACTTTGGCACAACATAAATTAGATGTAAAATACACAGAAAATACAAAGTGTAAAAATCTAATGTGTTGCATTCATGTGACTTTCTCTACTCACTCTTCTTCAAAATATTCTTACAAAAGCTTACTCGTCTATTCACTTCTTACTAATTAAGATGAATGTTCATTACACATTTACACATTCTGTTGTAGGTACAAAGATAGAAAAGGCTGAAGCGACAGATGTTTAAAGAGCAGATTGCTATGTGATAACTTTGAAATTCCATGCTCTTTCCATGAGAAAAAACAAATACCAATTTACCAGTTGAAAAAGGTATAAGTATTTGAAAATTCAAATTAATAACAAAGAACATCTTGGAAATAGTTAATGCTACAAAAACTCTTGCCATAATTGTGCTCTTTAACAAGATCTACATTTTTGCGCAGTAAGATTTGGCCTATTTTTTTTATGGTTTACCAGTCATACAAAAGTTATATGAGAAGGACTTCACAGGCTATTCCCAGAAAATTTGTGAAATACATTTCACTTAAAATGCAAATAACTTAAACATATGGTATTTTAATTAAAAAAAAAAATGCTAAGAACAGCTTTTAAGAAAATAAGAAAATATTGAAAAATTTTCCGTATAAAGGGTAGTTTGGGATGGGGGAATTTTCTTAAAATCTTTGTGTCACATCCTTGAAAGATGCTGAAATTAAATATCAAGTTCGTTGTTTAATAGACTTTCATTTATGAGATATGCTGTTCATGGACATATTCAGGAGATATCAAAATGCACATTTCCATCAAAATCTTAATATGAAGTGTTTTAGGTGGAACGCAATACTTCCTCTACTTACTATAGGTAAATAGTAGAGAAAGTATCTAGAAAAATAAAAGAAACTATTGTTTTTGCAATTACTATTTTAATATGTGTGGCACACAGAGGAGTTCTTCAAAAAGCACACTTCCTCTCTTAGAATATATATAAGCCTTAGACGGTCACATTCAATTATACGAGGGTGGTCTGAAAAGTTTCCGAACTCAACATGAAGATGGCAGCACTCGTAAATAAAAGCTAGTGAATTTCGTTGTTTATCTCTTGACAGTTACTCACCAAAGTTTCAGCCATTTTGGATGCTCAGTTGTTATGTAACAGTCATTTGAGTGAGGTGATGTGCATGTTTTTATGAAAATGGACAAAATCGAGTATCGAGCTGTCATTAAATATTTGTTTTTGAAAGGCAATATGCCTACGCAAATCAAAGATGAGTTGGATTCTGTGTATGGGGACTCTGCACCATCATCTACCACAGTGAAATTTTGGGCAGCTGAATTTAAACGTGGCCGTAAGAGCTTGGGAGACGATGAAAGTGAGAGAGATAGCAGAGGCTATGAACATGTCAAAAGAACGTGTTTGTTCACATATTAAATCAACATTTAGACATGAGAAAGCTGTCCGCGCGTTTGCTCACGTTTGACCAAAAAAGGAAAAACCATTACAGGAGCATACTACGCATCATTACTTGACAAGCTGAAGTCAGAACTTGCGGAAAAACGGTCACATTTGCAGAACAAGAAAAGCCTGTTTCACCAAGTCACACCTCAGCAGTTGCAATGGCAAAAATCCATGAATTACGGTTTGAACTGCTTGACCTTCTGCCTTACTCACCAGATCTAGCCCCAAACGACTTCTTTTTGTTCCCTCATCTGAAAATTGCGCTCAAGAGGACAGAGATTTTCGTCAAATGAAGAGGAAATCACCTTCGTGAACAATTATTTTGCAGAGAAAAACGCAGAGTACTATTTGGACAGGTTACAGAGATGGGAGCATCGCTGGGAGAAGTGTGTAGAGTTAGGAGATTATGTTGAAAAATAAAAAAAAAAATTCTGAAAAAATGTCTTGTGTCTTTATTAGGTTGGAAACTTTTCAGACCACCCTCGTAGTTTCATCACTGAATCATGTAGGCAACACAGTTTGGGTGTGTGTGCATAATATATTCTGCAATAAAATTCTACTTTTGACATTCACATAGCAAAACATTTCTATTTGGTAAGGTATTCAACATCCACTGAGCGAGCACTTTGAACCTGTGAGTCAGGATCCTGCAGTGTGATGAAATGGGACATCTCTGACCTTTGTTATCCATGCACTATGACATCATACTCATGTAAGTAGAAATATAACAGTGATTGATTAACCCAGGTGCTGTCAGTACATGCACTGTAATTCTTTGTTGAAGTAGCTGACAGAACAGTAATAAAATGTATGCACACTGACTTTGAAAAAAAAAAAAAAAAAATCTGATTTGTTACATTCCCATGATCTTATCTATTAACGATAGCTTAATTTTGTATAAACCCTACGAGCTATTGTTATTAAAGCTTATTTTTCTATCTCTTCATTTTAACCGAGATACAAAAATTACATAAATAGTTTCATTATACAATTTGTTAAAGGAATAGAAGAAACCAATCAATTCTCAGATATTTAAAAACAAGTAGTTATATGTTGGCCTTAAATTCCATACTCTTCCCATGATATTGCATGAAAAAACTGAATAGCGACACCCTTAAAAAAAAATTACAAAGAATTGAAAAATTCGGAATAATAATAATATATCTCTGAAATGGCAGATGCCACAGAAAAGGTTATTGAAATAAATTAAGTATGTGTTTTAAAAGAGTGTTTCAGTTTGGTACATTTCTGTCTATCTCGTAACATTTATCAGTTATAGAAAATTTTACAAAATTCCTTCAGAATGCAGAGGATTTCAAAGGCTATTCCTAGAAGATTAAAGACATACATTTCATTTGTCATGTAAATATCTTAACTATATGGTGTTTTAGAATCAGACAACTGAAAAATTCAATGCCATTACCAGGATTTAAACCACAGATCTTCTGATTGCTATATCCAATGGAGTTACCATGTGGGAACATGCCGGTATGACATGTTAACTCTGTTGGTTAGAGCAACTAACCTTGTCTAACCTTGTCTTACACATGGCTTGTATGGAAAAACAATTAATTCCATTAATTGACCTAATAGTGGTTAACTATGAAGCCCAGGACTTAAAGTACTTACAAGATTGTAAGTCGCTACTGGGGTGTGTCATCTCAATACAATTTGAGATCCCCTTGCAGTTTACTGGGAAAAAGTGCAAATCAGTTGGGCAATTTCACGTTGTACTGGCATGTTGCCATGGTATTGCTATTGATTAGAGCAACCAGATGGAAACCAGAAGATCTGTGGTTCAAATCCCGGCTATGGCAAGGAATTTTTCAGTCGTGTGATTCTACCTTTCCAACCTTGTCCTACACAGCCTTGTGTGGAAGAACAATTAATTCCACATGGTACTTTATCAAAATTGTTGAGTCATTTTTGAGAAAATCAGATATTTTGAAGCATTTTCCACGCAAAGGTTATTTTGGGGTGAGGGGATTTTCTTGAAACTCTTTAGGTTGCATCTTTGGATGATACTGAACTGAAATAACAAGTTTGGTATTTATTGAACATTTGGTTTTACAGTTATGCTTCTCTCTTTTTCACACCACACACTCTTTAGCCTTTAAAAGTAGTTTTAAAAATGTTGTATGGTTTCATGCGCGCCTTTCTATGATAGCGGCAGACGGCAACGAGCCCCAAGAATGCGGACAGGAAGAACACCGCGCAGGGGGTTCGGAGTCTTTTGGCTCTCTCTGTAATACAAAATTGATTCAGAATGATCAGCACTTCAGAGGCTATTTGTAGAAAATTCTACATATACATTTTCATTGCCATGCAAATATCTTAAACACATGATGGTATTTTAAAAAGGTTTACAGCAATTTTTGAGAAAATAAAAAATAATGAAAACTTCTCAATGTAAATAGTAGTTTGAGGTGGGGGATTTCCTTGAAAATCTTCATGTTGCATGCTTGGAATCTGCTGAACTTTAACATCAAGTTTGGCATTCATCCAACATTTCTTTTTTGAGTTATGCTGTTCACAGACAGACAGACTGACCCATCCACCCGCACCCATACACAGACCTTTTTCTAAAAATGCTTTATTATGACCTTAAAACGTGTACTTCTGATGAAATCTTAATATTGGTTTAGGGTGGAACGCAATACTGCTTCTATTATTATTATTATTATTATTATTATTATTATTATTATTATTATTATTATTATTATTATTATTATTATTATAATAAGTAGTAGAGAAAAAGTACAATTTTTTTATATGTCCTCCAATAGCTTTTAAGTCATTTAATTATAATTCATTCCTAACTTAATTATTCAGGTACAAATATTTTAAGGCTGAAAAATAACACTCTAATTAATTTATCAATATGTAATAACTGACACAAACATTTGATATGAATGATATGTTTGAGATGCTAGAAACTTCCAACAATAGAGTAAAAATTGTGTATGCAATCCTGAATTTGAATTTCGTTATGAAATGACATGAATTAAACAATTCTTTATATGGACATAAAGCACACACAGTTTTGTGAGCATACCCAAAATTAAATTAAGAGATACAAATAATTTAATGCTAAAAATGCGTCTAAATGATACAGTTAAAAATATAGTTGAATACTTCCAAAACTCAAACTTAAGTGTGAACTCTATAAAATGTGAAATGATAACCTTTGGATTCAAAGCCATAAACCATCCACCACAATTGACCATTGAGTCTGAAGTAGTTAAAAGTGTAGACAGTAAGCTTTCCTACAACTCACAAATTGACAAGGTAGTAATCAAAGTTAGTAAAAATCTATATGTTCTCAGATATCAGTTACTACTTCTGCATATCTATTTTGGGCTTACTCACTCTCTCCTTTCATATGGGGTTGAATTATGGGGGAAATACATCAAAACAAAATCTTCAGAAGGTCTTCATATTGCAGAAAAAAGCTATTAGGTATCTTGGGGGTCTAAAGTACAACGAATCTCGCAAAAGCACATTCAGAGCACAAAAAATTCTCACATTACTAAGCCTTTTTATTTACAGAACAATTTTATACTTATTGAGGTACAAATTTCCAATGGAAACTACATCAGATATCCAAACCTATAATACAAGGGGAAATCTACCACTAAACCTCCCTAGAATCATATTACATTTATCAGAAAAGGTGCCTAGTTATATGGGTGCAAAGCTTTACACTACACTGCCTCAATACATAAAGGCTTGTGTAGATTATAATAAATTTAAGAACTGTCTTAAAAACTATTTAATAAATGAAGCATTTTATAGCGTGGATGAATATTTAAATCCTACATTCTTAATCTAACTTCCACATACCTACATGATAACATCAAATCTGTAAATACTACATTTTGTATTTAATATCAATATGTATGTGACTTGTAATTTATTATGTATAATTTGTATACATTCATGTGTTTTTTATTCTTCTATAATGTGTAATTAAAATGGTTTACACCACAGTTTAGTTTTAATATGTGATGCTGTATATCCAGTATTTTAAGTGTATACATTGTATCTATATTCTATATAATTTATTATCTGTATTTGTTGTATAGTGATGTAACACATGACACAGTACAATATATGGTACATAAATTACCTTGTACATTAGTAATGTATAATGTATATATGACGGTTCAATTGTGCATCACATTATATTGACCAACAATAAATTCAATTCAACTATTAAATCAAGCAGAGTATGTGATTACTTGATCAGTAAAAAGCAGAGTATCAATTATCTATATATAGTAATAGAATGCATATTCATACATTTATATCAAAATGTGAACATTATTTATTAAAGTAACTAGATTTTAAATTAGATATTACTTTGTGTCTGTGAGATTTTCTTGAAACGATGTAATTATTTGTGCACTATTATAATATAATGAAAGCATTGAATCATTGCAAGACAATAACATTCAATGTACATAAAAATTCTGTCTGAGTAAGAATAAAGCTCATGAGTCTGCAAACAAGTATTTTTCTCTATATCTGTCATTGCTGAACATAGGTGCTCCCCTTTTACCTTCTAACTTTTGTTGAGCTAGAACAGATAGGTACCTATAAAGTACCTGAGCATCTTCACAAGGAAGTTTAAAGGATACTGAAAATGTGAGCATTAATATATCCAATTATACTTACAACAACAAACCCACTTGGACACTTATCAGGATCTTCCACTATGTTTATTGCCATGATGGGTCTATCATCCGGCAAGGTTTTATATACCTGGTGCATCATATTGTAGACCTAAAAATATAAACATAAATGACGAACAGCCTGCGGAAATTTGCAAAAGTACGTCGCGTACACAAAACAGCATAACATGAACAATTATCTCCAAGCGGATGCGGAGATATTACCTTTAATTAATTGAAAAGCCACAATAGTCTGCGCAGAGCACAATATTCTTTATGTTTATCTTTTCTCACGAAACCATGTCACTTGTAGAACATATGTTCACCTACCAAATGACATACGTTCCATACAACAAAGAACATTGCAAAAAATTACGATAACCAGGAAACTAAATACAACTGTACGTTTTCCGAGTTTGCAGTTATTTCTGAACACTTGAATCATAACCATGGTCAAACCAACATCACCAATGTTGAACACTCGTCATTCGATATGAACAATTTCATTCATTCACTGACTAAAATGCTTTTAAATGTGAATCCCTATCGTCAGCTGAAACTGATTTATTTCCAGCTGTTAGTCACCAAAAATAACGTAATATACATCATTATCGAACAATAGTTTAATATGCCATCTCTCGGATAAAATATCGCATTGATAAGTCAGGTTTGCCGTGCACCCTTTTCGATTTAAAAATCGCAATAAACATTCCTTAAATGTATGTAAACACGTTATATTCGGATTATAACAGTTTCATAAATAAATTAATAACAATCTCGCACTTCGAATACACCGTAGTATAACGTGTTTGTACCTTGTTGTTTTTTTCTGATGTGATTGAAAAGAGGGTTAGGGAACAAAGAGATCGAAGCGAAAACATTTTTCTCATATCACGGTAACTTTATAATAGTTTTTATGAATGAGTAGTTTTTATGCAACATTCGTTAACTCGGAGCGAAATGCCGGGATTCATTGCAATACATTTAGGTGAGAATCTAACATTTCCATAGAATCTAAGGTTTCCTCCAATTCCAATCCGCCCACACCAGCTTCCAAATTGCTTCAATACCAAACTAACCATTTCAGTAAACGGATTAGCGTTTAAGTGTTCATCCTTACTAGAATAGTTGGGTAAATAATGTTGTGCTCCTCATACTGTAGCAAATTGATGCAACCAGGTACATTAAAAATGACAATTGCACAATAAATTGCTAACCTTAGCAAACGATATGATCCTATATGTACTGCCCAAAGATTTTTCTTTGTACCTCTCAGATCTAAGTGAATAAAATATAAGCAGTTTTATATACAAATGAAAGTTCCCCAGATAAGTACTGATAGCTCATTGAGATAGATGATACCTGGAAAACTTAATTAGAAATAGAAGTGCTAAGCCATAGAAGTTAAAGAAAAGGGCTGCATATGCTCCATGAAATCAATTGTATATTTGAAAACTATTTGAGTGTGTTTTAATTACTTACATACATAATCTTACTTTTCTCTCCTTAGGTGTAAAGAGCTTAACTCAATTTACATTAAATAAACCTCTATTTAAAAAAAAATATATATATATAAGTTTTGAAAAGTTGGATTAGCATCCTTGGAAAAAAAATTATTTACTTAGGTATTTGATTTTGTTTTGTTTTTCCTTATTAATTATTATGTATATGCTGTTTGTTTTGTTTGTTTCATTTGTGAGATCCTACAGTGAGCAGAGCTCTGGGATCGAATACGTCATACAGCAAACAAACTTCAATCATATTACACTCACCCCTAATGATAGAATCACCAACACTGATCATTCCAATCAGAAGTGCTTTGCAGGACAAAATTTTCATCCACCACCATAGTTATAGACCATACAGTGCAAGGCAATAATATATGGCATATAACTTGGTTTGGACACCTGATCAGCTTAGATGATGCAGGTTCATTTCATGCATACTATTCAGCTTAACAAGCACATTATATGTATTAAGCCAATGTAAGATTCTTAACTTCACATTTAGATGGAGTCACCATCACACCTAGTTATCAAGGAATTCCTGTATAAAGTAATAGGACTTTTTACAGAGATATTTTTTATGAGCAATTAAGAATTTCTTCTTTGTGTCTGACAGCCGCCTAATTGGGTCTGGTATGGCATTGAATATATTGATACATTCATCGTAAGTTCTCATTGGTAGCAAGCTAAGTTTGTTGTTGGTCTGTGTGAATATTCCTCTTATATGGTATTGAAACTGTGTATCTACTTGTAACTTGCTTATAAATTCATCCGCATTTTTGGTGTAAAATGTTATGAGTGAGAAAATACTAAGGTTTAAAATTCTCAGACTAACAAAGCAATCCCTACAGAATGCTCTGTAATCAGCTCTCATTATTCTCACTGCTGTTTTCTGCAGTTCATGACCAACATGACATAAAGGTGAAAGTATTGAATTATGGTGGCGTATGACAGATTTCTTCCTCTCGTCAAGTAGCATCCATGGTTCAATAATGGGAAACTATTTTTGCCAGGAATAAATCACTCCCTTTTGTCAAAACAGTTTTAACATTTCAAGTTGAAAATTGCCATTTTGGATGGAGTGTTCTAGTACATCAAATATTCTGTTTCACTGTCTCTCACTAGAATGTTTGATTGTACCAAAAAGAATATTACAACTCTGCAATAAAAGTTGTGCACTGTTTAAAACTATTGGAAAAACCAAAGAAGATAAAAATTTTGAAAATTAATGAAAATCATTCTTAAATACTTACACTCCATGTAATATGGAAGAATATTGTAGCTTGTCTTATAAAATGTAAATTGCAAATTTAGAGATACAGCTACCCTGCAAATGGTGGTGATTTACAACTTATTGCTTCATTTTCTTGTGTTTTATGTTAATTATGCCATTTTTTGTAATCTTATATTTTTATAAATCAGGGTTTAAGCTAGAAAATAAGAACATGTTGTACAAACGCAGGAATCAAAACTGACATTTGTGCAAACTATGAAAAGTTTGTGCAAAATTTTATGGTACATTTTCCAGATGATAATATTAATGAGCATTCCAGAAGTGATTTGTTGTGAATGTTAATGTTACATCCTATCTGAATGATGATGCTAAAAGTTCTTGTTTTTCGTGTTCTCACACAAACTATATACAAATAGTGGAACCAGATTTTATTTCTATGCTGTTATCCTTTTTCATCTCACTAGGGCTAGAGCTCTGTTCCCCTTTCTTTCTTACAACAAATTATCCATCACTTCTAAAAGGGCACACACATAACTGAATGAATATGACTGAATCATGCAGACTTTTCAGATCAGAAATGAGCACAGCTAGCTGGGAGGAAATGTTTATTTTAAACTCTAACAATGGTTGTGCTACTAAAGGTTAATATGCGGCTTGCGATTGTTTTTCAGAAACCTCTCAGATAATTGGTAACTCCACATGGAGTGAAACAATTTATTTGCTTTCATTGGCCGAAGTGACATACTCATTGGTGTAATGTGAAACATCAGCGACTTCCCAGAATATGCACAATAATACGACTACTAAGGAATCCATCTCTCCCTTCACCCGACATTGCCACATAATACCAATTTTTAATAAAAATCCAAGTTCTTAGAAACACTTTTAGCAAAGTTGTGGTCACACAGAAGAAGAACATATAGCTCCCTCTCTCTATTGGCCTGTTTCAACAGTGAATACACACAATATACTCATGTTCTTTCATTTGATACTTGTATTTCCTCCCCAAGTTCATGAGGTGTAACAACTTCAATAAAAATATTCCTGTAACAGCTCAACAATTCATTATAGAAAAAAAAATGTTTTAATAAAAGTTGTTTAGTTTATTGAGGCAAACAGAATTAAAAAAAAATCATGGTTTTATTTAAAATTCTGAGATTGGGCAAAAGGGTGCCCCTTAAGGGGCCCCATGGAAATATTTTCCATATCACAATTTAGAAGGTCCCTTGCTTCTATAAGATTTGCGATTCTTGGTACCATTTGGTTTTTTCTATTTGTTTAAGATGTACTCACTTGTAACATTTTATGTGGGTTACCTGTTTATATTCAGCATCCCTCAGATGGTGTTGTGTAATTTTACAAGTAGACATAAGGAAATAAACAAATAATGATATAACCCACTTGATTGTAACTGAAAGTGACAAAACTTAATTTTTAGGTGCTGGTCAGCATTCAGAAGCACTGTGGCCCCAGTACAGGAAATTATGCCACAGAGCATGCAGAAAAGTAAGTATTCTTTAAGCTAATTACAACATTGGTAATTAGATTTATAATTCTGTTACTTCCCGTAGTAACATTCAAATCAATTCTTATTTTAGCTGTGTACTATCAACTTCATTCTAATAAAAATAATTACAAGCTAACATAGGAAGTATAAATATACATTTAATGGCACTTGCTTGAAATTTTGTTGATTTTGTAATATTATATAAGTAATTCATGAAATTTTCTTTAATATCATATATGTAATGTAATTATGTTTTTTAATATTATTTAACTGGGCAGGTCTATAGGGCAATGAATGAAATGGATGGAGTTGGATTGCCGTAAGAATCTGGGATCCATAGAATTTAATACTGTATGAACTTTTGAAGTCCCTTCAGTGGTGGAATAAGTGAGATATGGAAATGTGGTGGTAACCCTACTGTGTTTGTGATATTACAGTGGTGGAATGGTTGGAATGAATTTGGAGAAAGCAGCAGAAAGAGAACACAAATAAAAATCATAATTAACTTACATATATACAGAAGATGTTGAAAATGTCACCAATTCTCTCGAAGGCACAGATTCTTACATTTAAATTTATTGTTAAACACCTTGATTAAAGTTTCTTTTGTCTATGAATTAATGCAATTTATTACTGCCAATGTCAGTTGACTTTGCAGCACTCCAAAAGAAATAATATTGATCTGCCACTTCTTTTTTTTTAGTTTAGCCTCCTTTAATTAGTTAAGTCATATCAGATGATGAATGAAACTGGTGAAATTATACTTAAATGAGCTTGGGGTCCATCGAGTTTAAAGTTATCTGACATTCATTTTACAGGATAAGGGAAAATCCCAGAAAAAAACATATCTCAATAACTCAACCAGATAAGATTCAAATTCGGGACCTCTTGAATGTGTGGCAGACATGCTACCCCCACCCACAGGGGCAGGCTATCTACCACTTATTGCAGCATCATGAACAGAATCAGTCTCACAAAATATATTTATTAAATCCTAAACAGTATCCCAAATGGTAATCTGAAATTTGGAAACTACTTTGTAAATTTGTTTTGTATTTTCTGTATATTTACCACCTTCTCTAAAAACATTCCCCACTAAAACACATGCTGTTCAGCAGGAAACATTTTCAACTTAAATGTAAACACACTTGCAGAGACAGTCTGACAATGACATCATTCACAACTGTTGTCACATTGGGAATGGAATGCAAACACTGTGTCCTTGACAGGCACTAAACAATAGCTTGCTACCAACTATTTTGGGAGTATACTGAAGGCTGTTGATCTGCAATATTGTGGAGGAACCAAAGGATCAGCTTGTATTACATAAAATTCACCTTCTCAAGATACGGGAAAACCCAAGAAAAGAAGCCTTATCACCCTAGTAACAATGGCTGGAGTATGTGGTGTAAGGCCAAGAACTAGAGAATCCTTCTTGTATGCCACAGTACTCCTGTTTGAAATCAAAACATATCTGGAGGAGAACCTACAGAGGGATATGTTAATAAAACCATTCCTGGCAGATGTTTGTCATAATTAACAGCAGTTTTTGTACAAATAATTTATAGAATAATGTGAGGAAGTGATAATGGTTGGAGAAAGCCATCATGGTTATACTTTAAAGTTTCTTTTTAAAGCTGTTGTTCCTCAAAGAAGTTGCTTCATTTTGCAGGGTTCTGCAGTTTTGACATCTGGAGGCACTGCTCTTGAAGCAGCAACTGTTGCTACAGTAGTGCTCGAAGACTCTCCGTTAACAAATGCTGGTTATGGATCAAACTTGACCTGGGATGGACAGGTAGAGTGTGATGCAGGAGTCATGGATGGACATTATCAGCATTATGGGGCTGTAGGTGCAGTACAAGGAGTGAAAAATCCAGTAGTTCTTGCTCAACATATTTGCCAGAAGCAGAGTGAAGTTTCATTTGCACTTGGACGAATCCCGCCATGGTCAGCATTTGATAATGACTAAGTGTAAAAGTAAATCACAGCTATTTTAATCATCAATGAAATTCATAGTGAAGCATTAATTATAAATAACTTTTATGGGAAGCACAGTGAAGCGAGTTCATATGACTGGATAAAGAAACACAACTTCACTAATGTATGTAAGAAAAACTCACAATTTACAGGACATGTTTCAAAGGTAACTGGCCTTCATCCTCAGCTGCAGTTGACTGCCAATTCCTCTGCTTCCTATAGGGGCCATTTCTATGGTTTTATGTATTTTGTGATGAGATCTGGTTCTTAGATATATCAAAGTTTGTGAGTGAATCTTGTTTTTTCGCAATAAGTAATTTGTTCCAAATGGCTGGTACTATGGTCTCTATTCTTAAAAGTCATACAATAACCTATAGAAATTAATTATTGTGAAGAATCAAGATTCTCTTTGGAGCCAAGGAGAAGCACATTGCCCAGCTGGGAGTTTAATCTTGTATACAGCACTAGCAGTGGATCACATACTGGGATTCATGGGGGAGGTGCCAAGATGCGACATTTCTGTCCCACTGTGTCACTGTACCTCAGTATTTCATGTCAAAATACATGCAATTGAAAACTGTGTTAGGGAGAATCTAAGAAGGAATTACCTTCGTAGAGACATTTATATTTTCTCTGATAGCCAGACAGCTATTAAGGTAACAAGCAAAGAATATAACTCTAAATTGGTTTGGGATTGCCTACAAAACTTAAATAAGCTGGGCCACAGAAACATAATGGGAAATCAGAAGGCAGATGGGCTGGTAAGGAAGGGATCTGCCAGGGTAATGTTGCTCCCAAAGACGTAACGATGGCAGAAAACATATGCAAACTTAATATAGCGGAATCATGGTGTTAGCATAATTATGTATGATGTATTAAGTTGGCATGAGCTAAGCATGGCTTCCATAAGGGTGAGGAAGCCGGGAAATGCCATTCTCAAAATGAATTGGAATAAATATTAACTCATAACCTCTGCAATGGGTAGATTGCCTTAAAATGTAAATATATTTTGTAATATATATTTGTTTAACAAATAAGCATTATAGAGGCATGGGTAGTACAACAAACTAAAATAATTATTAATTCATAACCTCTGCAATGGGTAGGTTACCTTAAAATGTGAATATATTGTGCAACTAATGTTTATTTAACAAACAGCCATTATAGAGGCATGGGTAGTATGACAAACTGAAATAATTATTAATTCATAACCTCTGCAATGGGTAGATAATCTTAAACTATGATATATTTTGTAATATATGTTTATTTAACACATACAAAAAGTGTTGTATAGTTACAAATGCTAGTGTAATTGACAAACGATCCGATATTAGTGGAAATAAATTTTTGCAGGTTACTGTGTATTACAATGCTATTTTAAATGCGGATGCATAGTAATTAACAGCTGGAACAGAATGAGGCAGCTTAAACTGAACGAAGGAAAACAAATTCTATACTCCATACTACTTTCTGATTACGGTACACCCCTTTTACGCTTAATTTTCATTTGCTTGTTAATCACGTGATGTCTCCTTCTGTTTCTACCCCACTTACGTTTCAGTACTGATGTTAAGAATTGCCAATGCTCTCTTAATCTTTGCTGATTTCCTGGCATAGAGTTGGTACGGGTTAGCATGATTGTGTTGCTACTGGATGCTCTGGGAGCAACATTACCTCTGCCAGAGCCAGTGTTTGGTATTCCTTTCACAAATATCATTGACAATTGGATTAAACTAAACCATGGCAAACAATGGATCAATGTGAAAGGGAACAGACATGGCATGATGAATGGAGTTTCACCATCTCTTAAAGCTGACATTCTGAGATTAAACACAATCCGTAAAAAGTTAGTTGTTGGCCTTTTAAATGCCACTATAATCTTAGGAAGTACCTGTGTAACATGGACGCAGCCTAACTAGGTTACTAAAAAACAAATACGGCTGATGCCACATGTCAGGGCAGTCAATGTTCTAACTTGAGTCACTAGATATATAACCAGAGAAATCACCAATCCATTTACAAAAGATGTACTATTATGTGGGTATTATGAATCATTGTCATATCTCTATACCGCTCTGTAATATTCTTTTCTTTTACAAAGATTTGGTCATTATCTTTCTTCTCTGTCATAATCACTGATTATGTATAACCTATAACCTGGATGCACCTTAAGTGTTAAAGTAAGCACTGAACTGTGCTATGAACTTAATTTATATAGCATACATATGTTATTAAATGTTGCAAATTACTGTACTGTAATAGTATGAAGAATAACTTATAGTTACATTTTAATATGATTTTAAGCGTACTTATCTAAACCATAGAATTTCATTTCTTGGTTTTCTTCTACGCAGATCTGTTCACTCTAAAAATAAAACCCCACACAAACAGACAACACTTACACCAAAACTTGCAAAAAAATTCAAATTTTTAGTTAACTGCTAAGATAAGACCTGATAATTAATAATAACCCAAACCTAATAATAATTAATATTATAATCAGTGTGTCAGTTGGTGACAAAATGTTTGGTGTGCAAAGTTTGAACATCCACAAATGTAAAAATGGGGTGCCAACTTAAGAGATACAATATAACTAGCCTTCTCAATACATATGCTAGCCTCTAGTTCCCGAGATCATGGATTTAAACCCAGTGGGGGGGCAATGGATTTTTTTGGGCGTAAAAATCCTTAGCATGGCTTCTTTTGGAACGGAAGTAAAGCTGGTGGTCCCGTGTCATAGATTTATGGTATGTAAAAGAACCTCATGCCTGATAAAGAGAAAATTTCTGTTGTTTCATACCAATATAGAATGCAACGCTAAGAACCATAGCAGTTAAACAGCATCCATAAATAAAACTCAATTTAATTTTTTCTCAATACATGTAATAGATATTTAGGCAGGAGTTGCTGGTTACGAATGGAACCTAACAGCCTGAATATCACCAGACTTATCTCGTAATGGTGGAAAATATCAAAGGCACTTTAGTAACCCTTCGTATATTGTAACCTCTTTACAATGGGAATGTAAAAAGAAGATCCTCTTTGCAGATTATGTAAGGCGGAGGAATCAGCCTCTCACATAAACTTTGAATATGAGGCACTATCCCAAAGGAGATATAAACTCCTTGGCATTTTTAACCTTGATGAGATACCCAGTAAGAATTTAGTAAATAGTTTTTAAGCCTCATTAAAGGCACTGCACAGTGGGTGGAATCGCAAATCTAGATGGAAAATATTATTAACTTCTCTCATACGTTATAGATTTATTTGAAACTTACAAAATTATTAACTTCTTTCTTGGTTAACATATTTGCATAGGAGTTACAAGTAGCATGGTGTAATTATATAAAAATTATGAATACATTTGGATAATGGAAACTACCCTTTTATAGGGGGTGAACTTGGATAATATAACTAACTTCTTTCTTAGTAAACAGGTTTTCATAAAACTTTGTGTAGGAGTTATAGGTAGAGTATTGTGTACAAATCCTGAATTCTTCAGTCTCTATAGTTTTTGAGAGATCAGTATTATTCATTTCCATGGGGCTAACATTACATATGTAACATTTTTGAGCTCAAGTGCCTATGAGAGAATTGTATATTTTTCCCATCCACCATAGTGAACATCATGTCCTGTTTTATATGGATTTCTTTGTCATTAATTGTAACTGTTGTTGGTGTAAGTAATTTAATTTGCTACTGACTTTACCTCTCTTTTTGTTACTTCAACTGTTTCTTTCTCAAATAATAATTTTAAAGGTCTACAAAATCTTGTAGATGAATCTTAGATTTTGCCAAAAGACTATTCTGTTTTCATTGAACTCAGGATGTATTGAATACATCTGAAGAGGAACAAGTGAGATTACAAATGTATCAGAATCACTTTTAACAGATTCTTCTGATTCTGAAACAAATTTCTGTTTATATTGACTCTGTCCGCTAGAACCATCACATCCCCATTCAAATGTTACATGCACGAATTCTGTATAGAAATTGATTGTAACAGCACATCCTCTTGCACCTGAGCAAGTCGTTTAATTGTATGATCAACTAGTGTATTGTTGCAGAAGTATCTTTTATTGTTAAGTCCTCTTTTGGTGGATAGCCTGATACAAAGCTAAAATATTTGCATTTTTCTATTCGAATTACCTTCTCATTTGAATATACTGTTTATTAAACGTATGAGGCCTCGTAATAAGACCTCTTTGTCTGTAAATGGTATGGGAGCTGCAGAAGGTGATTAAATGGCTTTCTTAATTTTTGTGGCTCTTTTTGATGAATTTTGCATTTTTTTCAGTAATACTGCTGGGTAATGTTGCTGCAGAGGTTGACGTGTCATGGCAGATGATGTTAATGCACAATGTGAAGTACCAAATGTAAAGCAGAAGAAATGCTGTGGCTATACAAAACATGGAAATAGTTGGTAGAGTTGTGAAATGTTATACGTTGTGGTAGTAGAAAAGCATGAAACAGTAATTAATGTAATACAATTAAATGATAACCACGAAGTAGTAAACAAGTGTAATACAGAATCACACAAGTGAAAAATTCAATGCCATCACCGTCTAGACCGTCAGGACTGTCTAGAAACAATCCAGAGGGTCCTGCTTGTGTGGAAGAACAACTAATTCCAAATGTAATACAACTAAATAATTATCTATGTGAAATAGTTAAACTAATACTACTGAATAATTGCCACGAAGTACTAAACAAACGTAATATAACTAAATAATTACCATGAAGTAGTAAACAAATGTAATACAAGTGAATAAAAATACATGCTACTGTAATTATGCCCAAGGGCATATCTTTTGTGATGCAATTGTTAACCTTAATAAAGGCTTTTTTTGCATCAATGCATATAAAAAAGAAAGGAACATAGTTCTGAAGATGTATGTAGAAGAAAGATGGAGTTCTGGAGAAGAGGTATTGAAGAAGTAATGCCAGATAACATAACTATAATTCAATAAATCATGCCAGAATATGTAATTGGAAGTGTGTAAGAACTTTCATGTATTTTAAAGGCCAAATGCCGTACATTTGCGGAATTTTAGTGATGTTTATTTCAACAAGGTAGCCTGCCTGGCATTATGCAGTACCTGCCATGACATGTCGACCTCTGCAGCAACATTACCTACTGCTGCATCTCTCCTACCAGATTTTCTTAAACTAACTTCAGCAAAATGTAAAATTTCTTTCTGAGTATAGTCACTGACAAGAGGTTTAATTTTTCTATTTTGAGTCCTGGCAGCTAATCATTAACTCATTTTTTAGGTCTTTCAGTACCTGAAGTCAATGGTTGTGACTTATCTGTCCTAATTGCATCAAGAACACTTTTTGAAAATGCAATTTCTTTGTTAAACCAGTCAGAGTACTCTATGAGAGATGTCTGTTTCACTTGCAAACACTTTTCCCAACGTTTGTCAGAAGAACACTTACAATTACAATACACAATATCTTTCTTGAAATGCTTATACACTTCCTTAGGACACCCTCTCAGCTCTAGTTCTATTTTCACATAATCATGCAGAGTTTCTTTGGGTACAAATTACAATTTTTCAGTCGTCTGATTCTACCTTTTCATCCCTGTCCAACACATGGCTTGTGTGGAAGAACAATTAATTCCATTAATTGACCTAATAGTGATTGAAACTATGAAGTCCGCGACTTAAAGTACTTACAACATTGTACGTCGCCATTGGAGTATGTCATCCCAATACAATTTGAGATCTCCTTGTGGTTTACTGGGAAAAATGCGAATCAGTTGGGGAATTTAATGTTGTACCGGCAAGTTGCCACGGTAGCTCAGTGTTTAGAGCAACCCAATGGAGACTGCGAGATCCATGGTTCAAATCCTGGCTATGGCATTGAATTTTTCAGTCAACTGAGTCTACCTTTCCAACCCTGTCCAACCCACGGCTTGTGTGGAAGAACAATTAATTCCATTACAACATTACAGTTTAATGCATCAAACAATTTCTGGTGCATAATACATGGTTGCACACTTCCATGTAAAACAAAAATAGACAAGCATTCAGCAGTTTTCAGGAAATTATTTTATTACTGCCATGAACTAAAAGCTTCATAATGCATTTTAACATAACAATGATTGTGCGGTCTCATGCTGCTTTTTTTTTTAAACTCCTATCTCAAGTAATAAAATGAAAAATAAAGTACATTCATTGCATTATTCTAGTAATTCTAATCTGGAAAGATAATTAGCTAAAATAACTATTACTACAAGACTTAATGATAATGCATACCTTTAGCTACATGTTCCATGGTGAAAGACTTGCACAAACATTCAACTCAAAAAGGTACACGTTCTCAAACTGAGCCTTCACTGAACACTGTGCGAGGGTCTACTTATCTTATCCAATGTAAATAGACTGTGACTGCATGTCTCACAGATGATGCAGGCCACAATCTTATACAAAACTCAGAGGTGTGAAGAATAACTAGCTCTTTGTAGTATTAAAGTAAAAAATTCCATTTCTGATGAAGTGTGAAAAATTACTTTTGTCTTACTGGATTTGCAATCTTCCCACTGTGCACTGGTCTGATGGACTAGGACCAATGAAGCTGGGAAGTAATACAATAGACCACAAGGTTAGGGTGTAACTAATCCAATCCTGACTTCATTTCTGATCTAATCAAGATTCACTCATGAGCTTTTATATTTATAGAGAACAAGATCTCATCATCAAATACATAACACTGATAAAATAGCCTCTGCAGGCAGTGGATGGAATGGAGTGGATTGCAGCTGAGTATGAAGGCAAGTTGCCTTTGAGATATGTCCTGAAAATAGCAACCTTTTCTTACCTAAATTAGTGAAGTTGTGAGTGTTTATTTAATTATTTATGAAGTACAACTTTTTACGTTCAGTATACTGTTATGTATGATTTGACTTATTGGGAAACTAGATTGCACTAAACTTAAAATAAACAATATCATAAACATGCATAGTGTTAAATTGGAAAAGTCATTCATCACACATTTTTTAGAGGTTCTTATTTTAGCTGCACATAAATTTGTACCAATTTGAATCAAATTTGAAATGTATTGACAATTTTTTTTCAAACTCTTATACAGGGTTTCAGAGATTTCCATTAAAAGCATTAGGACTGTAGAGGGTCCTTGTAGATACTTTTTTGAACAGGAACCATATTGGAAACTTTGTTTCTGTACATATACAAGAATATTAGTAAAATGTACAAATCTCCTGCCCTTTCTGTTTGAGTTTTTAGATATGCCAATGGACTTTTGCTAACAAATGTGGTTTCACCACAATGATGTACCTTCTCACTTTGAACTAGCCATTCAGTATCATCTTAGCCAGTGACTTGGGAAAAACTAGATAGGTTAAAGTGGTCTGATTTCATGGCCATCACAGTTTTCAGATTTTAACTTCACTTGAATGTTTCCTGTGAGACTGTAGAATTTGGTGCACTGAGATTCAACAGACATCATGTGTAATTTAACTGGTGTCCCATTTGGTGGTCCTGTTGCTTTAATGGGCCAGGATGCTATCAGTCAACTAAAGGAAAACAAACTGTATTGCTTAGCTTATGTTAAAACAACATGAATAACTATCTATATCTTTTCCCTTTGAGGTAGTACATTTTTAGCAAATTAATGAGCATTATTTTTTTTTAGAAATATAATTAATTAAGCCGCAGATAAAACTGTTGCACTATTCCCCAGTTGATAGAAAGACATGGTGTAGACGTCACTGTCTCTCTCTCTCACTCAGGTAGCTGTGATTTATCATTATTGAACCTTTTCATGTGTTTTGAGTTATGCTGTTCTGTATCTCTCTCTCTCTCTCTCTCTCTCTCTCTCTCTCTCTCTCACATGCATGCACAAAATCTTTTTTTTTGTGAGTTCAGGGTCTAAAAACATATATTTGTTGTGAAATATCGACTACTTAGTAGAGAAAGTGATAAGCTTCTATTACAATAGTTTCTGGAGGAGATATAAAAATAAATGATATCTGGTAGAGAAAGTCATGTGAATGTAATACATTAGATTTTTAAAAGTTTTAAGCCTTTTCTGATGCTATGTGTAAATGGTACACCATTTTATTATAAATATTACCAATGGTACTAATTATGCACTTTTTCTGTTATAATACAATTCTAGTCATTATGTGTACTAGGTCATTACTGCAGATATTTTAAGAGGGGATGCAACTGAAAACGATAAAAAATTGAAAATATTTTTATTATCTCTCTTTGTTGCATATGCTTTCATGTTTAATATCCCTGATAATGCCATTCCTAAATTCCAGGGCAGTTTTTTATACAACTGGGGCATGGATGAACTCTGTTATATCTGAATACATTTTCTGTAACACAAATGTTTCTCTAGCTCATGTGGTTTTATGTATAAATATGATTCATAATGAAATTAAATTTTACACACAGTACTCAAATAAGTTAACCTTCTATTGGATGTAAGACATTTTTAAAACCTTGTTTTTTTAATGCAGGATGCTTATTAATGTTAGTTGTTTTTACAGGTTTCATTTAGTTTTAATAGTTGTTAAAATTTTACTTCAAGTAGACTAAATTAAGTTTAAAAAGTGAAAATTGAATATACATTTCTGGTATCACATCAAACAATTGTGTCATTTGCTATCTTCAGAAAATAAAAAGGACAGTGATTTTTCCAAACAGTGTTTAATGTCATTGATCATCCCTTAATTTCTCAGCCTGTATAGTTTTACTTTATTTTGAAACTCACATACAAATGATCTCATGCCTATTGAATTTAGATTAAGCATAATAGTATTAACTAATCTGAGTGTTCCTTTGATGAGTTTCATTTGTTACATATGTAATCACATTACAGTTTAGTGGTTGGAAATGGAGCCAAGAAATGGGCTAAACAGGCGGGATTGCAAGTTGTACCTGCGAAGAATTTGATTTCAGGTAACTATGTATTTTTATAATTCAACATGGTTATACTAGATTTGTTATTAGAATCCTTTAGTTGTAATGTATTGCAGGTGTTTTAGAACCTCTCTTGGAACTAGTGTGTCTTCAAATCTTAGTTGGGATGAGCTACTTGGATAAAGATTTTTCCAGCATTTTTTAAGAAGATGAATGTTGGATAAGCCTAAGCTGTATCGGACTGTAGTCTGATTTAAATATAATTCTGTTCATTCAGTGTTCGATACAGAGGGGGTAACATGTGAGGCTTGTATTCTGGAGGTTTGTGGTTCAAATCCTACCAGGACCATCTTCCCTGACTGAGGTTTTTTTCCAGGTTTTACTCGGACCTCATAACTGACAAATGCTGGGGTTGTACTCTAAACTTCGGTCTGGAACTTTTCCTTACCAAATATCATTTCCTTGCATGTATCATCAAGTGTCCAGTGCCCCCCCCTCTCTCTCTCTCTCTCTCTCTCTCTCTCTCTCTCTCTCTCTCTCTCTCGCATGCGTGCACACACACACACACAAAAAGAACCCTCTCTCCCTCTGTCTCTCCCTTTCACACAATTGCTTTTCATATGTGTATTTGATGAATTCCATAGCATAGTTAAATCTTATTTGCTGGAAGGTTCCTCTTTGTTGCCCTCTTTGAAAGCAGGGTCTCGCAATATATTTATAGGTAACTGTAATGCAACATACTCTTTACCATCACAGTGTTACTTTTGGAAGTGGTTGTAAAAATGCTCGACCGTTTTGTTAGTATGAGGGCTGATCAACAAAGACTGAGACTGATTTTTTTTTCACAGATGTTTATTACTTCAATTCAATGTTTACATGATCTTTTTCAAAGTAGTCCCCTCCTACTTCAATGCACTTTTTATAGCGTCTCTGCCAGTCCTTGAACACGTGCTGCAGACCATTCTTTGTCAGGTCCTTGAGAATCGCCTCACTTTTCTTGAGCACTGCTTCAGAGTTCTCAAATCGAATACCCCTAAGCTTTGCCTTTAGTGATGGGAATAAAAAAAAAGTCACAGGGTGCAAGATCGGGCTATAAGGTGGATGTGGTACACAGGTAATGTTGAATCGAGCCAGAAACTGCATGACTTGATTTGCGACGTGAGGCCGTACATTGTCATGATGAAGTCGCCGCCCAGTCCGAGAAAGCTCTGGTCGTTTCTTTGCAATGTGCTTCCTCAGTGTAGCCAATACTGACATGTAGTATGCTGCTGTAACAGTAGTGTGAGGGGGAACTGCATGCTGGTAAATCATTCCATTACAGCCAAAAAATGTGATCACCATCACTTTCCCTGCAGATGGAACAACTTTTGCCATTTTTGGTGTTGGAGAACCTGGCGATTTCCACACTGTGCTGGCTTGTTTTCCTTCAGGATCATAATGATGCAGCCATGACTCATCACCGGTGATAATCAATTTAAAAAATGCATCCCCTCCATCAGCAAAGAGACGCAGCACCTCACGGCTTGTCTCCATTCGCACAGCCTTTTGTTCGGGAGTCAACAGACGTGGCACCCCAACGAGCACAAACTCGGGTCATATGGAGATGGTCGTGCATAATTGTAAACACACTGCCATATGAAATTCTCAACACTTCACTGAGGTTACGTAATGTTATACGCCGATCCTCTCGGACAATCACAGCAGCTGTGTTGATGTTGACTTCAGTCACAGCAGAAGCCGAAACACCCGACCCACCTTACTTAATACTGATAAGTCGGCCTTCTTTGAAGTCCTTGAACCAGCTAAACACTGTTGCATGAGGTAGTGCATCTTCACTTTACACTTACTTCAGCTTTTCGTAAGTTTCAGTGGCTGTATGGTTTAAACGAAAACAGAATTTGATTGCGCTGTACTGTTCCTCTTGCGTCACCTCCATTGTCTGGTATGCGAAATGCATGTAGGGTCTACAAAATAGAGCATTACTACCAACCTACCAATACGAGAGTGCTGCCGCCTACCAACATTATACATAAAAACCCGCTCTTTTCAAATATTTATGTTACAGATACGAAACTATCACGGAAGCTACAGGAAAAAATCAGTCTCAGTCTTTGTTGATCAGCCCTCGTATAAAGCCGGAGGACTGTTATTTTGAAATTGTGTAACTGGACGTACATAATTTTTTGGAACATTGCCATTCTCATAACTGTTCCAAAATAATGGTTACGTCATTTTTTTCGTAGTTCTACTTGTAATTGCTAAGGGTAGTGTCTTCAAGACAGGCACATATTTCTTGTGGCATGTAAGTGAGTACCAATTCTTTTGGTCCTTCCCCCTACTGTTGCCTTTCCTGCAGCCACTTACTTTTGAATTAGCATGAGATCATTACTGTAAACCCTGAAAACAAATGAACTCTGGTACTTCACTTTCAGTTAAACATACATTTTATATTGTTCAATAACTGTGTTTTTATTCTACAGATAAAGCATTCCGAAGATATAAACATTACAAAAAGAAGCTAGAGAGGTACGAGGCTCAAATAAACAAGGTTAGAAGAATTTTTTATAAAAACCAGTACTTTATTTATATAAGGTTCACTTTTAAACTGTGGTACACTTTATCAAAAGCAATAGAAAGAAAAAAAGAACTCAATGATAGATATGTGTAGAAGTGCAGGGTATTGATTTTTCTATATATTTTTTAAAAATACTGTTACATACTGGGATGAGGCCAAAAGGTTCCCTAGCTAAATATTAAATTTTAGTTACCCCAGTATGTACATCAGGAGGCATAGCTGCAGAGGTAGCAAGAGAAGCAGGACCTTAAACAACACATCCCCGAGCAGGCATGGGATATTTATAACAAAATACACAGAATTTTACATTAATCACATTACCTGTGGTTTATTCAGTATAACCATGGTGCCTACATCACACACAAAAGATAAAGGATGAAATTCAGGGAAGATGCTACACACACGAGGCTACATTCACACAACTTCACATACAACCTTTCAGACTCAACACTCGACCAAAAGTGACGCTCACTTCCCCCACTCACTCCACCTCTGGCTAGGATCGCCAGCCAAGGTGGCGAGTCGCCACGCCAGACGAACTTCAAATCCAGAGCCGAAAGATTTACCCCAACAATACTGCCACCAATGATGCAATAATGTGTCTGGCATATAATACACACACATGACAATATTTTGATATTTGTCGAGAAGTAGCACAAATTGATGATACCCTTATTATAATGTGTTTCTGGTACAGGTTTTTCTGTACTGATGATTTTGTTGCAGGTGAAAATTGAGTAAATGTCATTTGAAGAAGAAAAATGACTATACCACAAAATTGCAATTTGGATGCCCAGAATTTGAACAGATAGGAGTTGAAAGAGAGAGGTGTTCATACTTTATAAACACCAGAATTTGCTATCACGACCTTCTGGAAGTTTATAAATCTGTTTTTTACAGAATGTACTTCATCTTCAGTATAGAAAAATTTATGGCAGAAACATTTGCATATTGTTTAAATGGGAAGGCATCAAATCAACCAGGATTGTGTCTTATCAGTGCGAATGCTAAATCCCAGTATGTGATGTACACAAAATGTACCTTATTTTAAAAAGCGTTCTTACCTGCTATTGTCCCTAGCTATGCACATGGGACAGTGAAATGGGATGGCACAGATTTCTGGTACCTAGCACTATAAAACTAGTTTTAAACTTTTTGAAATGTTTTACAGGTTATTGGTCCACTTGACACAGTGGGAGCTGTGTGTATTGACTCATGTGGTCAAGCTGCTGCAGCATGTTCTAGTGGTGGCGTGGCACTGAAACACCCTGGTAGAGTAGGGCAAGTAAGTATCAAGCAAATGGTTTTAAGATTTTGGTTGAAATACAATAACGTCCTCTACCTTCTACAGGTGGGCTGTTGACAGTGTTGCCAATCTCTGAGAGCAAGAATTCGCTATCACAACTTCTAAATTCTACTATTAGGGGCATTATGCTGCTACATTTTTTAATTATAGCAACTTGCAATGAAGTCCAATATAATTTATTGTAGTTTTGGCCAAGAATATAATGAAAAATGATGTGTAATACTTGCCACATAGCTTCATTTTCTTTTGAAGCTGGCAAATATTTATTGCTTCTCTTGTAAAGTGACACAGAAGCCATAAAGAAAGGGCATATTGTTTATGTTATGTGGTCATTCTCCCTCTGTCTGGATACATACTTTCCGTAAAGGGTATTTTGTTGGTCTTACAGCCACCAAAAGGTTTATAGCACCCTTGTTTTTAATGGTTACATTACTTTGCATTATTCTGTTGTAACCTAATGAATCGAGTTGCCCCATTTCCTTTGTTACATCTGAAATACTCAGAGAGTGATGGAGGTGAATTTACAGCTATGTACTTGAAACTGTAAACTGATGAACATAGAAAGAAATTGGAGTTCTGGTATCCTATTTTGAAACAAGGAAGAGCATCATTCCAAATTGTGAAACTGCTACATTTTAGCATTCTGCCAGAGCATCTGAATTCTGCTACCGCTGACAACCCTGATGATGGAGAAAGTAAAATTTAAGGCTGGTTTGCAATAACTGAAATGAGAATGGGAAGCAAATATAGAATATTTTGGTTCACAAAAGAGCAGGAATGTATATGTATAGCAAAGTAGAAAATCGATTTTGTGCATTGGAATATTATTTGTAACTGACTAATGATATTTTTTCACCTGCTTCTGATTCAGCCAACATAACATAGGTTAGCAAACGTCAACATTCTGTAGAGCAAAGATTTTCTAAATCAGATCCATTGCTCTATCTGATTCCTCTAGTCTTATCAAATGTGTTTTCTTTTAGCATATGTTAAAATTATTTGTTATTCTTTATACTGTGTTAATTTCCACTGATTTTTGCTGATCTTTTTAGTTTTTGAGATAATAGCCAGTTTTGAATTGCATATAAAAAAATTACAAATGGTGCTTTTGCTAGTAGAACCAATACTTAGGGAGCCAGGATGCACAATTGCTGGAATTTCTTCTGGTTTCATTTTCGCAGTTTGCGACTAGAGAGACTCTTGACTATTGCTTTGTGTCATGGCCACCTTGAATAATTTATGCAGTGAAGAGTCTAATACACACAATATGGATCTAATATAATATATACAGGAACAAAAACGTTCAAATTTGAGCAAGTCTTCTTTCCTGGTAAACTTTCATGGTGCTACAAATAATTTCTGCAATGAAGAGTCTAACATACAGAATATCAATCCAATATACAAGAACTGGAAACAAGAACATTCAAATTTGATCAAGTGTTCCTTCCTATTCCCAGAACCCAGTAAACCATTCTGTGAAAGCTCACATTATAATACATTATTGTACCAAGTGAGATGTCTCCTTGGTAATGTATGAGACTCGCATTTTGGAGGTCCTGGGTTAAATTCCTGGTGGCTGCCCATTCTGACCCTGAGTTTTTTGTGGTTTTCCCTGGTTGACCAAGGCGAATGTCTGGAGTGGTGTCTTCTACCATGAATTTCCTCTCATTTCATTTCCATTTCAGATTGTCTCCAGGGTTGTGGTTTGGTTGGTGTCAGGCAGATAGCACAGAGGCTTGCGATTTGCAACTTCTTCTCGGTCCTGCTAGAGGGAAGCCTGTAGAGCCTCTACTGTTGGGTTGCATTTCCCCAGTCCACTAGAAGGATGTTTCCGAGTGACCCCTTCTTTGGTTGGATGGTCAAGCCTAGAGCTATTAGAGAACTATGTGCATCTCTGTTGACTTGCGCTGCAACCCACATGCCTCTTGCGGTAGCCTCACCTCATCCATTTCTCCAGGGGGTGTGTGCACAATAGATCCATTCTAGGTGTCACCTCCATTAACTAGTCCTAACCTATCCTAACTTTATTGTTCTCATTCTGATTAATGTGAGCCAGTCTTTAAGTGCATGTTTGTTTTCTCATTTTTAGGCAGCTGTATTTGGCAGTGGTTGTTGGGCAAGCAATTACCAAAACAACATGCCAGCAATTGCAAGCTGTTCTTCTGGGGGTGGAGAATACCTCATCAGAACCATGTTAGCTCGCGAGGTGGCAATGGAAATCCAGAAGAGCAGTTGTGCTGTGACTGGGCTTCATAATGTAATGACGTCGCAATTCCTAGGTGAGCAGCCATCTCTAGAATAATGCTGAAATGTTTCAACCAAAAAGTTCAGATAAAGCAATCCTAGTGTCTGTTTCAGAATCACCTTGTCTCAGAGAGGTTGATGGAAAGCTTGGTGGTGTTCTTGTTCTGAAATATTCCCCCGACGAAGGAGGAGGCGAATGTCTGTGGGCCCATTCTACAAGTACAATGTGTGTTGCATACATGAATACAGAAGATAAGAAACCAGTTGTGAGTAATCGGTTCTTCATTTGAATTTTTGGTACCATGTTTACTACATTGTAAATTTTAAGAATTTGGCCATCATCATATACACAGTATAACCAGTCACAATGTTTAATATGTAGAGAATATGCATCAGTTTGACAATTGAGGAAATAATAGTGCTCCTGGTGGCTAGCTACTAGGATCATCTCAGCCAATGACAAAATATATTTTTCTTATTGCGTTCTTTTTGAGAAAATAAACACCTTCCTATTATTTAAACATTATAGAGCATACCCATACAAACCATGTGTAGGATAAGGTTGGAAAGGTCGAATCATACTGAAAAATTCAGTGCCATAGCCAGGATTTGAACCACAGATCTTCTGGTTTCCATCCGGTTGTTTTGACCAACTGAGCTAACATGGGAACATGCCAGTATAATATTAAATTCCCCAACTGACTCACAGTTTTTCCAGTAAACCACAAGGAGATCACAAATTGTTTTAAGATGATATACTCCAATGGCAACTTACAATGCCGTAAGTACTTTATGTCCTGGGCTTCATAGTTTAACCACTATTAGGTCAATTAATGGAATTAATTGTTCTTCGACAGAAGCCATGTGTAGGACAAGTTTGGAAAGGTAAAATCAGATGACAGAACAACCGCGGCTGTTCCGTGGTTCAAATCCCGGCTACGGCATTGAATTTTTCAGTCATCTGGTTTTTCTGATTGTTTGAGGTTAGAATTGCGACATCAACTGAAAAATCTTGGTGCAGAGGAACTAATGTTCATCATTCAAAAAGGCATTAGCTGTAGAACTAGTTACTAAGTATTATGGATGAGCAGAAAATAACATAACAATTACTACCAAAGTAAGGAATACAAAGTAACTAGTTACTCAATAACGGTTACCAAAGTAACTTTTTACCCAGTAATGGTTAGCATAATATCGAATATAAAGCAACTAGTTACCCAATAACGGTTACCAAACTAACAAAGACAACTAGTTATCAAATAAAGATGGTTACTAAGCCTAGTTGACATCATTCACTGCATGTGAGCAACATTGGCATTGTTTATCGGGAACTGTTTACAACTTGAGTCATCCTCGCACGGAGTTGCAAGTAGCTACATATTTGTTTATTACAACATGTTGCTTACCACTCTGAATATAGGTCACAGATGAAAGATCAATCAGCACTCCGGCAACAAAGTTGCATGCATTGTATTAAGATGGTTATTCCTATACGATTGTAGGTGACAAGGTTTTATGCATCGCGGGTAGATTGTTATGAATAAACAATTAATGCTGTTTAGTAGCAAAATATTTGTGGGCTGCTGAGCTCAAACAACAGTATATAAATATTAACAGGGTGATTCAAGATCCAGAGTTGCACAATTTCAGAAAACTACCCTCTAAAATTGCTTAAAGAAATGCATAATTTCTCCAGCTTTTGAATTCGAAAAGCAGTGTGAAGGTGTGTTTTTGCACTCTTTTGGATTTGTTATCATGGATATTTATGTCTTTAACCTTGCATGACAAAGAATGAAAGGCCGACAGATATACAACAGGTTTGGATTAGAATTTCCTAAACCAAACCTCGAAGTTGAAAGGGCTGCCTCATTACCAAACACACCATAATTGTAAGTTGAATATTATTTATTAATATTGTACAAATCAAAGTGTTAACACAGCTACAGAAACTTCTTTTTAGATTGCATCAGCAGCAAAGTAGCTCTGGATCAACATTGTTATATGAAATGTAGTTACGTCTAATCATTATTGGTAACCATTAATGTAATGTAACTGGAAATATGATAAGGAAAACAAATAACTTAATGATTGCTCGTAACCATTAATGCACTGTAACTGGACGGTTATAACCATTACACGAAAATAAGTGTTTGTCATATCCGTACTAAGTATAGAGGAATCATCAAGTACAAGAAAGCTGGCAGACTTAAATTAAAGGAGGAGGATGCAGCCTTTGAGAAAATCTGTGAGGAATTTAATTGCAATGCATGCATTTCTCACAGGTCCAGTAAGCAACTATGGCAATTTTACACTAAAATAAAATGCAGCACTAAAAAGACCAGATGTGGAACTGCATTTAGATTGGTTTAAAGTTAGTTTGGACACTACATTGAAACTAAAATGGAGGAAAGTGTTATCTCTGATTAAGGGATAAACAGATCCATAAGAAAAATAAGCTCGTTTTTTGAAGCAATTGCTTTGAAAACCTTCTGAATAAATCCATAAATGATAGCTTTGGAAATGTCAAATTATTATCTACTACTAAATGAAAAGTGCCAGTAGCATAAAATTTGGAGTAATTAAATTTTCAGCGTTAGAGAAAGAAGTATGTTTCTGTTTGTAGTATTCTAGCCTCTCATATTTCCTCTAGAACCCTGCTCATGACCACTTGGGACTGTCTGTATCGCTTAAACATTCCTTGTTTGGCAGGTTTTCACACCCATTATGATGCACAGCTCTTCTTTGGTTACGAATGGCATTATAAAGCTATAAATACAGCAACTCTGCATCAACAGCTTGGTTTGCAGCAGCCATTTTCCAACTTTTGTTAAACCACTTAGCACAATGTTACAGCTAACACTTTACGTTAACTTATGCTGATTAGTTGGTGAAACCAGCTCTAGTGTTGGAAGTATTGTCCAATATCATTGAGAAAACAATGTAGTGTGGCACTATAAACAACTGCATTTGAGGTCAATTATTAAACCTATCAGCATTTAATTTGTGTTCTTTATTTTACCTGTTTTTGAAAGTTGATGAGTCTCTTAATAAAAAACCATGCATTAGAGTTTCCACAGTATAAGTAGTAATACTTAATTGTTTTTCTCTTGCAGAGCCATTTTTCGCAACTTTCCAATGGACACATTGCTGGCAAGAATCTTATAGTTGAAGGTATAACTTTTAGAAGTTCTGTCATAAACACCAATGTAGCAGAGCTCTTGTGACTTCTCTAAAACTCTGTAGTGATTTATGTTATACTTGTTAATGAAAATGAATAATGCTCATTGAAGAAGACAACCTGCCACTGTAACAGAATATTTATGAGGCACTGTTGTTTTATATAAACATGTTATATAAATGAAATAAATTTAACCAATTTCATAATTGTTTTGCTTATTTTTATTGTATTTCATATGTTGCTTAATTCAGCAATGACTACTCATAGCCTAAAACTGTTGCTATAAATAAAACACTGAAACCTACAATGATATGCATGTAATTTATTTACACATTTTTAAATTTATAACTTACTTTACCTCCTTGAATGATATAGGTAGTTAAATATTTAATCCAGTCAATATTTTTTTTCAAACCAGCATATTCCATCTTTCAAGAACAACAGCTCACCAATCTGTACTGAAATCACACTCTGTTCCATGTTTAACTCAACTAATTAGTTGACAGTTTAGCCAGTAGTAGGTGCTTTCTGGCTGTGCAGTTTATCTTGAAGAGCTGCCAACATTTGAGTGGAAAACACAGTAACATTTAAATGGCCTATGCAGGAGGAGGATACTAAATGAATATGATTAATATTCAAAAGTGTCATTAAACAAAAAATGAAAGAAAAATAGAAAGTAAGAAATGAATATGTGTGAATGAAGAAATTCATTCACATCTGAAGAAAATTTCTTCACATCTGAAGAAATTAATGTGAATTGATAGGGTCCTCTGGTTTTGAGATTAAGAACTGGTTTCAAGTAATGGTCAAGATAGAAATTGCCAGTAAAACAAGCAAATTTTAGATGCTCACCTAAATCTTAAACTTAGTGTTGATGTATCAGATGAATTCTTAATGAGTGTTTTAGAAGAAGTAAAAACATTGCTATTTTTGTGGATTATGTTAATACAGTTGGATTCACAGTTTCCTCTGCATATGCATAGCGTTAACAAAATGGAACACTGTGTTCACATATCGCATGAATTTACTATATAAAAAAGTGTCTCAGACTGGGAGGGCGAGTTACAGGGCTAAGTGTTCACATCTCCTTTTAAAGCCACTCTTGTGCATTTCCATTTCTTAATTTTGTTGTTTTTCAGCATAAAATAGATAATGAAACCGTTACCATGAAATCATCATACAGGCAAATCTTAATTCTATTGGATTCAAATACAATTGTGAATTCTTTCTGTTCTCATTCTTAATGAGTCTTTCCTTGGCCGCATATAGTATCCAGAGGATTATCAGAAGGCTTGTTATTGATATTCATTTAAATCGTTTTTCTATCATTTCATTTCCCGTTGTTACTGAAACAAAACCAATTTAGTTGAATTCCAAAACTTCTTGATTAAATTTGTTCAGCATAACTAAATGGATATGACTACTTAAATGTTTACTATCTCTACCACTATGGTAGGTACAGTAGGTATTGTGTCATTATTAAAAATTCCAGAAACATGTGTTTTGAGGCACCCACCAAAAAAGTATTTTTTTGAAAAAGGCTCTTGCACATGCATCTTTAAATGGTATTACTCAAAAACTCAGGTATCATCAGTTCAGTATTTTCCAACGATTCAATACAGTTTTAAAGAAAATCCCCCTCCCTCCAAGCTGTTTTTACATAGCAATTGTTTTTGTTATTTTCTTAAAAATGGCTCTAATGATTGTGATTAAAAATACTGTATGTTTAGGATATTTGGTTACTAGTAAAATGTGTATATTGAATTTTCTGTGAATAGCCTGTGAAATTCTCTTCATTGTGAAGTTATTTTGTATAACTAGGAAAACATAAGAAATACATAAAAACTTACCTAAGAAAAAATGTAGAGCTCATTAAAATATACAATTTTATGTATAAAAATGGTTTTTGTAGTCAACTTTGAAATATTGCATTATATCGTCTGATGGAAGAGGCTTGAATGTTTCAGTTTCCTCTCTAAACATAAAATGCAATAAATAACATAGTGTACATGGAAGGATGACTTTTTAATAAAATCAATAATATACAGGACTTTTCTTAAGTAACACATAACAACAATACAAATTAAAAGTAAGTCATTGTTTTAAAAAGCTGCTCAGAAACATATAATTTAATATTTTGAGGTTTTCTGAACGTTTTTATAGCTCTGACACATCCGTGTTCCTTTAATTTTGTTTCTCTTCTCATGGTTGCTTATGAAATAGGTTGCTAATTTAGATTAGTTTTATTGAAAAGTATGCATACTATTTGTTCTGTACATATTCTGTCAACAACTCTTACTAGCATCTGAATTTGAATGCTGTGAGTTTCTATTAAAAATACTTTAGTTAGACTGATATCAAAAATAGAAGCTTATTTCACACAAAACCTAATACACAAGCCAAGAATTAAACTGTTCCTGTAGCAACCAAATTTTCTATATGAAACATTTACAACTAACTTTTACACATAACTTTCTCTACTCTCTTCTACAAATTATTCTTCTATCTACTTCTTGTTAATATAGATAAACCTTCATTACTCATGTACACATTTCGTTGTAGGTATAAGAATACATTAATCCAAAGCAGTCAAATCTTTTCAAAGCCAGTCGCTATGTGATGGATTTAAAATTCTGTTCTGTTTGCATGAAAAAAAAAATTGTGGTTTGCAGTTGAGAAAAGTATAAAGTATTTGAAAATTCAAATCAATAACAAAAAATACTTTTGGAAATGGTTTATGCCACAAAAAATTTTGACATAAATTGTGCGCTTTAATGAGATCTAATTCTTTGTGCGCTAAGATTTATCTCTCATGGTACAAAAGTCATTCGGAATAAAGAGTACTTCATAGGCTATTCCCAGAAAATTCAAGATATACATTTTATTTGTCTTGTAAATATCATAAGCATATTATAGTGTAATACAATTTACAGCCAATTTTGAGAAAATAAAAACTTTCCAAAAATCTTCCAAGTAAAGCATAGTTTGGGATGGGGGGATTTTCTTTAAAATCTTGTTGCATCTTTAGAAGACACTGAACTTAAATACCAAGTGCACGCACATACACCTTTTTTCTAAAAATACTTTATTTATTCATATAAGGATCTCAAAACATGTATTTCCACTTAAATTGGCATAGCAATTTTTGTGTGGAATCCAATACTTCCTCTACCTACTATAGGTAAGCAGTAGAGAAAGTAAAAAATAAAAGAAATAAGCTACTATTGAGGTCCCATCCTGTAAATAAAAGCTGAAAATTTTGTTTTTGTAAAATACCCTGCTCAAAATATTAAAGTTGATGTTTGAGCACTTTTTTAAAAAAAAAATGTTTTATTCTTATTATGCATAACCTACAAAACATTCTGCATAATTCACTCTGTGAATTTGTAATGAGTAGAAAAAGTTATGTGATACCAGATTCCCCTCCCCTCCCCCAATTACCTATTATTAGTGAGGTTAGAATGTACAAGTAGAAATAGAGCAAACATAAAAAATTATCCTTTGTTCAGTTCATCTTTTTATGAAGAAGACATACAAAGAGAAAAAGGAAAAATATGCAAAAAAGACAGCATAAACATAATTTTTGTCTGGGTTATCGGTTTGAAAATTTTCAAATGACTCTTGCAAATACAAAACATTGGTATGCACATTCAGTGTGTTCCAAGAATAGTAGTAGTAGGTTTTAAAAGCTCTGTATACATTAGGAAGTATTAAACTGCTTCTGTATTAACATAAAACCAACATTAATTTAGTTATATGAATAAAACGACATGACATTACCAAGATAGTTATCACAGGGGTTAGTCCTCTTGATTGCTAACTGCAGTGTTACAAAACTTAACTGGTGGCACTGATTATGCATTCATGCTGCCATAATAAGCTGGTAATTCATTGACTATGCTGTATGCTACAAAAATTATTAGTATAGTGAAACCTATTCAAGACAGAAGTGAGATGATACTAAATTTTTTTTCCATTTTGGCGAAGTTTCTGTATAATTCAGATATTGTGGATTGTTTTCCTAGCATATTTTTAAGATTAATGAGAAACACCATGCCAAAAATGTTTAATATCATGCGGTTTATTAAAAAGGACTCACCTTAATATATTATAGTTTTATATCCACTGCATAATCCAGTATGTATTATGTACGTTACATTATTTTAGTCTCCCTGTTCTTTCAGCAACACATTCATCACAACCCTAATTAAGAAATTTTGCACTACACATTTGTCCTTAAAATAATGCATGCATCACAACACTAAACTAGGAATATTAACACTATATACATCTGAGGAACTGCCACATTTTACGAAAAATTCTTTATCACAAATGCACAGCTTTTCTCATAATCCATTGTTCCAAGCAACAGAAAACAGAAGGAAAACAGCCCTTGGGTATGTACATTTACTAAGAAATCTCACTTACCTTAATGCCCTACATTTGCAGTTTCCTTGGAAGCACAGCATATCCCAAAACAAATGTGTTTCAATACTGCACATTTCTGCTTTAAGCAGTTGCAAATGCTTCCCATTTTCATGTTGAGCAGTTCTCTTATTATTCAAGAAAATTACACACAAAGAATATGATTTCCACTGGGACTGAAACTTTTTTTTAAATAGGTAGGATTCCTACTTATTCAGTGTCCTATTTTGGCAGGTTTCACTGGACTACTAAATTATAGCTTCTAATTGTATATTTCTTCTATTATTTGTAGTAATACAACAAGAGCTATATATTTTATTGAAAAATTCATGAGTGGCAAAGATATACTCTGGAATTTAAGTTGCATTTACTTTTACTATTTCACAGATAAAATTATGAAAATCAAATAATATATCCATAAACAACACTTATAACACATTAATAATTACAAAACAACAGACCAGTCTTGAATGTGTAGTGGTCACCATGCTGGCTTCTGGTTCCCGAGGTCGCGGGTTCAAACCCGGCAGACGATGATGGGTTTTTTTTAGGGCGTAAAAATCCTTAGCATGGCTTCCTTCGGAAGAGGAGTAAAGCTGGTAGTCCCGTGTCGTAGATTTATGGCATGTAAAAGAACCTCAAGCCTAATGAAGAGGCCTCTGAGCAAAATTTTTAGTCTTTCCATGCCCAATATAGAAAGGGATGCTAAGAACCATAGTACTTAAAGAGCGTCCATACATAAAACTCAATTTAATTTTACATAAAGATCAAAATTAGATTTTATGGGATAGCACAGTTACTGCCAAGAAGAAAAACAAGCACATCATAAAATGAAAATTATATTATGAAATTCGCAAGATAGCTCACCGGGGAGTGTTTAACAACTGAGATAATATGGCGGCCTGAAAGTACACATGACTAAAAGGTTATGTACCTGCATAAAAATGAATAAGAGCTAGTTAACCAATTAAAGGACGTTAAACTCACAAAAAATTGCCTCCTATAATAATAATTTGTTTTGCTGCTATTTTTATAGATATCTCAGTGATTCCTGGCCTGTTATCTTACACGCAAAGGCAGTTAGCTAGTTAATGCATGGAAGCAGAAAAGCTGATGAGAGATGGCAAAATAATCACGTGATGAGAATCACTCTCTGACTGGCTAATTTCTCATGTTTGCATAGTCATAATAATAAAAGCATGGAGCTTGCAAACTTCTAAGTTTACATTTAATTCAATGTTTGTTTTTATGTTTACATGATTCGTTGTAAATGGTTCCGTATCATCTAGTTTTTAAGTTTACATTACACTTATGCTTAATTTTCACTTTGAATGGGGCCTGATTGCTCCAAATTCAAAGCATTTCAAACTCTGATTCGTGATAATTATGAAAACAAGTCGGTTTTGGAGACACAAAACATGACTTTTAAAAATATGGGTAAGTGATGTGTAGTGTCACCAAATCTAATTTGTTTTCATAATTATGTGAAATCACGTCACTGTGAACATCTTCCAATTGTTTGCTGTATTCTACAAAGGCAGGAATATGGAAAAAATCTTGAACACAATGCAACTTACTTCTTAAATGGGCAACAGAAAATAAACTAACAATAAATGAAAAACGTTATATGGAGACTTCAGATTTATTTGGCCATTGCCGCCAGTTGGTTGTCTACGCATGATGTCAATACTTTGAAGCAAGTTTATCACCAGTCCTCTCTGGCACAGGACTAGCGAAAGATGAGAGCAAGGGGTGGATGTCAACAGTCTTGAGGTCAACTTAGTGAAAAGGGACTTATATCATACCTTTCCAGTATTTACATTTGGAATGTTTTTTGCTTGCGACTCATAAACTTGCAATCCCAGTATGTATGCTGAAGGTAACTCAAATAATTCTATGGTTTTTGTAGTGTAGCAATCTCGGCTTAGCACTGAACCTTGCAAATTCTGTGATAGGTGGTCACTTCCATCTTGTGTGCAAAGAACGCACAAAATGTCTAGTGAAAAACAGTTCTGCACTGCCACAGTACATCAACCTGTTTATGAAGTTGGAAATGCATGCAGTCCGAGGTTCAATTCCCCACCTCCCCTTTGAGGTAAGGGGCTTGCTGAATTAATAATGATGTCATCATTTAAACTGACTGGCAGTAAAGGCCGAATAAATCTGAAGACCCGTTATAACATTTACAGGTAATCAGGAAGAAGCTACTACAAATTGTAAAACTAAAATAAATTCTGAAATCATAGAAAGAGTTGAGAAAAGAAGTATTTATGACCATTAATAGATAGTAAATTAAACTAGAACCAACATGTAAATCAAATAAAAAAATTGTTCCTGTTATTGGTATCTTGTTTAGGCTAAAAAGATTTTTTTAAAAAGGGAATAGTTAAAAACCATTTACTATGCACTTATAAATTCCCATTTTGCTTATTTGAATCGGTCTGGGGAATATGAAACAAAAGTTTAATATATAAATTAGAAATATACAGAGGAGAGCAATAAGGAAATTGTATGGGATATCATATGAAACCCCAAACAGAGAATTATATTTAGTCATGAAAATCCCAGTCTTAAATGATGGAATTAAACTCAGACTAACAAGTTTTATATGTAAAGTTATAAATAAAACCACTAAATTAAACCTGAACATCAAAATAAATACTGAAATCTTAAGCATAGAACAAGAGAAAATAATATTCAATTAATAATGCCAAATCCCACTAAGTATGGCATTCAATCTGTATTTTACACAGCTTTCAAGCTTTATAATTTGTTACCGAGAGAAATAAATACTGTATCAAAGTAACCACAGTAGACAGTACTTAAATGAGACAAAATTGTATTATTACACATGTATTCTGTAAACTTTATTTATACATTAATTACCACCAACTATTGAAAATTGTATATATACTGCCTTGGATAGAGCTTTAGCTCATTAAGGGCAACTTATGAAATAAATAAACTGACTGGTGACTTGATACGTGAAACAGGTTTCTGAAGGGAAATGATGAAATCTGATCAGGAATAAATGAAAAGCAAAAAATGTTTAAGAAACCTTTATATAAAAGCTCAAGACATAAAAGTGTATACAAAGACAATAAATATGCTAAAAAATGGAAGTATAATCTGCAAGTCTAAACTCTTGCTGGTAATATAAAGTCTATGCTGAAATTTGATTGCTGTTCTCATTTCTAATAACTGCACAATATCACAGAAAAGTTTCAAACTGTGCCATGTCAAATTGTATGCAATGATGAAATGCTGACCATTAAACCAACAAAACTATTCACCTACAAAGGAATGACTAAAGTTACAATATAAATAAATACATGACCTTAGCTTTAAACATGTTAAAACTTTAAATAAAGAAACTTCAATAAAATTAATGCTCACTCATATGCATGAACTGTGAGATGAAATACATTAGTAGCGGCAACACAGAACTGTGGAATGTTGTTCATTTTGTTATCAACATAATTACCATAAAATGTGATCAAAAGAGCATGTTCTAAGAAAGTGTGTACTCTGAAATCTATTACAACTGAAACAATGTACAGTAAAATCTGTATGTGATGGAATGTAATCGTTCTGTACAAAAAGGAATATTGTAAACAGCTTAGCTAAACTTATATTATGTACAAGGATCATGCATATTAATGCAATGGTGTAGCCAGGATTTTGTCCTGGGTGATGTATGAATTAAATTACCGTATTTACATTTTTTGACCAAATGTAGTACTCAAAATCGTGGTGCCATTAGACTGGAGTGCAAATCCGTTCCATAGAACGCCAAAAACTTCATTCAAATGTTTTGTTGATTACATCACAATGGATTGCGGGAGTTAACTTGCATCCGGAAACTCGCGGCAAGGTAGCCACTCATTTATCTTGGCCTATTAATGAGTTACAATATGGAGGGCAAGGGCAAATAGAGAAGAACGTCTTATGATGCTTCTTTAAAGCGTAAAGTAATCCTTTATACTGAAAAAAATGGTAATAGAAAGGCAGGAAGGAAGCTCAATTTATCAGAGAGCAATGTTTGTTTGTGGCAAAAACAGGAATTGGCATTATTTGCTATTAAAGCTAGTAGGAAGAAATTTACAGTCCTCGCAAAGGAAGACATCCTGAAGTTGAAGAAAAAGTGTTGAATTTGTGCGTGAAAGGAGGAAGAATGGGCAACCTGTGACTACTGACACTATACGAAAGAAAGCTAAAGAGGAGGTTGAGGTTCTTGGTATTCCGAAACAAGAGTTTAAGGCTAGCCGTGGATGGGTGGATCGTTTCATGCAGCGGACGGGTTTATCTCTAAGACGCCGTACAACAATGTGCCAGAAGCTTCCTGCAGATTTTGAGGACAAACTACAAACGTTTCAGCGGTATGTCATTTCACTTCGGAAAAAAAATGGGGCAAATAGGCAACGCTGATGAGATGCCAATTTGGTTTGATATGCTGTGGAACTACACTATTACTGAGAAGGGGACAAAGGAAGTTGTCATCAAAACAACAGGGTGCGGTAAACAGCACGTAACAGTAATTTTGTTCTTTAACAATGTGTCACCTAACAATAGGGCACTTTCAATTCTATAATCTGATGGTTTATATATATATATATATATATATATATATATATATATATATATATATATATGATAAATCCATTGTTGTATTAAATAAATTTAAATAAAACACCTATTACCTATTTTTGTCATTGATGCGCTTTACATTCGATACAAATACAAATCCTTTTTTTTCCCCCCCCATAATTTTAAGTTTCAAATATGGGGTGCACATTAGATTTGCATAAATAGGGTATTTTAAATAAACTGTGTGTTTTAAGACCTGCTTTTCCTCTGCATGGAGTTTTGTCTCTCTCTTTATGGTTGATCAGTTATACAAAATTCCTTCCAAATGAAGAGGGCTCCACAGACAATTTGCAGAAAATTCAAGATATACATTTTATTTGTCATGTAAATATCTTAAGCATACAGTATTTTAATAAAAATTATTACAGCTGTTTTTAAGAAAATAATGAAAAATGTCCATGTAAAGGGTATTTTTTTTGGGGAGGGGATGATTTTGTTGAAAATCTCCATATTTGTCTTTGAAAGGTGCTGAACTTAAATATCAATTTTCTGTTATAGTGCTCTCTCTCTTTCTCTCTCTCACGCACATGCACAGACAATTTTTTTCTCAAAAAAAAATGCTTTCTTTATTTCAGGGGCCTTGAAACAAGTATTTCTGTTGAAATATGTTTGGGTAGAATGCAATAGTTCCTCTACTCAGGGGTGTCCACCCCACCCCAATTTTTCTGAGAGCTTAATTTCAACTCTTTAGTTCCTTGATACACCACATTATACCATACAGTATGAAAACTGTACTTAAAATTACTTTTTTATACAGAACATTTAGATTAACAAATTCAAAGATACAAATGAGTTAACAATTACAATACTCGATTAAAAAGTGTAATAAATATGTTTATGTTACACTAACTTACTTCAATATTTTTAATTTCCCCCACATGGGCAGCCTTGCCTCTACTTACTATAGTTTAGCAGTAGAGAAAACAGTAATCTCAACAAGTAAGCTGTAAATAATGCACAGCATTATACAGGGTAATTTATGAAGAACTGACACATTTCTTTCTATTCTGTTCAAAATTCACTCATGCCACAATTTTAGCACCAAATTAAGCAGAATGTTCTGAAGTTTCAATTGACTGTCACTAGATGTGCAGATGTTCATGTTTTATTCATAATTGTCAGTTTTATTGTTGGCAATTGTTTTTGAGATTTTGTTCTAGTCAACGTGAAAATGGGAGTACACAATGAACGACTCTTCCTTGTAAAGCAATACCGGATTACGAATTCAATAACACAGCTACTCAAAGGGCATACCAGAGAGAATTTGGTGTTCGGAATCCTCCCCAAAGAAACACAATACTGGGATTGGTAAATAAATTGGAAACAACTGGATCTCTGGTGAGCAAAAAAGGTAAAACTCGTTCATCTAGGCTTCCCACAGTTGTTGTTCACATAAGAGCACGACTAGATCAGTCACCCAAAAAAATCATTAAGACATTTGTCGCAGGAGACAGGGTACAGTTACTCAATCTGTCAGAGAGCTGTGAAAAGTGCAGGCCTAAAGCCGTATAGGATTTACAGTTGTCCATCAGTTACAGGAACCAGATAAGAATAGATGACTGAATTATTGTCGTCGGTTTCAGGCATTCATTGTGCAAAATCCTGCCATATTGTCCATCACATGGTTCACAGATGAAGCATGGTTCCACTTATCCGGTATGTGAGCTCAAATAACTCACGCTATTGGGCCAGCGAAAATCCACGTTATTCATGAAGCACCTATGCACCCGGTTAAAATCGGAGTTTGGTGCGCAATATCCACACAGAGAATAGTGGGACCAATTTTTTTAAACAATGTGAACACTGCAGAGTACTGACAGATTTTCATGGAGTTTGTGGGCAACTAGACGATTTAGAGCTGAGTCAAGGATATTTTCTGCAGGACGGCGCTACATGCCATACATCAAATGAATCCATGGCACTAATTGCAAGTTTCTCTGACGACCGCATAATTTCCAAGAACCTGTGGCCAGTGAGATCTCTGGATTTGGCATTGCCAGACTTCTATGGGGTTACTTAAAAGACAGGGTTTATGCCACACGTCCCCAGAAATTGAACGATCTGAAGCACAACATTACACAGGAGATTCAAGTTATTGACATCAGAGTCCTCCAACAAGTGGCCAGTAACATGTAACGATGTGTTAGAGTTGTGCCGTATGCAGGACATTTTCAACATTTGATATAGAGGTAAATAATCTCCCAAAATTCCTCTGCATTTCAGGTATAATAAGTTGTCGCTAGCATAACTCGTTTTGAAACAATTAAAGAAATAAATGTGTCAGTTCTTCATAAATCATCCTGTATAACATAAACAAGTTTTTAAAATGTAGCTGCTTGATTTTTCAAGAAGAACTAATAAGTCACATGGCAGATAGGCTACAGCTCCTGGAATTTGTTGATCCTCACATACCATGACATTTATAGATCTCAGATAAGTACCACACTTGGTATTTAAGTTCAGTATCTTCAAAGGATGTGATAAAGATTTTCAAGAATAGCCCACCCCCCAACACCTTACATGGAACAATTTTCGAAAATTTTGAATTTTCTAAAAAAAAATGGCTCTAACGATTTTGATTAAAATACCACATTAAAGACATTTACATAACAAATAAAATAAATATCTCGAATTTTCTGGGAATAGCCTGTGAAGTCCTCTTCATTCGGAAGGAATTTTGTATAATCTTGTATTACTGCTAAACGTTAAGCAATAGATGAAAACATACTACACAAAAAATGTATCTCTTTTTAAAACGCACAATTTATTTAAAATAAGTTTTTTTGTAGTATAAGCCATTTCTGAGATATCCGTCATTAAAGGTTCAAATTGTTCATTACTTGGAGATTCTCCTGTCAACATTCAGTTGTTTCTCACAGTTGCATGGAAACAGTATGGAACTTTAAGACCAGTGTGTAGCCTCCAGTTCTTAAACATTTGATTATTGCCGTTCTCTTTGTGTCTATAATGAAATGTGTAATGCAGCTATTTCTGCAAAGGTTTATTTGGGTAAATAATAATAATAAATTAATAAAAAACTTCTTACTAAATAAGCTTTAGTAAGAATAGTTCGTATACCCACTAATAAAGAAAGAGGGTAGAGAAAGTCATGTGAATGTGTCACATCAGATGTTTATGTATAACATCATTGCGTTCTGAGAATTTGTTTCCACATCAGTGGGTTTCCTTTTTGTACATGTTCCATCACAGACAGGCTTTATTGCATTAGTAAACTAAAACATAACTGCAAGTTCTAGTAGTAATAGAATTACTCAAAGATAGGTTATGTATGTTAGCTAATTTTCTATTTGTGTGTTTGCCATGGTAAGACACTTTTGTTGCTTTGTACCACTATTTCAGAGTGGAAAGACAGTATTTTACATGAATTGAAACAGAATACACATGAGAGCACCAAATTATTGAGGCTTTACAATCTAGTCTGTACAACTTATTTTATTTTCCTTAACTTCGTTTCTGTTGGCTGTTTATGGTAATGATACAATTGTTCTTATGCAAGTAAACAATCTTATGCACTATGAAAATCATTTCCAGACATATAAGATATCATTTTAACAAAACTTCGCACAAAAACTCTATTGTAACACACATAAACACAAGCATGTAAGAGTTAAGCACAAAAACGCCATTATCAGCACTTTTACTATTATTATCAGTTAAGTACAAACGAGCTGATAATGTTTAAATATGTGCTTAATGGTATTACTGCACCATCACCACAGAACAGGAACTATGATGTACGCATGAAGTGTGCTATTGCAGCTGCATTTTACAAATATTTTTCACTTTTTTTATGTTTATGTACTATTTTCAAGGATTTGATAAAGAAGCACAGAAACTTATTATGTAAATTATATACATATGTGTGTGTGTGTGCGCCTTTCAAAGGAAGAGAAGCTAAACAGCAGCACATAAATTACAACTATGAAACCCAGCACAAAACAAATAGCTAGGACACATTTGCTCTGAGTCTATGATAACTAATGAAAAACAATGCCCTTTTTATTTGAGGTTAGCTCTTTACATTGGTAATGAGAATGGCCATTTAATACTCATGATTTCTGGAATCACATTCAGTGAACTAACGCACTTCATGTATACCATTTTAAGCATCAAATAGTACATCTCTAAATATGAGACCATTTTCAGTATTTTTGGCTAGTAATGCTACATCTGAAATAGTTCAATGAATCAACCCAAATATTTAGAATAGACTGTCTAATGTTTAAGAAACATAGCAGTTTTAATGTATGGAATGTAACTTTAGATGAATATGCAGATCTATTGAAGAATATAAGACCATTTGAAAATGTTACTTCAAGTTGGAGAATGTTCAAGCTTGACACTGGATGTGTGAATCTGAGGAGAACCTTCAACGTGTCTGACAATTTAAGAACTAGGCTGCCTCTGTGGTCTGGTAGTTAGCATGCTAACGTCTACATCCAGAGGTCCCAGGTTCGATTCCCAGTGGAGGGCGGAATTTTACTTTAGCCAGGATTATTCTCTATCCTCCCGAGAGTCTGAAAGTAGGATGAGAGTGAGAATGTGTGCGTGTGTGTGAATTTAATGTAATAACCAAAAGTAATACCAAAGAGCAACAACACTGTAAGCGAGTGTTGAGCAATTGCTCCAAAGGTAAAAAGCCGCTAATATGACCTCAATTGTTCCATTTATATGCCGCATATAAATGGAACATAACAATCATAACCATTATAAGTTTTAAACACATGGTGCCAGTAGCGGTTGGTGGAGCACACCTTAATAATAAATATTGCATAGACCTGACGAACATGAATTTACAACACTGCACTGCAAAAATAGGCCAGGCACCTCCCCCCAAATAAAAATATTTTCTTTCCTCACAAAATATTGCCAAAAGTAATTTTATATATCAGTATTCAATTTTTATTTGACGTAAAATATTCACTATACACTACACGCTTACTAAATTAAGCTTCTCATGCATTTCAGATCTTTGTTAATAATTTTGCTATGTACTTTTGTTTAGAAGCTGCATGTAAGAATTAATGTCAGCAATAAATATAAATATTTAGGCTGAAGCAGTATATTTAAACATTACTGTCCACGATATCACTGTTTTTTGGAGGGAAAAACTTTTATCCCACAGGCATATAACATGAATAAAATAATTTACGCGAGGGAGTTGACTTTACATACATCGTCTATTAGTGAATGCTTGCACCCATTTACTGCTATTTACTAGAGGTCACTAGTGGTGTATTCAAATTTTAAATCTCCATGCTATGTATTTTGTTGCAGGCTAGAGAAGGTTATAAGGCTTTGGCCTATCATAGCTATATACCAATTAGCATGGTACATTCAGTCTGTAATCTTAAGTTACAATATAATGTAATACAATTTAATGCTTTATTGTGTCGGTTAAAATCTGTAACAGTTTCAATCTGCCCACAAAGTTATAAAAATGCCTCTGCTCTAGTACATTTTACAGGCAAACTGTAAACATTGGCAAATATGAAATTATCATTTTTATCAGTTTTAAAATATTTTTCTGGCTCCATGGGTCCAGTGTGGCTTACACTCTCCTTTCAATGGTTCTGATTGTGGACAGCCTTTACACCACATAAAATGTAACTCTACTTTCTAGACATGCCTCATAGTTTCCTGGAAAGTTTTCTCAAGACAAGAGCACAGCATCCATATGTTACAAACCATAATTCTGTACAACACAAATCACTTTAAACTACAGAATAGGATCCCACTGTCTGCATTTTTTAATCATGTTTTCTGAATCAATAACTTGCAGGCTAGAAAACATTAGACAGTAGTAGACAGTTCTATTCTATTTTGCAAGCAGCTACAGCCAAACATTCAGGCATTATTTTTCAACAATAAATAACATACAATTGATAAATTTTCTGCATGAAGTACACACATGTAACCCTTTATTACTTCTAAACATTTGTACTTGATACTGAAATTAAAGCCTCTCTCATAATGAATAAGTACAATCAAACATTTATCATATGAATTCTGAATGCTTTATCAGCTTATACAATGCTCCACTTAAGGCAATTTTAATGCTCGGTAAACAACATGTACCAGTATATTGTGGAAGACTATTCTATCTCTTTTATTACTATATTCATTTTCAGAGAGTGAAATGTTAAACTTATAATTAATTTACCTTTTTCTTAGACAATGTAAGAGCACCAAATATAACATTCCTACTTCATAACTTTCCATAATCAAATATGAACATCATATCAAAGGCAAACTTCCAAGTCTTAACATACAGTTTCAGTGCACTATAAAGGCTGCCAAGAACAAAGCAAGAGAACTTTTCCCTTTTGTATATTTCATGCTGTTTTTCAGCTGAAAGTAGCTTTTATTAAGGGGGTCTAGTACTGAAATGTACTCATTTTAATGCTTTATTTTATGCTTTAGAATGTATTGTACGACTTGAGGAATGTATATGCTAAGTATTGGAAAAGCTGCTACAGGCATTCTCTTTAATACCTGCCTTTTAAATATCCAACCCTACCACACCCTTTACGCCCATGTTTTAGAAAACGAGCATTTTATGGCTTAGTCATTTGGGTTTGCAATCAAGAAAACATATGTAGTATGTTAGAAATATAATTTAAATTGTAACTGGATTGGTTACATTTTAGTTTCACTTACTAAGTTTTCATTCAGAACATGTTTCGAAGATGTTCATCTCCATTGTCAGCTGAATGTCCACTGGATTCTAACTTTCTAGTGGAGAACTTTACTACATCATCTACTGGTAACATTTCAAAATTTATAACACTGTGTGCATTTTTGCTGAGAATTTTTTTCCCATACTGTGAATTCTGCTGACTTAAAAGCTTTATTTCCCATTTAATGTGGTGTTCTGTTGGCCAAAAACAATTACCTACTGCAGATTTGTCTATTTGCTTAAGTTTTAAATTTCTTAGGTATTCCTTTAGTCTAGTTTGTAGGTTTTTCTTGGTTATTGTGAACTTGCGACATGTTGGAACAAAATCAATGGCCTCATTTACATCCCCATGCTTTGCCAGAAATGCACACTTGCTTGCGAGCATGGTATCATTTTGTGTGCATTGTGTAGCAGATGGATTTAACAGAGAATAATGTCTTAAGAGAGAGCATGTGTAGAGTGTGTGGACATCAGGTTATAGCACACACATTTTGGCTTCCTCTGAATTGGCTATCAGACATCCTTTTTGAATATTTCTGTATAAATCACATTAATGCTCTCAGAAATTTTTGACTTCATGATCTCTAATATTATCTGTAAATACTACTTCTTGTAGGGGGTGGGGGTTTCCAATCCCTTTAGCTGCCGAGGTGCAGGTGCTGCAGACCCTTAACACTCATGATACTTCTGACATCATTGGACATTCGAGCCCCTCCCAGGGGGGAGTTGTTCAGATTGGGTTGGACTCGGCAGGGCACTGGTTCCTGAAATCCATGGGAGATTGGGTATGCCTGGCTGGTTTTCTGCTTAGGCGGGGTTGTAAGATGCCCCGATGTTCTCCAGCACCAATCATAAGTGAGAGCTAGTAGGCAGTAGCTAGGTATTGTCGACCCCTCTGAGGTTCTTTGGTAGTCTTCCCTGATAGGGTTTTCCCTATTGGACTGATGTGCTTATGTGGCATATCCACCGATTTCGGCCACGCAGGGGGGGCAGAGTATTAGATGTTGCCCTAATGGAAAAACCCCATGACTTATCTCCTGGGGTCCAAGGGTGAGGTCTGAGCACCCAGACCAGATTCTGTTGTTTCTTATGTAAATATTACTACATTCCTATGGTAACAATATCATGTGAAAAACTACATTGACTATCTCCCAATCATTTACTGTGTTAAATCATTATTTTATGCACAATTTTTGGATCTCCTTCTAGGTCTTACAAGCACTTAAATTAATGAAATTTCTAGATTTAACATAACAAATACACAGTCAAATTACTTTATCTTTTATGTTCTTTGATAATTATGAAAATCAATACCATTAATGTTGCAGATTCCTAAAAGATATCTATATTATGCAAAATGTTTAAACATTCTGTGTTATCCAAAAACTTTATAATTATATTATAAATGTAAATTTATAGGTTCACATTTGTTTTTTTCCTTCATCTTCACTGATGCTAAATATATTTAGATATCTACTTTAGGTACCACAAGATGGGAGTTATATTCTGTACATCAGTTTTTTGCAGTTATGTTGAAAGGCACAATGCATAAGTTTAAACTGTTAATAAGACATGAAAAACACTGTGCAAAGACACTAATAAGAAAATAGTTGTTTTAGCTTTCTGATCACATCTTTAGGTTGTGAATTACAGCCTTTAAATCAGTATGAGTATTATGGTATAACATATACCATTCAGTACCAATACAGGAAACTCAGCCTAAAAAGCATAGATAGGGAATACTAATACTCTAGTGCAGCAGTCTGGAGTTTTTGTATCCCCTGATAAAAGAAAGTAGAGAATTAGGTGTTCAGGTTTGCTTTTATAGAGCTTTAAGCAATGAGTACCTTTAAGAATGGAAAATGTGTGCAGTAGTTTATTGCTAGAACTATAACTGCCAAAGCAATGCCATTTGGTTATTTTAATTTCCTCAAGATAGACACGTAACCACTGTTTTAAAAGCACTTGACCAGTGCCTCTCCACGAGGTTGCAATTTGTTGAATTTACAAATATAAAAGCATACTATGAAGATACACCGAAGTGCATGGTCACATAAATTCTTGGGTGTAAATGTACATCCTTAATATACAATAGTTATAGGCGTTAGTTAAGGCTTGTTTTTAATTCCATTTGCAGCAGGTTAACAAGTGTCAAAGGATCAATCTACATGAGCTTTTTAAAAATCATGGACTCAAATAAATTGAACAGCTCTCACAGGATCTGTGCTAAACACTTCAAGAAGTAACTGCAATTACAGATTTTTTTTTTCTGTGCACTCTGTCACATTTCAAAATGAGTATGGAAAGAAGGCCTAACTTGCAGAATACTGAGGAGCGCAATAAAGTAAAATATCAAAATCTTATATTTTAAGCAGGGTTTGAATGGTTTACATGTTCAATTAAGCTTTTCTAGGCTAAGACAGATTTAGTTCAGTTCAGTTCAATTCAAATTTATTTGTTCTATACAGAATTTTAGCCTCGTCAATACAAAAATAAAATGAAAAAACCAACAACAAAGCTACATTTATGTGGCACTATAAACAATATAAATTTTACAGTTCAGCAAGATCATACAGCATTTGATAAGGAATTTTTTTAGTTAGCATTTAAATATTGTACCAGATAATGATTTTAATATTTTATTGTGTTTTGCATTGTAGAGCACTTTTATGGCATTGTCAAAATACATTTCATTAATTACAATATTAGTATTTTTTGTAAATAAATTGTAAAAATGTTCACAATTAATTATACATTTTGAGTTAAAATTTTATATTTATATAGGGTGGACCATTTAAGTCGAGACTGTACAATATCTCCAAAACTAAGCGTTGTAGAAAGAAATGCGTGGTATTATTGGGGAAAGTAAAAGTTATGTTTTGTTTGGAGGACGTTATGATAGTCATTTTTGGGGTCAAATTAAATTGACTCTAAAATGACCATCACAAGTCCTCCAAATAAAACATAACTTTTACTTTCCCCAATAATATCACGCAACTTTTATTAAAGGCATTTCTTTCTACAACGCTTAGTTTTGGAGATATTGTACAGTTCGAACTTAAATGGTCCACCCTGTATAATCATTGATAGAGAATGGTAAATTACTTAAGAGAATGTGTTTCACAGCTGTCTTAAATTCTCTGGGCCAGAATCGACTTTTCTCCGAAATATGCCTTGGCAGTTATTGATATTCGTACTTTCAACCCAAAACAACTAGATTTAATTCGGCAGCACTGAAAAACACATGAATGTCATGCACTGAATTTCAAAAAGTATCTTATAAATATTGCAGGTGCTACTCATCCACTAATGTAGGACTAAATGAAGGGTAACATAAACAATTACATTGTGTGACCTGTAAAGGTTAACTCAATTTGCACCTGAAATATGAAGACTTGCATCCTTGTTTGTGACCTGTGATGGGAAGAAAATGCATAAATTGATGTATTTGTCCCCCTTTTAATAGAAACCATGACGTGTATCACAGCAACATTTCCATTTAGTTAAGTCAGCTGAAGCTTGTTCTCCAGATTGCTGCACTAGATGGTGACAGTGTTGCATGTTGCCGGCCATTCCCATGTTAAATCGTCCAAGTTCCTGAATTGGTACTGTATGGTACTTGACTACACCTATATATATTTTAGCATCTGTCAATATTTAACGCTTTCCTTGAATATGTAGCATACTTGTAAATGCTCTGTGCAGGACAGAAGGGAGGTTTTGAGATCTGTAAACTTTTTTGAACATTGACACCATTTTTCTTTCAGCTTCAGCCATTTTTCTTGAAATCAAAATGAAGGACCCTGTATCAGATGTGGACAATCCTTACTCAAGATTATACAGTGGATTGTGTTTAGAAATGAACTGTTTGTCCAAGTATATCACACTAAGTGACATGACGTTGATAGTATGTCTGTTGTTGTGCTGAGATGTTTTGAAAACATGACTTGTGTTGTGTACACTCGAATGCATAGAAACTTGTCAATACATCTTAGTTTCGTATTGTGTTTTTACTTTCTCTACTACGTATAGTAAGTAGGGGAAGTATTGTATTCCACCCAAAAATTCTATACCGAGATTTCACCGGAAATATATGTTTTGAGACCCCCTGAATCCAAAAAAAGGCATTTTTGGAAACATGTCCGTGTGTGTGTCTGTGAACAGCATAACTCAGAAACGAACAGTCGGATAAACACCAAACTTTGTATTTAGGTTCAGTATCTTCCAGAGATGCAACACAAAGGTTTTCAAGAAAATCCCCCACCCCAGAGTACCCTTTACATGGAACATTTTTCGAAAATTTTTATTTTCTCAAAAATGTGTCTAACAATTTTGATTAAAATATCATATGTTTAAGATATTTTCATGACAAATGAAATGTATATCTTGAATTTTCTGGGAATGTCTCCAAAAGTATTCTTCATTGTGAACGACTTTTGCATAACTGGTAAACCATAAGAGATAGACAAAATTTTACTACACAAAAAACGTAGATCGTGTTAAAATACACAATTTATGTCATATACATTTTTGTTGTTGAGTGAACCATTTTCGAGATAATGCTTGTTATTCCCTTAAATTTTTCAATACTTATTTTCTCTAATGAGAATTCGTTACTCATTTTTTGTCTTGGATAAGCAAAGAGTATTAATCTGTGGCAAAGAGAATGGTGCTGCACCTAGCAACCAGCTATTAAGAGATATGTCTATGCTTAAAGGCTACTGTATTTCTGTCCTTGCAAATACAAAACAAGGGGAACATAGTATGCCTTAAGCGATAGTCAAATATTTTTAGAACTGGTCGCTATTGTAAAATGTAATTCTCCTTTGCATATCAAAAGATTGTTTCTGCAAATGTTTATCTCGATTAATATGAAATAGATGGAGAATAAGAGTTTGTAAAAATAGTTTGTACAAGAGTAGAGAAAGTCATGTGAGTGTAACACTTCAGATTTTTTCTATCTAATGTTGGCAGTGTTTCCTTATCATTTGGTGTCCAAACCAGCTTCTTTATGAACCAGTCTAGGGTTCCCAGCAATGAACCTAACTTCCCTGACAAAAATATTGTATTTCCCTGGCCACAATTTTGTATTTGCAAAATTTGAAACAGTCTCTTCCACCCTATGTAATGGCTGGCATCCTCATATTATTGAGTTGAAACTTCTTTCTGTACACTATACAGTAAGCTTGAACTGATTGCCCAGTACATCACCAAGCTAGTCTAAAAACTCAAGATCACGTGATGAAACCAAGAACTGATAATTGAAAGTCGCCCGCCCCATTTTTTTTCTTTCTTTTTGGGCCGCCAAAGTCTTATGGAGTAAATCAATCTGAAACTGCAGTCACAAAAAGATGAACAACCTTATCTCTGTAACATGTGTAGAAGTATTTATATACATACGAGGGCAGTCCCAGAAGTACCCGACCTAATGTATAGATAGTGGTTGTTGTTTCAAACAAATGACTGTGGTAGAAAGTACTAACCTTATAAAGCTTAAGTCTGAAGTTTGATGATGCTACGTCGTTTAATAATTGTTTGGCAGCCATCAATAGTGAACGCTCTCAGCAAATTTGTAAACATGGATAAAACTGGTCATCGTTATGTGATACAATACTTTCATTTGAAAGGTCTTAGTCCAACTAATATTAAAGCTGAGCTAGATTCTACTCTGGGGGAGTCTGCTCCTTCGTTTACAACAGTAAAATATTGGGTGGCAGAGTTTAAGCGAGGCCGTACAAGCTGTCAAGATGAACATCGCAACGGTCGACCAAATGAGGTGACTACCCAGAAATTGTAAGGAAAATCCACAAATGGTATTGGATGACCATCGACTGAGTGCACAAGCTAGCAGACATCGTAGGCATTTCAAAAAGTGCTGTACATTGCATACTGACTGAAAATTTAGACATGAGAAAGCTATGCGCAAGATGGGTGCCCATTTACTCACAATGGAACAAAAGCAGCATCGTGAAGATGTTTCAGTCAAGTGTTTGGCAATGTTTTGCTGCAATAAAGCTGAGTTTTTGTGTCAATTCATTACCATAGATGAAGCATGGGTTCATCACTTCACACCTGAGATGAAGGAACAGTCAAAACAATGGATTGAAAGGGGAGAATTGGCTCCAAAGTAGGCAAAGACAGTTCCATCTGTAGGCAGGGTCATGGCATCAGTTTTTTGAGATGCGCATGGGATAATTTTAATTGATTATCTTCAAAAAGAAAAAGTAATCAATGGTGAGTATTATGCAAACTTATTGAAGCATTTGAGTGATGAAATCAAGCAAAAACGGCCGCATTTAGTGAAAAAAAAAGTTCTGTTTCAATGCACTAGTTCACACATCCATTATCGCCATTGCCAAAATCAATGAGTTAAAGTTTGAATTGCTTCCTCAAACACCCTATTCGCCAGACTTAGCCACCTCTGATTATTTTCTATTTCCAAAGTTGCAGAAATGTCTTGGTGGTAAAAGATTTGCCAACGATAAAGAGGTGGAGTTTGCAGTTGATGGCTATTTTGCAGAACTCGATGGTTCTCACTATAAACAGGGTATCGAAGCTATTGAACATGGCTGGGAAAAGCGTATCAAGCTGAAAGGAGACTATGTAGAGAAATATAGATATTTTTTCCCAAAAGTATTTTGTTTTCTTTGTTAGATTGGGTACTTCTGGGACAGCCCTCATATCAGTTCCTTTGCATTTAATTTGAAACTCATTCACTTTGGGAGGGGATTTTAAAGAGTAGAAAATGTTGTATCCTTCTTACTATGTATTTTTCATTAGTATGAATTACCAGACATGTGATAAATAACCTTGAACCAATTTCCCTGACACATGCCAACTTTTACTTTCTCTACTACGTACAGTAAGTAGGGGAAGTATTGCATTCCACCCAAAAATTCGATACCGAGATTTCACCGGAAATACATGTTTTGAGACCTCCTGAATCCAAAAAAAGCATTTTTGGAAACATGTCCGTGTGTGTGTCTGTGTGTGTGTGTGTGTGTGTGTGTGTGTGTGTCTGTGAACAGCATAACTCAAAAACGAACAGTCGGATAAACACCAAACTTGGTATTTAGGTTCAGTATCTTCCAGAGATGCGACACGAAGGTTTCAAGAAAATCCCCCCACCCCAGACTACCCTTTACATGGAAGATTTTTCGAAAATTTTAATTTTCTCAAAAATGGCTCTAACGATTTTGATTAAAATATCATACGTTTAAGATAATGTCATGAGAAATGAAATGTATATCTCGAATTTTCTGGGAATGTCTCCAAAAGTATTCTTCATTGTGAACGACTTTTGCATAACTGGTAAACCATAAGAGATAGACAAAATTTTACTACACAAAAAATGTAGATCGCATTAAAATACACAACTTATGTCATATACATTTCTTTTGTTCAGTGAACCGTTTTCGAGATATTGCTTGTTATTTCCTTAAATTTTCCAATACTTATACTTCTTCTCAAATTCGTTATTCATTTTTTATGTCCTGGACATGCAAAGAGAATGGAATTCGCCACATAGCAACCAGCGTTAAAATATTTGACTATCGCTTAAAAACTACTATGTTTCCCTTGCATCTACAAGAAAATTACCAATAAGGTTGACATCTCGATATCTCGATTAACATGAAGCATATGGAGAATAGGCGTTTGTAAAAATAGATTGTACAAGAGTAGAGAAAGTCATGTGAGTGTAACACATCAGATTTTTTAAATATTCACCAGACTTTCCAGGTCACTGGGAACCATGCAGTCTCTTTATTCATTTGAAGTTAAGTCCAAAACAGAAAATTAGTTGGAAAGCAGAATAAGATTTGAAAAATTCAATGTCAGGCCAGGATTCAACCACGGATCTTCAGCTCTCTGTGCTGACTCCGTGGTTTGAGTTCCGGCTAGCATGAAAGAATAATATTCAAAGCACAAATACAAAGATTAACCTATAAACAAAAGCTATAAACTTAAGTCTGAATGGCTGGAACATACTACTTTGCAAAGGCTGACCAATATATGTCATTTTACGAGGAGAACATGGGTAACAAACCAATCATTGAAAAAATTGTTATTAAAGTACAACGTTTATAATATAAATGATTTTCTTGAGGCTAAAATGTAGAAGTCATTACTTCTGTATGGTCAATATAGTGTAACATATTATTTATTTTTATTTATACGAGGTCTCTTCAAAAAATTCCTTAACATTCGTAATTTCTTGCCAATGGAGTGTTGGAGCAAAATGCATTTGGCATCCCTGCACATGCGTGTGTTTAATGTGTAGCTGCTGGAAGTTTCATTATTCTATGTCTGTTAGTTATTGTTCAGTGCTGTATTGGTTAGAACGTTGTGTCGCACAGTTTGTGAGATGGCAGAGTTAGAGGAGCAACGCATCTGCATTAAATTTTGTATGAAACTCAAGAAAACCTTTACAGACACACACCAAATGATGCAGGAAGCCTATGGTGATAAGTGCTTAAGCCGTACTCGGTGTTATGAATGGTTCACATGGTTTAAAAATGGCTGGATGGAAGTTAAAGATGACCCTCTACCGACGATGCTCATGTCAGGAATGTCAACGAAATTGTGCGTGCCAATTGAAGACTGACTATCGGGACGTGCTGCGACACCTGCGAGTAAATGTGAGAAGGAAACGGCCTGAAATGTGGTGAGACAATTCATGGCTCTTGCATCACAAGAATGCATCCCTGTTGGTGTATGACTATTGCACAAAAAACGATATCACTGTGCTGCCTCATCCTCCATACTCCTTACTCTGCAGACCTGGCCCCTGCGGACTTTTTTTTTTTATTCCCAAAGCCAAAATCCCTGTTGAAAGGATGAAGATTTGCAACGATAGACGAGATAAAAAAAAAAATTGCAGATGGCGCTTCGCTAGATCCATAAAGAGATGTACTAAGACTGCTTCTGGAAGTGGAAACGGCATTGGGAGCGGTGTATCAATTGCGGAGGAGAATATTTCAAAGGAGACTATGCACAATAAGTAAAAGCTAAGGGTAGAAAAATGTTGTGGACAAAGTTTTGGAATTTTTTGAACAGACCTTGTATATTTAGATTTACATGTAGCAACCAAGTATGTATTATGTGTATTTACTGTTAAGTATATATAAATTGTGATAAAGCATATATGCATATTGCATACCTTTTGGTGAATAAAGATCTAATCTAATTTAACGTGATGTCATCATAACTGCTACTTCCACATTTTCTGTTGTAGTCCAAAAGTTCCTATTTTTTTTACTTTCTCTACTACGTATAGTAAGTAGGGGAAGTATTGTATTCCACCCAAAAATTCGATACCGAGATTTCACCGGAAATACATGTTTTGAGACCCCCTGAATCCAAAAAAAGCATTTTTGGAAACATGTCCATGTGTGTGTCTGTGTGTCTGTGAACAGCATAACTCAGAAACGAACAATCGGATAAACACCAAACTTGGTATTTAGGTTTAGTATCTTCCAGAGATGCGACACGAAGGTTTTCAAGAAAATCCCCCCACCCCAGACTACCCTTTACATGGAACATTTTTCGAAAATTTTAATTTTCTCAAAAATGGCTCTAACGATTTTGATTAAAATGTCATATGTTAAATATATTGTCATGAGAAATGAAATGTATATCTCGAATTTTCTGGGAATGTCTTCAAAAGTATTCTTCATTGTGAACGACTTTCGCATAACTGGTAAACCATAAGAGATAGACAAAATTTTACTGCACAAAAAATGTAGAGGGCGTTAAAATACACAATTTATGTCATATACATTTTTTTTGTTGAGTGAACCGTTTTCAAGATATTGCTTGTTATTCCCTTACATTTTCCAATACTTATACTTTTTCTCAAATTCGTTATTCATTTTTTTTATGTCCTGCACATGCAAAGAGAATGGAATGCGCCACATAGCAACCAGCGTTAAAATATTTGACTATCGCTTAAAACCTACCATATTCCCCTTGCATCTACAAGAAAATTACCAATAAGATTTACATCTCGATATCTCGATTAACATGAAGCATATGGAGAATAAGCGTTTGTAAAAATAGTTTGTACAGGAGTAGAGAAAGTCATGTGAGTGTAACACATCAGATTTTTTTATGTCCTGTGCATGCAAAGAGAATGGAATGCGCCACATAGCAACCAGCACTTAAAATATTTGACTATCGCATAAAGCCTACCATATTCCCCTTGCATCTACAAGAAAATTAACATCAATAAGATTAACATCTCGATATCTCGATTAACATGAAGCATATGGAGAATAAGCGTTTGTAAAAATAGTTTGTACAAGAGTAGAGAAAGTCATGTGAGTGTAACACATCAGATTTTTTTTAAATGCAAAATAGTTTTCTCTCCACTACATTGTTAATTATTATACTAGGGTGTTTTATGAAAATTGTTTTGCTTAACTTAATTTTGCATATTACCCATTTTGTAATTTTTGCTCATATTTACATTATTATAAATAAATAAAACTGTTTCATCAAGTACAGTCATGTTTAATTTTAGAGCCCAACATTTCATTGTATCCATCCCAATAAATAGACAAAAATTAGCATTTTATCTACACAGAAAGGATTGAAATGCTCATGTTTCTGGAAAACCAAGGGCATTTACATAAATGAAGATATAGAACTACCCTAACTCTGAGGATTTCTCTCAATCTATCAGATTTTAAAATTGAACCTTTTAGCTGTCTTGAGCAAATTAGTCCACATGCACCTATATCAGGCTGTCGCAAATAAATAGTAGGTATGAGTTGCCAATCAGTACAAGGACCAGATAAGTGCAGGCTAGAGAAATTTCAGCACTTCATTACCAATATAAATCACCACTTCCCAGCAAGTTTCCATGCATTCGAGTGTATAATGCATGAATAAGACATCAAATGAGCAACTCCCAGGTGAGTAACGACATAGCCGTTGCCCATGTCTGCCCTACATCCTTCATCAGACTCCTATGATCCTGACTGGTGGAATATATGGGACTATATAATAGCACCTGACCATGTTCTGCAGCCAAATTTCATAAAGAATATTATTGTAGTGGCTGCTTAGAAAACTTGTACTGCAAAAAAAGTGACAAAGCCTTTAAGAAGATCCAAACATAACACACAATATTTAGATATAGTGACCAAGTAGCACATTAAAGCACAAAGGTTCTGCACCTTGATGTTAATTATCCTTTTATGCAAACCTTAGGAATGCAGGTTACAACTATAAGCTTGTGTATACTTTAATTAACGGGATGGATCATAAATTAACCATTTAAGGTGAAAGGGAAGTATGCTGCAATCTGAACATGCACTGAATCCAAGAAACATGCATATTTCTGGGTATAATTGATAGACTGGTTCAAAAATTACTGTAATACTCTATGTGAAATTTGTGTTCATATCTGTGTTTGTTACACCTGGAAAACTAATAAACTTCCAAAAAATATATTGCATGGCAAATGACAAAAATATTGACATTTTTAGCTTCTTTGTTTTCAGAAACTATTTGAAGCTGAAGTTATATATATATGCCACTGAACTAAAGTTCAAATTTTTTTATTTCTCTCTGATGAAAGTGAATCAAAATTTTTGCTTAAAATTTTAAACAAAATGTTTAATTTTGAAAATTAATATTGAATGGAACTTTACACTTCAATTTGCTATATTTATGAATTAACTACTTCTGAACATAATTTGGAGGCATCTTGTTTCCATCATCAGCTGTGATTCCTTGAGTAGTTTCCTGGTACAGATATAGATTTGTTTTTGCCTGGATGTATTGGTGATGAGATCATTCTTGTTTAGGAAGCTGAAATTCATAAGCTGGTTCCTGTTTTTGTGTTAATAGTGTCATCCAAATAGTGAACTTGATTGGATTTTGTATAATTACTTTCTCTACTACATATAGTAAGTAGGGGAAGTATTGTATTCCACCCAAAAATTCGATACCAAGATTTCACCAGAAATACATGTTTTGAGACCCCCTGAATCCAAAAAAAGCATTTTTGGAAACATGTCCGCGTGTGTGTCTGTGAACAGCATAACTCAGAAACGAACAGTCGCATAAACACCAAACTTGGTATTTAGGTTCAATATCTTCCAAAGATGCGACACGAAGGTTTTCAAGAAAATCCCCCCACCTCAGATTACCCTTTACATGGAAGATTTTTCGAAAATTTTAATTTTGATTAAAATATCATATGTTTAAGATATTTTCATGACAAATGAAATGTATATCTCAAATTTTCTGGGAATGTCTCCAAAAGTATTCTTCATTGTGAACGGCTTTTGCATAACTGGTGAACCATAAGAGATAGACAAAAGTTTACTACACAAAAAATGTAGATCACGTTATAATACACAATTTATGTCATATACATTTTTTTTGTTGAGTGTACCATTTTCGAGATATTGCTTGTTATTCCCTTAAATTTTCCAATACTTATACTTTTTCTCAAATTCGTTATTCATTTTTTTTTTCCTGGTAATGCAAAGAGAATGGAATACTCCACATAGCAACCAGTTCTTAAAAAAATTTGTCTATAGCTTAAAGCATACCAATTCCCCTTGCATCTTCAAGAAAATTAGCAATAAGATTAACATCTCGATATCTCGATTAACATGAAGCATATGGAGAATAAGTGTTTGTAAAAATAGTTTGTACAAGAGTAGAGAAAGTCATGTGAGTGTAACATATAATTTTTTTATTAATTTTGTATCACTTTGCAGATTATGGTTTATTTCCCAGAAATAATATGATACTAATAATTTTTCCGAAGCTATCTATACAGAAAAACAGGAACTGACTTATAAATTTCAATTTCCCAAACAAGAACAATCTCATCTCCAATTACATCTGGCCAAAAGCAACATGTACATCTGCATAATTTAGTGATGTTAATGCCCGTTCTTACTCCATATGGCACCACAGATGGTGAACACTGATGATACATGAAATGAAATGATAATTAGGAAAGGTTCCAGGCCTAAGTTTAACGTACCTTCCTGGCATTTGCTGTTATGGCAGGATTTGAACCGCAGACTTCCCGATCACAAATCTGTACCTTAATAACCTCAGCTGTGTGTCGATACATTTGCATCAGGATCACAGCTGATGAGGAAGGCAAAATGCCTCTGATACAGGTTCAAAGGTAATTCGTAGCAATAGTAAAGTCAAGTGAAAAGTTCCATTCAATATTATTACACTTTACTGTACCTTACCAAGTGATAATTACAAAAATACTCAAAATTTTAAAATCTATCATACACAAAAGTATAATTCTACTTCAATGCATTTAACACATCTTATTTAAATATGGAACATTTTAGCTTCATAGCTTTTATAGTTTCTGAGAAGAGTACATATGTTTAAATAAATGTAATAATCTATATAATTTCAATTCAAATTTAGCTTAAGCTGCTTTTATGAATTCCACATATTACTAATAAGCTGCATCATATGTTATTCCTGATTAACTAATGAGTGCCTATAAGCTTAGAGACCAGAGTGAATAATTAAATGTTTCCTAATAAACACAATAAAGTGGTGTGGCAAACAGATTTTATAAAAGCGTACATTTTACTTAAAGGTTCAAATGCTTTAAGGGCCATTCATGATGAAAATTAAGAGTTAACATAACAATATAAAACTTAGGCAAAAGCTTATGTAATATTTTGTCATTAATGACAAACGAAAACATAAACGGTAGGCTTTAAAGCAACCACTGAAAGTACACATGACAAAAGAGGTTATGTACACGTATCAAAATGAAGACCCATAATCTTACACAGAAACGCAGTTAGCAAGTCAACACATAGCGATGGAAAATCTGGTGTAAGATGGCACAATGATCATGTGATGAGGTGTATGGAGAATTGCTCTCTGATTGGCTAGTATTTTTATGTTTGAGGTACACATAAACATGAAAGCTCTGAGCTTGCAATTTTCTGTGCTTGAGTTTTAAGTTTATGGTTATGCTTATGTCAGGCAAAGTGAACGCATGCATTAGTATACCCTGAAACAAGCTGCTATGCTTAGGTTATGTGTATGTCTAATTTTCATTGAGAATGGCCCTATAGACTTTGAACAAACCATATATATTCTGAATCGGAAAGAATCACAGATTTAATTTTCATAAAAAATAGAAAAAGTAAAATTGTATTATTTTACTTTTCCTAGTCCCCTTAAATGAAAAAGAATGAGATATTAGCAAATAGTTACAAAGACAACAGCACTTCAGAAGGAATAAGCCATCTAGTAGCAGAGTTGGCAAATATTTTATTCAATTTTTTTTTTTTCCGTGCTAGTTATGTGTAAGCAGTAAGTTGGAAACAATTTTATGCTGTTATCTTTATAAAAAAATTGGTGTTAGTTCTTTTATGCACTTGTTAGGATTCATGCAAAAAATAACAACAAATGGCAGGAAGCTATAGAAGAGCAATATTTTCCATTCCATAAGCAAGTCAGTTTGTAAGCCCACAAAACGCTAAGCATGTTCTCAAAAATTATACCAATGTACATGGAAAGGAACTAAGAGTTATATAAATGAACAACATATATTCTTCAGCGGAATATATCTGAAACTCTTAGGCTCGGTTTCACCAACTGTCGCCAAACTGGTGATGGTCCATTAAAAGTGGAAGTGCAGTTTCACCAAGGTGTGTCATCATTTTGATTGTCAAAGCTTCTGGCAACTTTTGGGGAGCTATTTTCCTCCCTTGACGGTTCATCAATTCTTTGTTTAAGGTTGTGTGGGTACTTTAACTCTTGTGAAACAACATCACAATTATTTTCTAACCATGGATATTTCGAACTTTGAAATGTTTGTTGAGTTTATAGAAAATAAACTAATAGATGTGTAAAGATGTGCAAGGATCCAGAATGTGTAAAGTGGATGAAGGAAATTTGTGTCATTAGAGGTTACAAAAACACATAGTGCTCGAAATAGTGGAGTAAACTGGATCAGGACGGATACATCTTAACGAAAGAAAATCTCCGTGTCTACTGATACAACAGTTAATACTAAAGGCTGGTTCACAATTGCCCAAGAACGGGAAGCAATGCACCATGCAAGATATTGGTTCACAACAGCCCGGTAACGAGAACGGGAATGCATATCGATCACAAAGTGCGCATTGGGATTTAATTTGTTTTTAACTGACCAATGATATTTTTTCACCTACTTCCAATTTAGCCAAGCCAATGTCAAAATTCGATAGAGTAAACATTATCTAAATGCATATCCATTGCATTTCCGATCCCTCTACTTATGCCAAGCTTTCATTCCTTTATTTAATGGCATACATTAAAATTGTTTCTTTTTTCATTTCCACCGGTTTTAGCTGTTCTTTGTAGCTTTTGCCATTGTTTTTTTAGGTAATAGCCAGTTTTGAGTTGCATATAAACAAACTACAAATGATGCCTTCACCAGAGGAACCAACACTGATTAGATTTGCGGGTGTCGGGATGAGGTTAGGAAGCACATTACTACTAATTCCTTCCAGTTTCATGTTTCCAGCTTGCGACTATAGAGAGCGCTAGTGGCTGTTTCATGTCATGGCTGCCTAGAATAACCTCTAGAGTGAAGAGTCTAATATGCACAATAGGGATCTAATATGGCGTGCCCGGTAAGGTTTCCCATCGATTGTGAACACTCCCATTTGAATACACGTATTTCAACTTTCTCGTTCTGGTTACCGTTCTTGTTGGTTGTGAACCAGCCTTAACCCTTAGATATATCCCCATGGTGACATGGAGTTTCAAAATCTGCAGCGTGCAAGTACATGAACAAAATATTTGAAGCAACTGTTGCTTCTTTAACAATGTATTCCAATTCTCACTGGGTTGCTGGCTATCAATGTCATGATGCAGCACAACAGCTGCTGTATGATCGATGTTAACTTGGTATCTGAAAATGTTATCACACGTACTGTGTAACAAATTAGGTAATGCACATTTAAAGTCACTAATTCTTAACATAGGAAACTGTGTACGATGACAAAGGAACAATAAAAAAATTCTCTTCTTTGTCAACATGCCTTATCTAAAACTGGCAAAAGACATTCTCCAGATACAAATCTGAATAAATATTAACAAATTAAAGTAGCCCAGCAGTAAATGAAAAGTGAATACAGATAATGCCAAGCCTGAAGCCAAGAGGAGTAGAATGCCAGTCATCTACTACTTCTCTTGCTTTTGCTTCAGCCAATTAGATTCATCAATGGGTTAGCAATTATCTCGACAAGCTGGTGGCATCAATGTGCCAGTATCACTGATGCCTCAGTGCTGAGATGTGGAATATGCTGTAAGCCCACACTATTTAAGAATCTGACGGCGATAAGGCTAATGCACTCATTCAGAAATTTTACATAATCGCAAAATTTAAGTAACACGGTCGCCTGTCCTCAAACAGTTTTATATTTAAGAACATGAGGTAGTGTGGTGTGGGTATTAACAAAAGCATACACCTTACACTTCACTTATGTTTTCGAAGGCACAATACCACCCAATGAAATAAGACGATGTGAAAATTTCTGTTGCCAACCTTCACAAACTTACATTAGGAGCTCTCAAAGTTAACACACTGTCAGTTTGAAATGATTGACGATAAAATGTTATTTAATGTCCCTCAAGCTACTTTTGCTGTTGGTTGGTGAAACCGAGCATTATTCATTTAATCTTTTTTTTTTCATTGCATATTTGTTTCAATTACATTATCACTATGGCAGTCAAACCTTAAAAATGTACCTTACTTCAAAAACAGTTCTTCAAAAAATGGTATAATTATTTCTAGGCATAAATGGTAACCTCTATTCCAAAATTTACCAATATTAAGCTAACACTAAGCTAATACTATAAAAGGCAACTGTTATTACAAAAATACAGTAATGCTATGTTTGTGCAAGCTAATGAAAGCTTTCTTTTTTAACATCCATTCCACCCAGTAATGGGAATTCTTTTTACAGAATAACAATTGCAGGTAATATTTTGGACCAATAATAAAAACTTTTTATGAGAACTGAGTATGGTTCCTACATATTCTAATATAAAGCTTGCACAATCACATTTTACCTACTACATTACTTCGATGGTAAAACTCAGGATATAACCTTGAACACCCTTCAAGGTAAATGTAAAATATACATAGCAAGAAATAAATAATTAAACACAACCATATTCGTACCATACTGAATTCTCTCCCTTGCCTTTATTTTTGCCCCTTTTCCCCTCTTCCATGGGAGCAAGCTTGGTGGATGACGAGTGTGATGTGTTACTTCCCTGGCCAGGACTGGGCGGGTCTTGAGGGGCCATCTGACTAGACTCTTCTCCTCCTCCACCAATTACTGTAGATATGCGATTGTACACCAGAAATTGTCTGTTGATGCAATACTTAATATCATTATATTAATTACCTTATGAGGACCTGTATCAAAGACACGTCTCCAATGAATGGCACAAGGTGCAACAGGATCTTTTATGTGCTGGTGCAATATGGCCACAAGTGCGAAATTTCTGTCCTGGGATTATTATATGCACTGCTTATTAGATATTACAAGCTGGCGCACTGGCATAAAAGATTGCAATAAAACAGACAGAGCTGCTAAACTAATCCATAAACTTTTAGTAGATAGCTATTATGACAATGAAGTGCTGACGAACTTCTTTCAAAGATTATGTAATAATAATAATAATAATAATAATAATAATAATAATAATAATAATAATAATAATAATAATAATAATAATAATAGCTTTATTATCACATATGTTTACAGAAGTGAGCGATTATTTGTCAAAACTCTTAAAACCAAAATTATGAAAAAAGTACTAATAGGATACAACAGGATCAACCTTTACACATATATTAAATCATGATCAATTCATCCATTGTGTAGAACTGCTGATCCAACAAGTGTGCCATTATTGTTGATTTAAATGTTGTCAGTTTTGTTTGTATGTTAATCTTTTCTGATAATTTATTGAAGAATTTGACACCATAGTTAAAACTGTTCTGATATGTTTTTTGTGTTTGTTCTTTGTATGTGTATATCTGTTCTTTGTCTTATTTTGTAATTATATATATTATTGTTGGTAATAACTTTTGGTCACTTTATAAATGCACACACATGGTAATGTCAAGATTTGCAATTTTCTGAAATATGGCTTGCAGGAGGCTCTTTGTATGCTCCAACCATTATTCGTATTATTTACTTATGAAGTAAAACACAATTTTTGTACAATTTGGAAGAGTTTTCCCATAAGAGAATGCCATAATTTAAACATGAATGTACAGGAGTAAAGTATGCATTTCTAAACGTGTTTATATTTTCAGTGTTACTTAATAATTTAAAAGTGTGGCATGCGCTACTAGCTTATTTGTTACTTGCTGAGTAAGTTAATCCCATTTTAAATTTTGACTGAACCAAACGCAAAGAAACTGCATTTGTTTTACTTTTCAGGTTGTTCTGTCACTGAAAATTACTACAGGTTTATCCACATTTGTGTTGTGTGAGATGAAGATGTATTGTGACTGTCTTATCAGTGTTGAATCTTAGGTGATTTTGGTTGAAACAATCAAGGGTTGCAACTGTAGTTTCATTCATTATTTCATTCATGCATTTACTTCATGTTCATCATGCTATATAGCATTTAAGTGAAATTTATGATTCTAGATTCAAATTATACAAAAAATAAATGATTGACCTTTCTGTTGTTATAAAACAGTACTAAATATTAAATATACACAGGTTGATCCATACCAAGCAACTTTCCCTTTTTCTCCTGCTATACTATCCCAATATATATCACACATAATTTACGGGAAATATATCGTTTGGGTTTTTCAATGGTCACAAACAGCATTACATGCAATTAGGTAGGGGTGGTGTGTGTGTGTGAGAATTTTTTTTTTCCTTTTCTTTTTCTTTTTATGCTTTGTTGCTCTTTATCTTACTGCAATTCAAAGCAAGAGAAAGAAAGAGCCTTGTCATTTCACTTATTTCTGAAATGCAATGAACTAAATCAGGAATGGTGAACAGTAATTTGTTAACAACAACAGGTCTTATTTTTCTTCCAATCAAGGAAGGATTAATAGTTCAATTGTTCAGTCAGTTCAATACATGGCATTCAATCCATGCACATTTTTATTGTTGTATATTGTGTTAGAATTGTGAGTTGTTAACAAAGTTTTGACATCTAAATGTTAGTTAATATTGGGTCCATTATACATTACTAATGTTGGAATTTTCAACTACGTTAATAATGCTAAAATGACTCTGCTATACCCTGATTTCTTCATAACTTTCATATCCTACATATAATTCATTATTAATCCTGCAATATTTACAAATTACTTTAACTTCCAAATATGTTACTTAATGTTGGGTACATTATGCATCACAGTAAAAAGAACTTTTGAACATTATTACTAATTCTAAACCAACACAATTATACTTGTGGGTTCTAAGTTTCATAATATAGCTACAATTCGTAATTAATAACTCACTTTGACAATTATGCAATATACGAGGATCGGCTGGTAAGTCCCAGGCCTCTCAATAAAAACATTAAATTTTTTTTTTTTATTTCTCAACATAATCTCCAGAAAGCTTAATACATTTGTTATACCGGTGTTCTAATTTAATTAAACCATCTCTGTAGTGTGATTTATGAAGGTCCTCAAAATAGCTGTTTACCGCATCAATGGCCTCCTTGTTGCTGTGAAATCTTCGTCCTCCAAGAGATTGTTTAGGACTAGGGAACAGGTGGTAGTCACTGGGTGCTAGATCGGGCGAATAGGGTGGATGTTCAAGCAATTTGAACTTTAATTCGCAAATTTTCCCCACTGCAATGACTGAACGATGGGCCGGAGCATTCTCGTGATGAAACAAGATTTTTTTTTTTAACAAATGAGGTCTTTGTCTTTTCACCTCATCACTTGAACGTTGCAGTAAGCTTGTGTAGTAGTCACCAGTGATACTTTTACCCTTTTCCAAGTAATAAATAAAAATAATTCCCTGTGCATCCCAGAAAACACTCGCCATAACCTTGTTAGCTGCCAAAATTGACTTTGCCTTTTTTGGAGTTGGTTCACCTGGCGCAATCCACTGTTTTGACTGTGATTTACTTTCTGGAGTGTAGTGATGTATCCGAGTTTCATCGATAGTAATAAGCCGTCTCAAAAAATTCATTGGGATTTTTACGGTAGAGCTCCATATTAACAGAAACAGTTTTTCTATGCAACTTTTGATCAGGTGTCAACAAACGTGGTACCCACCTCGTACGGACCTTGTGAAAGCCAAAATATTACCTGCACATTCTTTTGATACGTTTACAGCCTCTGTTATCTCAAACAACTTTAATCTGTGGTCTTCCAGTACTAAATGATGAATTATTTCAATCATCTCTGGAGTTGAGACTTCCACAGGGTGTCCAGAGCGAGGCTCATCACTAGTGCTTGTATGTCCCATTTTAAACTATGCAACCCAGCTTTTAATCATTGAATATGAAGGGGCAGAGTCTTTCAATGTACTGTCCATTTTCTCCATTAAGCCTTTCAAATGGAAGTATTTAATCATTGCTTGTTTTACCAAATCCTCCATTTTTGTGAAAACTCTAAAGTTGTCTTGTTTAAGATGCTGTCATTCAAAAACTAAACAAGCTATTGACCTGTAACTATGGATACAAGCTAGTCTAGAGCAAAACTATATGATGCTACCATCTAACTGGCCTAGTGGCGCCACCTCTGCGTGAGGCCCGAGACTTATCAGCCGACCCTCGTACAGCAATGGCAGTATACATTACTTTATTGTGTGAATGAGCAATCTTAGCCGCAGTAAGTGCAAGTGTTCAGGAACCCAATCAGAAATGTGAATTTGCCAGCTTGATACATCTAGTAAGCAATGATTATATGAGAAGTATTAAAAAATTCTGATTATATTTCAGTTTTCAGAGTTACCGTTCATCTTGAGGTATTTTAAGGTTTTATTTATGTAAGGTTGGCTCACAATACCTGAAAACAGGAGCATGAAACAAAACAGCATACAGCATTTTGGTTCATGATGCACTGGGAACGAGAATGAGAATACATATCAATGACCACATCGACAGCAAAGTGGAAAGTCAATTTTGCGCATTGGGACATTTTTTTTGTAACTGACCAATGATATAGTTTCAACTACTTCCAATTCAGCCCGTATAATTTAGATTAGCCAATTTCAAAATTCAACACAGTAAAAATGTTCTAAATGCAATACATTCCTATTTTCAATTTCTCTAGTTGTACCAAGTATCATTCCTTAATTAACAGTGTACATTAAAGTTATTTGTTGTTCTCTGTTAATTTCTGCTGGTTTTTGCTTTTCTCTGTAGTTTTCTCGATGGTTTTCTGAGGCAATAGTCAATTTTAAGTTACATATAGACAGACTACAAGTGATGCTTTCGTTAGATTTAACCAAAAACTTAATGAACCTGAGGGAGTCAGGACACACATTTGTTGGAATTTCTTCCAGTTTCAGTTTTGCAACTTGTGACTAAAGAAACCCTAGCGATTAATGTCACAGCTGCCTTGAACAATTTTTAGGGAAGAGTCTAATATATATAATAAGTATCTAATATGCCATCCCCAGGAATGGGAATGAGAAAATAAGTTGAGCAAATTTTCTTTCCCATTCCCAGGACCCGGGACAGCTTTCCGTTAATTGTAAACGCTCACATTATAATACATTATTTTAACTTTGTCATTCTCATTTATTGTGAACCAGCCTTTACGGTAACAGTTCTGCGGGAAGAATACAGAGTGGGTCAATTTTATATATATAAAATGAAATATTGAATTAAATTGAATCAAATTATAATGGCTATAACTACCTCACACTAAGGTACTCAAGGAAGCAAACATTTTACCTGTCTCTGTAATGCATTTTTGTGATGTTTCATTACTTATATACAAGATGGAAAATAGTTTATTGTTCTCAGATGTACCATTGTACACAAAACATATACAGGGTGAGTCAGAATAACATCGAATAATTTTAAGGCACAATTCAGGGCTTATGTTTTAATATTTTCATATAGGGAACATATGTCCATAACTATCTTGTTATTGAACTAGAGAACATTAACATTTTGCAAATGCTACGTTGGGTTAGATGAAATTCTGTCAAAACAGATCCCTGTTCCCACATGGCATTGAAATATTGCTTATATTTTGATTTATTTGCATTTTGGATTATCATTTCTGCTTTTAACATTGTTTATATCACCATTAACCTAAAACTGTGTTTTGTTATTTAAGCGACCGCCGCATATTATAAAACACTTTGTGGTTCCTACAAGAGGTGCAGGTTATCAGTTTCAGCTATCAGGATATACTAAAGTGCTCTGTTTATTGGTAGGATTTTCAATTTACTATTACAAAAATGTTCCAGTTTTCTTACGAAGAACTAGCACACATGCATTACATATATGGTGCTGTTTGGGGAAATGCGAAAAGCTTTATGCTGAGCTTTACCCAAAGAGACATTTGCCACATCACAGCGCCTTTACTGCCGTACATCAATGACTGTGAGAAACAGGAACTTTCCAAAAACAAGCACACTGTTCTGGAGACCAAAGAAATGTAAGAACAGTGACTCTAGAAGAGGATGTTCCCGACTGGCTCCATTATTCTCTGCTCATAAGCACAAGAGCAATAGTGTATGCCATGCATACAAGCCAGTCTTCGGTTACTAGAATTCTGCACCAACAGCAATTACATCCATATAATCTCACGCAAGTTCAAGCAGTGGGGCCCGATGACCTTCCACCCTGACTACAGTTTGTCCAATGGTTTCTTTATAAATTCATTAATCAACCAAGATTTCCTGCAACCATATTGTGGATGGACAAGAAAGTTTTTACATGAGAGAGCATGTTTAACAAACATATCAATCACATTTGAGCACAGGAAAACCTAGAGCTACTAGAGTAACAAATTACTAACACTGGTTTGCAGTTAATATTTGGGCTGGCATACTGAATGAGGCTCTCACAGGACCCTATTTACTACCTCCAAATTTGACGGGCCACATTTACCTGCAGTTTTTACAACATACTTTGTCAAAACTTTGGAAGATGTTCCCTTAGGAATATGCCAGTTAATGTGGTTCCAAGGTGATGGGACACCTGCGCATTATTCTTAAGTGTAACATATCCTGATTGCTGGATTGGTAGAGGAGCACTGAAATCATGGCCAGCATGTTCACTAGGTCTAACCTCTTAGGATTTTTTTTCCTTTGGGGACATGTTCAGGCTCTTGTGTATGAGATACCGGTTAATAGCAAAGAGGAGATGATGGCCAGAACCTTTGTAGCATTTTATGCTATCCGTGATATGCCAGGTATTTTTTAAAGAACTTGGCAATAATTACGACAACGCTATCAGCTATGCTTTGAAATCAAAGGTTTTTTTATTTTAAATTTATAAAGATGAGTTGGAATTTTAAAACACTAAACATCACTAGGTAAAAATTACCTGAACATGTTTCTAGGGCAACTTGTCCCCCTCATTAGCAGCATCTAACTTAAGCACTTGTACAATTCTTGTTTTGTTCTTAGTTTAACTATGTTTGAAGCCTTTTGAAAATATATGTTAGCATCATTTAACATTGTTGTAACTTTTCTCCAGTAATTTGGATAATGGTGGAGAAAATTTGAACAACAATAGTATTATTTGCATATATTACTGACAATAACTTGTATTCACAGCTGCAGTTCAGTTCAAAAAGTTTTGACCTACTTCAGAGCACATGATTTAATAAAGATTCACAAGTTAGTACATCAATTTAAGAAAGTTTTGCATTGTTTAAATTTAAAGATACTGGCTACGCTTATTTCAAAACTCTTCCAATGTCTTGTAGCACAAGATGCATAGCAACCTGTTTGGCGGAATTTCATCTAATCCAACACAGTGTTTCAAAAACGTTAATACCTCTAGCTTGATAAGACGTTTATGGGCATACATTCCCTAAAAGAAAATATTCAAATGCAACCACTGAAGCGGACCTTAAAATTATTTGGCGTTATTCTGACTCACCCTGTATATTGGTATAGTATACTGGATTTCTCCTGAATGACGCAACTGGTAGCCCATTGCTCCCACGAAACTGCTATACAAATTTGTTTGTGCAGTACCAGTGGGCTAGCCTGCTGTTTCTCCCTAGATAATGCTAATGACTATGACTGTGTTATGTTTAACTTTAAAAGATGTTTGAAATTATGCCCATCTACATCTATACAAGCCTGACAGCTGTTGAGCAATCAATGAATTTCTACATCTGAAATATTGGAAAGCATGTACTGTCTTCTAAATTGTCGTATACACGTTTGTTGCACAAACATTATTTTTAAGTATTCTGCACAGATAATGGTCACATGGACTTAGATCTGGAGAATGTGTCTGTAATCAAAAACACATAGTGTGATGCAGCTATTTTCTTAGTCTTCCTTCCATGACAAGCCCTATCTTGCCTAATTTTTCCTTGGTTACAACCATTGGCTGTCTATCTTTCTATTTGTCTAATACATACCCAGTCTGTTTAAATGTTTCTAACAAGCTATAATTTGTGCATAAAGTGTTATAAAAACTTCACTGTGGTTTCCCAAAAATGTTTTGAAAATATAATTTGTGAATTTGCTAGTAATGGTGACACTAAAGAATTTCCAAATAAATTCAAGCTAAGTCTATGCGACTTCATTACAGAAGACTTAAAATGCCATTATACTCCTTGCGTGCATGGGTTAGGCTACTGCAGAGTAACGTCATTCAGCCTGATATTACAAGTTGCATATTCAAGACAAATCTGGTACCACATCTATAGAACAACTATTTCTCAGCCATGTCAGCTTAACAAAATATGGTTTAAACAATGTATTGCATAGAGCTGTCAAACCACAAAAACATTGCAATATATATTAAAAATTCTAAAAACCTGTATAGTTTTTAAAACCAAATTACATAGATTCTATGTGGATCAGTACATAATACATATTAGTTACTAAACTCTATATATTTTAATATTATATATGTTTATTCTAATTTTAGCAAGTTTAAAGAAATTGCATATACGTCATCACATAAACAATTTTTTTTTTTTATGTAGAGTCAGCTGAAAAATTCAAATTCATAGCTGGAATTTGAACACGGTTCTCCTGCTTTCTGTGCAGTTGCATTAACTGTTGAGCTACTATGACAACATGCTGGTAGGACATTGAATTTCCCAACCGACCTGCTATCTCTAAAGTGGTCTACCTTGGAAAAAACTTGAATCGGTTGGGGAATTCAATGTCCTACCAGCATGTTGTCATAGTAGCTCTATGGTTACAGCAACTAGATGGAAACTGTGTTCAAATTCCGACCAGGACATTGAATTTTTTAGCTGACTCTACATCAAAAAACAATCCCTCGGCCAGGTAGGTGTTGAAAAAGTATAATTCATTTCATTAATTATATACATAATAATAACTATTTAATTATTATATCTTTACTGACAGAACCTACAGCTCTGCTTGTGTTATAGTGTTAAATATGGAGATAATTCTCTCTCTCTCTCTCCCTCTTCAAAAATCTATATCTTTACCTCTCCCTTTCCATCCTCTCTTCCACACTACCCCTCATCCTTCCCTTTCCTTTTCTATGCACCACCTATATGTTGTGATGGTTTGTAATAATGACACTTTTCTGTACTGTTAATATAAAGGGTGGTTCACAACAGCCCGAGAGCAATAACCAAAACGGAAACAAGAACGGGAATGTATACTGATGGTGATATCGATCACTGAGTGGAAAGCCAATTTTGCACATTGGGATTTCATTTGTCTTTAACTGACCAATGATATTTTTCATCTGCATCCAATTCAGCCAACATAATGTGGGTTCGTCAACATAAAAAATTAGATTGAGTAAACATCTATATGCATATACATTACATTTGCGATTCCTCTAGTCGTACCATGCTTTCATTGCTTTGTTTAATGGCATAAGTTGTTTATTGTTATTTGTTAATTTCCACCAGTTTTTGCTGTTCTTTGTAGCTTTTGCCATGACTTTTGAGGCAATAGGCAGTTTTGAGTTGCAAAAATAACAAACTACAGATGACCCATTCACTAAAAGAACCAATGCTCAATGGATCTGTGGGTGTCAGAATCTGAGGTTATGAAGCACATATACTAATAATTTCTTCCGGTGTCTGGTGCTGATAGTGGTACGAGAAGGTCATACGGAGCGAGAGCTGAAAAATTGGCGGAGTGGAGGTGAAAACTGGAGCGGCAGAAATGAACCAACTAATGGAATCCGAGGAAAACTCAAGACAACTTGAAGAGGTTATGAAGAAGCAGAGAGAAGATATGGTACAGCAGATAATGGATTACAAGATAAAATTTGAAGATATAGAGAAAAGATTTGAAGCAGGACAGAGAAGAAAGAATTGAGTAATTTTCAGAGTGACAGAAGAATATGAAAACCTAGAAGTAGTAGTGTACGTGATCATGGAAGAAGGACTAGGTATAAAAACGTCTGGTTGGGAGATAGAGGACGTGTACCGAATTGGAAAAAGAGGAACAAAATCTAGACCCATTTGTATAACGACAATGGAAAAAAAAGAAGGAGATTTTAAGGAACACCAGGAGGTTAAGAGGCTGAAAATTTTTTATAGAGCATGACTATACGAGAGAAGAACAAATTCTGAAAAAAGAACTAATTCCAGGATGAGAGAAGCAAGAGCAATTGGGAAAAAGGCATTTTTGAAAGGTTTAAAATTATTCGTGGAAGGAGAAGAATGGAGTATGAGTATAAGGAGGAACGAACGAGAAAAAATGTGCGAATATCAGCAGAAACAATGGCCCAGGACACATACAAGTCAAAGAACCGAGAGAATAGCTGAGTCAACAGTTTGGAGAAAGGAGCAGAAAACAGCTGATCAAGTCACAAAATCAACAGACGTGAGAAACAACCATGAAAGGAGAACAGAAGAAATTAGAGAGGAAGATCCAACAGCCATGGAGGGAGAAGAGGAGATAACATTGGTAGCAGCAGCAGGGTGGAAAGAGATGCAAAGGAGGAGAAGTGGGGAGAAGCTGACAGAAGAAAATAAGGGAGGAAGAAGCAGCAGCTAGGTGGGGGGGAGCTAACATTGGTTGCAGAGGCGGGGCGAGAAGAAATGCAAAGAAGAAGCAGCGGGGAGAAGTCGAGTGAACAGATGATTAACAGTGCAGCAAGAATACGTATGCGGAGGAGGGAGGAGCACGAGTGAGAAGTGGGGAAATAATAAGAGTGAGAACGGTCAGTGAAGCGGAAGAAATGACAAGAAGGAGAGGGGGAGGGTATAAAATAATAGATTTGAGAGAAGGGAGGGTAACGCTACAAGGGGAGGAAAGTGTCGACCTGGTATCCAGACGTACTAGACTCAGAAAAGCAATGGAGAAATTTACATATCAGGATAAAACAAAGAACAAATAGGGAAAGGAAATAAATTGATACAAAAGAAAATAGGAGTAAGGCAGGGATGTAAATTGAGTTCATATTAGTAATCTATTTATAGATGATATGTTAGGAGTAAAAATAAGAAATTAGCATTATCCAGTAATAGGAGATAAGGAGATTCCAGGTTCAGGTTCATTATATGCAGACGATTTTATGGTAGGCACCATATCATGATAGGGTTACAAAAGCGATAAATGAAATTCAAGAAAGTGTGAAAATGGGGAATTGGGGTAAAAATCATAAAGAGACTGACTCAATAAAAGGCTGTAAGAAACAAAACTTGCGATAGTATTAATGTTATTTATATTTATTTAACATTAATTTTAGTCCCACGTTGTGGTGCCAATTTGCGACAACATAATGATTACGTAATATGTTTTTACGTAAATTATTAGAACTTGAAGATCTTATGTTGTGTTGCTTTTGTTTTGTTTGGTTACATAATTTTAACTGCCCCACGTATGGGAGCCAATTTGTAACGGTATTACTTATAAATGTTTGTTTACATCAGTGTTGAAGCCATCTTGTGACGTCATTCTTTGTTAGGTTCGTAGCTCCATCTTGTGTTAGCAATTTGCATCAGTGTTAGTTTTTGTTTGATTTCATTTCAAATGTCCTCCGGCTAGCTATTATCCTGTTGGCTTGGGCACGTATCTCTATACAGGTTGTGAAACGGAAAGGAATCTTTTATCCAAAAATTACACTGATGAAGAAATTTGTTTTACACATTTATTGTCGAACACGTTAACTATCACATTTATACATTGATCTTAACACTCGCCAAACTGAAACTGTTATAACAACTTCTTACTGATAATTCTTTTAATCCACGTACTTCAATCTTTTGTATATTTAACTTTACCATACTTTAGATCTTTCATAATTCTGCTGCGCGTAACTTGTGAATATATATCCGATGTATGACGAACTAATACTTTCGACGAACTGACTGACTGAAGACGACGTGTAGTGTACACAGATTTTTGATGAACTGCCTAAATACGACGTGTAATGTATGAATGCTTTCGGCAAACTGAAGGATTGACTGACGTTACCTCTAACCTAGCCTATTTATACGCCTGCATCAAGATACGCCTAAAGATTATAACTGAACTGCTATTGGCTAATAAAATGCGCCAACATTAGCGCCTATTTTAATATCCAATGAAAATTATGAATACATATGCTTTAGGGAAACGTTCTAGAATATTCTAAACGCGCCAACATTACGTAACTTCCTCGTTTCCAATAATGATAAACAGCTCACCCCCCTCTCTGCATTATTGCGCTATTATTGACAGTTTCAGTAAAGCCTTATAAATTTACTTTCCAACAATATTTACAATCAATAAACATCTGAAATCAATGTCACATAAAAAGGCATATTCATATTACAATCATTATTTACATTTAAGTAATTTGTGATACAAATTACTACATCATATGCCCCACTAGAAACATAATTATAAACATTTACAACTTGTTTGGAAATTTTATAATTGTGTTTTTAGTCTCCTAAATCTTGGAACACACGCTATCACTTTCACTTAACACTTCACACGCATTTAAAACACGACATGTTTTTTTTTTTTTTTATCTCGCCACTACTTACTGGCTCTGGTTTAATTTGTTTAGACATTAATCTGACATCACAAAAAATTTTTTTATAGCAAATACTGTACCCTAAATTATTTAATTACTGTTTCAAAAAATGGTTTACTTTCTTATATTGTTAACAAAAATTTATCAATTCAAGAATTTTTTGTAATTATTAAACATATTTACCAAAAATATTCACCCTTTACACAAATATATTTACATCTCTTAAATCTATTCACTGTTTCACATTTTCTGTTTGCTACATAAGTATTTGTTTTTAATTATTTTTACCCATTTTTGTTATTTTGTACTTTATTTTAACAATACTCTTGGAATTGTATTTACGTACTTTTAATTCAATATCATATTAAGTTTCAATCTTTGCATTCTTAATTTTCAAATGTTGTTACAGTTACTAAAAATTTAATTTTTTTTTTAAACATTTTTTTTTTTTTTTTTATTTATTTCTCTTTTCAAATGACATATAAATAATTAACCCTCTTACGTTCCAATACATTTCTCTGCAAGTCATCTTTAACTATCCAGCATTTACTTTACATCTCATTGCTATTTACCCTCCTGGATCAAATTGTGTGTGGCTAAACATTACTCGTAGCCGTATCCTAACCTTCAAATTTTTGTTCATGAATAACCTCTTGTATTCATATGAAATTTCATCCCCTGATAACATTTGAAAACAATCTAAAGTTTCCTGAACAATACATCTTTTAACAACTTTCATTTTCAATTCTTCTAGTATCTCTTTACTTTGAGAATACTCTGACAAATCTGTACTAAACTGTACTGGACTGGAGTTTTCAATTTGAACATCTTGGTACAATTTATTTCTTTGCATTACTGTCTCATTCTGTATTTCTGATATCTTCCCTCTGAAATTGACTTGCGCCTGATTTACATCTACATTCATAACCTCTTTTATCTCTCTTCGCTCACTTGTAATACTACTCACTTGATTTCCTAACTCTGTGCATTCTACATTAACCTCACTTTTTTGTTACCTATTTCCCTGCTCATGTCTAGCATTTTCTTTGAAACTTCTCCTATCTCACTTGCTATTACTTCCTCATTTTCATCTCTCATTTTTGGCATACTACTATTTAGCTTCATAACTTTCTTTTCAATTTCTTCATTGCTTTGATCTACTTTTTGCTCTAATTTCTCATTCCTCCTACCAATATTTTCAATTGATTTCCTGTTTTGTTCTAAGCTCTTACCAATATCTTCTCTTAATTCCCTATTATTCTTTTGCATATCTTCCCTTAATTGATCTGTAATACTCTTACTAATATCTTCCCTCAATTCTTTATTATTCTTTTCCATATCTTCCCTTAATTTCCCAATATTCTTTTGCATATCTTCCCTTAATTTATCATTACTCTTAACAATATCTTTCAGCATTTCCATCATCAAACTAGCATCAAAATTAACATTTCCTGCTATTCTATTCTCACTTTCTGCACTAACATTTTCATCCTCAAATCCAAAAAGTTTGGGCTATTTTCTGTAACCTGTATTGAATTACAGCTAACTGTTACATTATCTCCCTCCATAATTATTTCTTCTGTATTATTAGTAGCCATTGTTTTCTTTATCCTACCACTCCTTAAGTACATTTGTAGGTTACAATTTTGTTTTCTAAAAAAAAAATTACGATACTCTAACCTTTGTGATGCTGTCTGTTGCTGTTACATTGATGTCCAGCTTTCTGCCCCTCTCTCCTAGGTTATATGTCGCTTCTGCGTTGTGTTATGATGAGTCCACGTCGTTTTGGTTGTCCTGTAGTTTGGAATCTGCGTCTTGTAGATCATTTCACTGCTACATTCGTTCCACGTCCTGGTTCCTTTCCTGGTCACTCTGCTACTTTCCTGGTTACTTTGCTTCTTTCCTGGTCATCGTGTTCCTTTCCTGGTCACTATGCTTCTTTCCTGGTTACTTTGCTTCTTTCCTGGTCATCGTGTTCCTTTCCTGGTTATCGTGCCCCACGTTCTGGGTGCCAATTTGCGATAGTATTATGTATTTTCACTTAACATTATTGTAGCCCCACGTTGGGCGCCAATTTGCGATAGTATTAATGTTATTTATATTTATTTAACATTAATTTTAGTCCCACGTTGTGGTGCCAATTTGCGACAACATAATGATTACGTAATATGTTTTTACGTAAATTATTAGAACTTGAAGATCTTATGTTGTGTTGCTTTTGTTTTGTTTGGTTACATAATTTTAACTGCCCCACGTATGGGAGCCAATTTGTAACGGTATTACTTATAAATGTTTGTTTACATCAGTGTTGAAGCCATCTTGTGACGTCATTCTTTGTTAGGTTCGTAGCTCCATCTTGTGTTAGCAATTTGCATCAGTGTTAGTTTTTGTTTGATTTCATTTCAAATGTCCTCCGGCTAGCTATTATCCTGTTGGCTTGGGCACGTATCTCTATACAGGTTGTGAAACGGAAAGGAATCTTTTATCCAAAAATTACACTGATGAAGAAATTTGTTTTACACATTTATTGTCGAACACGTTAACTATCACATTTATACATTGATCTTAACACTCGCCAAACTGAAACTGTTATAACAACTTCTTACTGATAATTCTTTTAATCCACGTACTTCAATCTTTTGTATATTTAACTTTACCATACTTTAGATCTTTCATAATTCTGCTGCGTGTAACTTGTGAATATATATCCGATGTATGACGAACTAATACTTTCGACGAACTGACTGACTGAAGACGACGTGTAGTGTACACAGATTTTTGATGAACTGCCTAAATACGACGTGTAATGTATGAATGCTTTCGGCGAACTGAAGGATTGACTGACGTTACCTCTAACCTAGCCTATTTATACGCCTGCATCAAGATACGCCTAAAGATTATAACTGAACTGCTATTGGCTAATAAAACACGCCAACATTAGCGTCTATTTTAATATCCAATGAAAATTATGAATACATATGCTTTAGGGAAACGTTCTAGAATATTCTAAACGCGCCAACATTACGTAACTTCCTCGTTTCCAATAATGATAAACAGCTCACCCCCCTCTCTGCATTATTGCGCTATTATTGACAGTTTCAGTAAAGCCTTATAAATTTACTTTCCAACAATATTTACAATCAATAAACATCTGAAATCAATGTCACATAAAAATGCATATTCATATTACAATCATTATTTACATTTAAGTAATTTGTGATACAAATTACTGCATCAAACTAAGAACATGAGAGAATAATAAGGAAGGTAAAGGGAAGAAAATGGTATAGAAAAGTAAGAGAAGTAAGGGCCGCTCAGTGAGCGAAAAGGCCAGGGAGCCAAGCAATCTGAGTGGCCCAATAAGAAAACAAGCACCAGACAAATTGTACAATAGATGTAGGGGTATAAACGAATATACACTGTATGTATTGTAAACATGTAGAACAAATTGTACAATAAATCTATTCATTCAATAATTTCTTCCAGTTTCATGTTTCCAGCTTGTGACTACAGAGAGCACAAGTGGCTGTTTCATGTCACGGCTGCCTAGAATAACCTCTACAGTAAAGTCTAATATGCACAATATGGATCTAATATGCCATACCCGGGAGCGAGAATGAGAAAGTTAAAACTTGGGCAAATCTTCTTTCTCATTCCTGGGCCCCAGGAAGACTTCCCATCGATTATGAATGCTCCCCTTTGAATACATGTATTTCAAATTTCTCGTTCTGCTTACCATTCTCATTGGTTGTGAACCAGCCTTAAGAGAACAGACAGAGGAAGAGGGATGGTATTTCATTTGTCAGCTGTCTGACTTAGCTCCTATTGCTTTGAGATGTAGAATGGCTTTGCTTTAATTTATTCTTAATGGAGGGGGGATGTAATTAGAAGAACAAGACAACAATGAAACTTATTGTTGTCAAACTCCTCAAAATCAAGGAATAATAGCCAGTTAGAACTTACCTTGAATCCTGAGGTGTAGAAGTGCAAGGACCTTCTGGAGCTGTACTGTTATCGAAAGTGTCATCCTGTTCTTTTATCTACAAGTAAACAACAACAATGTTGAATGCTGAAATATCCCACATTAAAGGAATGATTGCAACACAAATTTTTCCTTAATTTTTTAAAATTAAAATCTATGGATATTTTTAAATACAATTTTCTTGTTGAAGGTTTGATAGGAGTATGCAGTATATCAAAAATTTATGTCAGAACTTCAAGGATATGTTTCTGTCATGTATACTGTAATATAAGGTGAAATATTTTCATTGCACATCCATGTGTAACTGGTTTACTGAATATCATGCCAGGACCGCAATGAGCCTTTTAACAAGTATTTTAAATATTATTTTTATACTAGTACATCATAATGTAACTTAATTTTCATTTATTATAGTTGATTTAAAGTTGGAAAGTGAGGCAGTATTTTAATGCCTAAATGATATTTATTGTATTTTTATTATAATTAAATTCAATAACAGCCCACCTTGAAAACAATATGTATATAATTATTATTTATATTGTATGTAAAGTCATTGTAAATACTTATTTTTTATTGTAAACGTATTTATTAATGTTATTTAAATGTTTATATACTCTAATAGTGCAAAAACTGTGAGAATAATATGTTTTAGGATGTTAATAATGAGGTAATAATGTAATTTTGGTGACAATAATGTGTCTGGAGTTTTAAAAGTACTGGTCATGAAAAGATCGGTAATAACGTAATTTCGCTTACAGTTTGGAATTAGCCAATCAACAGTAAAAAAAAAGTTTTAGTTTGAATACTTAAATTCTATTGGATTAGAATTAGCCAATAAAAGACTGGCATTACTGAAGCCATAAGATTTTTACCGTTGAACTCAGTCAGTCGCGGGCAAGATGTTATAGAGAGCAGACGTAAAAATTGCGGGTAAGATGTCGTAGAGTACGGATGGTAAAAATTGTTTTCTCCGCTAGAATATATAAAGTGCTCACAGTTTTTCTTTTATAAAGTGTTGTGTTTATAAATGTGCAAGTATAAAGAGAAATAAAAAGAAGTGAAATTAAAAAGCAAATTTTGTGACGTATTTTAATTCTTGTCTTATCACAACCTTAAAAGAACTTGTGTTTCTATAGTGCGACTGAAAGCAGCCGAGGCAAATAACTTTAATAATATTACATAAAACAAGCATCATCTTCACTATAAAGTTTGGCGTCCCAAGCATCAAACAACATCAAAGTGTATCTTCATTACGTAACCTAAACACATTCTCAAAGTGACGCACGTACGTGGGGATTCTCACATCTCATATCCAGCATTCAGCTAAATAACTTTTTCAAAGTTGGCAACAAACATACTTCTGCAAATTGGTGTCCCTCAATGTGGAGCTAAATAATTACATAACAGCACACTTTTGCAAATATATGTAATAATAATTCATTACATAAGCCAAATAATACATTCTTCAAAAGTTAAAAATATTGATAGCTAGAAATTTTGAATTGATTTTCATAATTTCGGAACCAGCACCAGAATTATTGGAAAGGATGAGTCACCTGATGAACACAGCAATAAACATGACACTTTTGCAACCGTGATGAGAAGTAAGTAATCCATGAAGGATTGTGCACGCACAGTCATTTTAGATACTAGTACTGTTGATAATGTGCCACAAATTAATTTAAATCAACGACTTACTGCAGTATAATATCCATAACAACAGCAAGTAATTTAGAATGTTTGAAAATAGTTATTAATTAGTTCTATTAAATTGTCTGATATGTCATTTTTGTGTAATTTACAAAATAGCATTGCAAAGCTTCTTTGCCACACTAATCTTCAATTGTTTTATTCCTAAGATACAAGATTGCCAATTTCAGTTCTAAAATCAGGTATGTAATGTCACATTACAATATGGTAGAATAAACATTATGTTGCCACACTTTGTTTGCACCTTAGAGCTTATTTTCTTCAACTCTTGTTATAGTGTATGATGCAGTACTTTATAAAGAAATCTGATGTGATACATTCACATGATCTTTTCTGTCCTCTATCGTTTATTAGTGGGTATACAAACTAGTCTTACTAAAGCTCATTCTTCTATCTACAACGTTTTAATCCATATAAACTTTTACAGAAATAGCTACATTACACATTTCCTTATAAATACAAAGGGAGCAGCGATAGTCAAATGTTTAACAACTGCAAGCTATATGCTGAGCTTAAAATTCCGTACTGTTTTCATGCAATCACGACAAACAACTGAATGTTGGAAGGACTTTAAGCAAATGACCAAGAAATGAACAATTCAAACCTTTAATAATGGATCTCGAGAATGGCTTATGCCACAAAAAAAAGTTATTTGAAATAAAATGTGTGTTTTAAAGAGATCTACTTTTTTGTGTAATACATTTTTGTCTATCACTTAACGTTTACCAGTTATACAAGATTATACAAAATTCCTTTTAAATGAAGAGGACTTCCTAGGCTATTCCCAGAAAATTCAAGATATACATTTTGTTTGTCACGTAAATATCTTTAGTAGATGGTATTTTAGTATAAATTGTTAGAGCCATTTTTTAGAAAATAAAAAATTTTGATCAATTTTCCATGTAAAGGGTAGTTTGGGATGGGGGGATTTTCTTGAAAATCTTTGTGTCGCCTCTGGAGATACTGAACCTAAGTACCAAGTTTGGTATTTATCCGAATTTTCGTTTTTGAAGTATGCTGTTCTCTCTCCCTCTCTGTCTTCGCATGCATGCGCATGCACATGCACACTTACTTCCAAAAAAGTTTTATTTGGATTCGAGGGGATGCTCTCAAAACATGTATTTCCTGTGAAATCTCAGCAAAAATTTTTTGTTTGGAATGCAATACCTTCTCTACCTACTAGGTACATGGTACAAAAAAGTAAACATTTATGTGTTACATTCATATAATTTCACTAATTACTAACCTATATTTTTATGTACCTTCTACAGACTATTTTTACAAAAGTTTATTTTTCTATCTACTTCATGTTAATCAAAATAAAATTTTGCAGAAATAGTTTCATTACACATTTTGTTGTAGATAGAAGGAGGATGGAGGAAACTAAGTCAATAGATATAAAAGCTAGTTGCTATATGCTGGCCTTGAAGAAGAAAAAGAGAGAGAAAAAAAATGCAAGTAAGCAGACGCACGTGCACACACAGGAGCTTTTAATAAAAGTGTTTGTTTTTTTTTAAAGGGAAATGATTACCTTAGTTCATGAAAAATTCGACACATGGAGAGATTATGTAAATCATGCTTACTATGTTGTCATAAGCACTAAGTTACAAGTTGGTCACCTCTGACTACGGTATTTAAAGTGACTTTTTTGACTCTCTCTCTCTCTCTCTCTCTCAGCCTTCACTTGCCTAGCAGGACTCTGTGACGGTTGGCTCTTTAAATTTATTTTGGATTAATTTACAACTTCCACATAGGCCCTAGGTCGAACTTCTTCCATCTACCAGGTAAGCTTAAAAGCTTCTAGTTCTATCTCTCTTGTAATGTAGTTTAGATATTTATTAGAAAGATTAAAGTCTCTCTTGGAACCAGAATTACACGTCTAATAGTGTCACCCTTCAACACCCCTCCAGCTCAACGCAATTATAACCCTATAAATGAAATCCCTGAGCTACTCCTCTCACCCATTCCTTCCTGTCACTCTGGCTAGGGTATGCAGAAGTCTCATTTAGTGAAGATGTCTGGCATCAATATATCTGGTGGCATTGCTGTGTCAAGTAGAAGCTATGTCGCAATAGTGATTTTTTTTTGTGTAGAATGCAATACTTCCTCTACTTACTAGGTAAGTGAAAGAGAAAGTAATAGCAAAACTCGTGAAAACCTGTTTTGAAGGAAAGTTCAAAATGTGACAAGCCAATCCTCACAATGAACCCACTGATGTATACCTGGAAAATGCTGTAGTGTTCCTATTTGCAATCACAGTCCAACAAGTGGCAAACAAGAGCATCTGTAGTCTGATTATTCTGGTGTGTGGTGGTTATTACTTATCATGTATTTCAGCACAAAGACGGAATTGTTTGTACATCATACAGCATTAGCAGAATTGATCAGTAACGGTAATGAGAAAAAACACTAATAAATAATGAAGTACACATCTTACACACACTTACAAAAGATTCCTGAGGGGCTTCTCTTGTGTCTGCACCATCTTCACCTGTGTAATACACAGTTCTTCGTGTACCTGCACTTCCTAGACTAAGCGTGCTTCTAGCAAAACCATCATTGTTTTGTGATTCTGTAAAGAAAACACCAGTTATAATAAGCAGAAACTGAAGCTAATAACAGTGTTAAAATATATCATACATTCACAGTAAGAACATTTAGTACCATCATCTCCAGCTGAGTAAAAGCTCAAAGTGACAGTCAGGACTGGTAATACAAGAAATGGAGCATTGAAGATACCAAGATTATTTCACACATCATGGCATGTATAATGCTGCAAAACCTGGCCCAGCATGCATATACTCTTATTAATGTGCCCCCAAAAGCAAACTGACCATGAGGACTTTGTATCTATAATGAAATATGTAATGTAGCTATTTCTGTAAAGCTTTATTTGGATTAAAATGTAGTAGACAGAAACATCTTTAATAGGAATAGTTTGTATGCCCATAATAAGTGACAGAGGGTAGAGAAAATCATGTGAACATAACACATAAGATTTTTAATGAACAAGACACTTTAAGTTAAAAGGCATTCATGCTTAAACACAAGAAAGTAATTGAAGCGGAGGGCTTATACATGCAATACTAACTTCTTTTCAATTGGAAATTATACAAAATGATCTTTTAGTCCCTCCACAGTACCACAGGTCAGCAGCCTTCAGTACACTCCCAAAATGATTGGTAGCAAGCTATTGTTTAGTTGCCTGTCAAGGACATGCGGTCTCATTCCAGACCCAAAGCACCACCCCTATTGTAAGAAGGGTTGTGAATGATGGTTAGTCTCAGACTTTCTCTGCAACTGTGTTTTCATTTAAATTAAGTTGATGTTTTCCATTGGACAGTGTGTGTATTTTTAGTGGAGAATGCTTTTAGAGGTGGTTAAATATACAGAAAAAGTGAAACAAAAATTTACAGAGCAGTTTTCAAATTCCAAATTACCATTTTGGGATACTGTTTATGATTTAATAAATAAATTTGGTGAGATTGGTGCTGTTCATCATACTACATGAAGTGGTAGACCTCGATTATTTCTTTTAGGGTGCTGCAAAGTTAACACTGTATGCAGATAATCTGAAAACAATAGATAAGCTGAAATTGGAAGTAACAAATTACATCAATTCAATGATAAAAGAAACTTTAATCAAAGTATTGACTAATTTTGAAGATTTAGAAGCTAGTAACAGTGATGTGTCATAATTTAAAATAGAGAGTTGAGGGTTGTTACACTACATCACTATAATATTCTTACTTGAACGCGTTTCGGGAGACGGCTTGTTCCCATCGTCAGCATTTTCTCTCAACTGATTTTTGCCGGTCATTGTCTGGGGGATGTGTGTGGTTAGTGGTGTTCTCTGGTGCTGGGCTGATGAACCTCCAAAGGCTGTTGGGTGGCGGCAGTTCGAAATTCATTAGGTGATTCCTGTGTTTGACAATATGTATTTTTTCCCAGATGTCCAATTCATTGCTGCTGTTGATCGGTTTTAAGAGTTTTATGTTTGGAGTGATATCATGGTTTGAAGACCAGAAATGATGTGCTACTGCTGATTTATCTTGCTGCTTTTGGTAAATGCATCTCATATGCTCTTTAAGTCTTATTTCAAGATTTCTTTTGGTTCTTCCTATGTATACCAGGTTACATTCATTACAATCAATTTGATATATACCAGCTGATTTATCGTTGGGGATAGGATCTTTTGTTCTGTTGCATAGTAGTTTCTGTATATTGTGGTTATTCTGTGGAGACAGGGTGATGTTGTATTTTTTGAAAATCCTTTGAAATTTATGATGTGTCCAAGGGTGATAAGTGAATTTTCTATATGCTTGTGGTTTTTGTTGTCTGAGTAACGTAGTCATTTGTTGGATGTATTTCTGTCTTTCAAACCTTTTTATCTTCTTATCTATTGTTTTTTTTTCTGGTATCCATTCATAGTGGCTATGTTGATAATGTGTTGGTATTCTTTCTGGTATTCCTCTTTCTCCATTGGTATATGTACTAACCTGTTTGTAATAGTATTTAAAATTGCATGTTTGTGGCTTGTAGGATTGTAGCTATTGTTTTTAATATAGTTTTCTGTGTGCGTTGGTTTTCTGTAAATGCCGAACGTTAGTTTGTTGTGTGCATTATTTCTGATGATCCTGATGTCTAGGTAAGGTAATTGACCATTTTCTTCTTTTTCCATTGTGAATTTTATAGATCTTTTTTGTAAATTTAATAATTTCAAAGCATCTTCTGAAAGTTTTTTTGGAACAATAGCAAAAATATCATCTACATACCTATACCAGGTTTTGAATAGATGTGGGAAAGATTTAGTAATATGGGATTCAAAATGGCTCATATATAGTTCTGCTAAAAATGGTGAAAGGGGGTTTCCCATAGTTAGGCCTGAGGTTTGTTTAAAGATTTTGTGATGGAATGAAAAGAAATTCTGGTCCAGACATAATTTTGTTAGTTTCAGGTAATCTTCTGTTTGTGCTCTAGGTGTGCCATTGTTTAATATCCAATTTTCTAGGAGTGGTAATAATTCTTCTTTTGGTATGCTTGGGAAGAGTGCAGTGACATCAAATGATACCATCATGTCTGTGTGTGATATATTTATATTTGAAAGGTGACTGGTTAATTCTAAAGAATTTTTTATGCTAAGACTTTTGAACATAGGCATGGAGTTGAAGGTATTTGAAAGCCATTTTGCTAGTTTATATGTGGGAGAGTTTATCTTATTCACTATGGGCCTCATTTTGTTGCTGAGTTTGTGTATTTTTGGTAGTGCATATAACCTAGGTATGGTGGGAAAATCTGGTTTAATTCTGGATTTTTCGGCTTTTGTTAATGTTTTGGTTTCTATCAATGTGTTCTGGAGTGACTTGGTGCATTCTTTTAATGGATTTTTGCTGATTTCTATGTACTCTGGGTTATGTAGTAATTGCATAACTCTAGATTCATAATCTTCTTGGTCTAATATCACTAATGTGTTTCCTTTGTCTGCTTTGGTGTATACTACAGGTTTTGACTTTAGAGATTTGATAATTTTTTGATGTGGTACGTAGTGGTGTTTTTGGGCTTGTATCTGGTCTAATATTGGTTCACACTGTGATTGTATTAAACTTTTATCCTTATCTGTAAGGTGGTTGGAGGCTATTTCAATATCAGCAACAAAGTTTTCTGTATTTTTTGTGAAGTTGAAACAGGTTTTTAGGCCATTGTTCATGACAGATAGCTCAGTGCTGGTGAATGGTTCTTTTGAGAGGTTAACTACATATTGGCCTGTGGTAGGTTCATTGTTTAGGTTATGTTTATATGTTGCTTTCCGTTTTTGGTTAAAATCTCCTAGACATAACCAAAAACGGAAAGCAACATATAAACATAACCTAAACAATGAACCTACTACAGGCCAATATGTAGTTAACCTCTCAAAAGAACCATTCACCAGCACTGAGCTATCTGTCTTGAACAATGGCCTAAAAACCTGTTTCAACTTCACAAAAAATACAGAAAACTTTGTTGCTGATATTGAAATAGCCTCCAACCACCTTACAGATAAGGATAAAAGTTTAATACAATCACAGTGTGAACCAATATTAGACCAGATACAAGCCCAAAAACACCACTACGTACCACATCAAAAAATTATCAAATCTCTAAAGTCAAAACCTGTAGTATACACCAAAGCAGACAAAGGAAACACATTAGTGATATTAGACCAAGAAGATTATGAATCTAGAGTTATGAAATTACTACATAACCCAGAGTACATAGAAATCAGCAAAAATCCATTAAAAGAATGCACCAAGTCACTCCAGAACACATTGATAGAAACCAAAACATTAACAAAAGCCGAAAAATCCAGAATTAAACCAGATTTTCCCACCATACCTAGGTTATATGCACTACCAAAAATACACAAACTCGGCAACAAAATGAGGCCCATAGTGAATAAGATAAACTCTCCCACATATAAACTAGCAAAATGGCTTTCAAATACCTTCAACTCCATGCCTATGTTCAAAAGTCTTAGCATAAAAAATTCTTTAGAATTAACCAGTCACCTTTCAAATATAAATATATCACACACAGACATGATGGTATCATTTGATGTCACTGCACTCTTCCCAAGCATACCAAAAGAAGAATTATTACCACTCCTAGAAAATTGGATATTAAACAATGGCACACCTAGAGCACAAACAGAAGATTACCTGAAACTAACAAAATTATGTCTGGACCAGAATTTCTTTTCATTCCATCACAAAATCTTTAAACAAACCTCAGGCCTAACTATGGGAAACCCCCTTTCACCATTTTTAGCAGAACTATATATGAGCCATTTTGAATCCCATATTACTAAATCTTTCCCACATCTATTCAAAACCTGGTATAGGTATGTAGATGATATTTTTGCTATTGTTCCAAAAAAACTTTCAGAAGATGCTTTGAAATTATTAAATTTACAAAAAAGATCTATAAAATTCACAATGGAAAAAGAAGAAAATGGTCAATTACCTTACCTAGACATCAGGATCATCAGAAATAATGCACACAACAAACTAACGTTCGGCATTTACAGAAAACCAACGCACACAGAAAACTATATTAAAAACAATAGCTACAATCCTACAAGCCACAAACATGCAATTTTAAATACTATTACAAACAGGTTAGTACATATACCAATGGAGAAAGAGGAATACCAGAAAGAATACCAACACATTATCAACATAGCCACTATGAATGGATACCAGAAAAAAACAATAGATAAGAAGATAAAAAGGTTTGAAAGACAGAAATACATCCAACAAATGACTACGTTACTCAGACAACAAAAACCACAAGCATATAGAAAATTCACTTATCACCCTTGGACACATCATAAATTTCAAAGGATTTTCAAAAAATACAACATCACCCTGTCTCCACAGAATAACCACAATATACAGAAACTACTATGCAACAGAACAAAAGATCCTATCCCCAACGATAAATCAGCTGGTATATATCAAATTGATTGTAATGAATGTAACCTGGTATACATAGGAAGAACCAAAAGAAATCTTGAAATAAGACTTAAAGAGCATATGAGATGCATTTACCAAAAGCAGCAAGATAAATCAGCAGTAGCACATCATTTCTGGTCTTCAAACCATGATATCACTCCAAACATAAAACTCTTAAAACCGATCAACAACAGCAATGAATTAGACATCTGGGAAAAAATACATATTGTCAAACACAGGAATCACCTAATGAATTTCGAACTGCCGCCACCCAACAGCCTTTGGAGGTTCATCAGCCCAGCACCAGAGAACACCACAAACCACACACATCCCCCAGACGATGACCGGCAAAAATCAGTTGAGAGAAAATGCTGACGATGGGAACAAGCCGTCTCCCGAAATGCGTTCAAGTAAGAATATTATAGTGATGTAGTGTAACAACCCTCAACTCTCTATTTTAAATTTAATCAAAGTGTTTAACAATAAAATTAAATACATGAATCTGTGCCTTCAACACGATAAGGAATATTTTCAACATCCTCTGTTAATAGGCAAGTTAGTTATGATTTTTATTTATTTCTTTTCTCTTTCTGCTTTCTCCAAGTTCATTCCAACCAGTCCACCACTGTAGCATCACAAATCATGGAGTCAGGGTTACCACCACATTTCCATATCACACTTATTCCACTACTACTGTAGAGGGACTTAAAGATCATACTGTATTATCTGGTATGTAATAAATACTAGGTTCATATGAAAAGTAAGACAGAAAAAAGAAAAGTAAAGAAACAAACTTAGTGGGCAGGATTCAAATTTGGTTCTCATTGCTATTGTCCATTCCAAACCAGAGTTCCCTTTGATGTCAACAGAAGCACGTGCTTCAGCTTGTCACGAACCCAAAATATACTCTTATGCCAACGTAAATAGTTCCTTAATACATGTATTGTATTATGAAACATTAGAGCAAGAAAGGTATAGAACTACACATTTTATTACGGTTATCATAAGAACTCATCACTAAAGGTAATGGATATATACTAGCTGTTAAAGAGATTACAAAATATGATTTTCGCCTGCTATTGCACTGACACCAAGATCATCTTGCTTGTTAATACCAACCAAATGCACGACTGCCACTCTTACACACACAAGAAATGCAGCAACGAATTCCCAGAGGTGCTATCTGAGTACCGAATAAACACTTTGCGTAACACAGGATATATGATAAGCGAACAGTCATTCATAATACACTAACACACATATGCTCAGCTCAGGTCAAATCTTGTGATTTAGTCAGTTGGTATTTGAGTTTACATGGCAGAGGAAGGTGCATGTACTGCGAATAAGCTGTTCAAACACACAAGCGGGAAACAGTTAAAAAGTGGCTAAAAACAAACAATACTTCATATATTCAACTCACTATAACAAAAATACCCGACACTTGCATTATTGCATATTAGGAAACTAATATCGGATTTTACAGGCGTTTCAGTGAGAAGTGTAATGAAAGTGAACAGGGAATATAAACAGACATAATATAACATAGAAGAGGATAAAACGTGGTAACTTGTTTTAAGTGCGACAGTGCTGTGGAATTGTGGATAAGCTTGTCATTATTTTGGAGAGTAGTTCTGATTCCGATATGGCAGCTGAGTCATCCTCAGAGGATTCGGATTTGGGTGTTGCACTTTTGCCCAAGGATTGTGATTAACGTAAGTAAAATGTTCATTGCCGCATACTCATAAAATCTATTGTTACCTCAGGTTGCATTTTGAATTATGATTATCACGCAGGGCGCCTTTTTATAGATTAAATGCTGATGAAGAATGAAGCTAAAAGCTTGCACACACAAATGCCAGTGTAAAGTGATCACAGAGCCGAAAGCAATTTAGACAAATTTATGCTTTAAGAGCCTTTTCATCTTTTGTATACAATGGAACTTTCTGTCCTTGTAACAATAACAGACCTCCTCTGAAATCTGCCCCCTGTATATAGTTAAGATTTAAACTTGATAATTTGCCTTGCTTGGAAATTTTATTAATGGATTAACTTAGTCTTTTTCCAACAAGCCTTTATATTATACTGATAATAGCAGCTGACAATCTTTACCCATCTAACCATTAAAATCCACTGAATCACCAACATTTTTACATACCTGGCAAGAAATGCGGCCTTACATCATCTATACTAGCATCTGAATCATTAGCTCCATCTCCTGATTCCGATCCAGTATGAGATAAGATAACACGACCTTCTTGTCGCCTGCTGCCTTCCTCGTGCCAGGATCGGCGATTCTGATGATACATAAAATGTAACCCGTTTCAACACAGTGAGCATTCATTCATAATTCCATCACAAAAAGTTTTTCTTACAAAATAGTTTATGAATTATATTATACAAAACAGAGGTAACCACTTTATGATACTTATATTAACTGTAAAAGCTGGTTCACATCGAGGTTGCGGGTTCAAACCTGACAGAGCGCGATGGATTTATTTCAGGCATAAAAATCCTTCGCATGGCTTCCTTTGGAAGGGAAGTATAAAGCGGTGGTCCCATGTCATAGATTTACAGCACATAAAAGAACCTCAAGTCTGATAAAGAGACCTCTGAGCAAAATTTCCAGTCTTTCACGCCCAATATAGAATGGGACGCTCAGGACCACAGCAGTTATGAGCATCCATAGATAAACCTCAATTTAATTTAACAATGGAGTGGAGTACTCTGAGGGACATTAAAGGATTCAGACCCTCACACCTCGACCATTAGAAGTCTCTTGTGCTGTCCCTTATACCCAGTTTGGGAACTCGTGGACATAAATACTCATGCCCATGGTCAGATTTGAACTCACGACCCTTTGCACTACATAGTGCCAAAGTCAGATGCTCCAGCGACTGCGGCTATGCAGGTCTTCTTGATTCATAATAACTTGAGAACAGAAACTAGAATGGGAAGTAAAACAGTATGTAACATTTTGGTTCACAATATACTGGGAACGAGAATGGAAGCGCATATCAATGACCATATTGATAGCAAAGTGGGAAGTTGATCTTGCGCATTGAGAGATCATTTATTTGAACCTGACCAATTATATTTTTTCATTTCTTCCAATTCAGGCAGCATAATCCAAGTTATTCAACTTCAAAATTTGTTAGAGTAAACATTTTCTCATTCCTAAATGCTAAGCCATACTCTTTCCGATTTCTCTAGTGAAACTGTCTTACCAAGCATCATTTCTTTATTAATAGCATACATAAATATTATTTCTTATTGTTTTATGTTGATTTATACTCGCTTTTGCTGTTCTTTGTAGTGTTTGCTTATTTTTTAAAGTAAAGATAAGTTATGATTTGCATACGAAGAAACTATAAGTGATGCTTTCACTACAAAAACCAAGACTCAACAAATCTGAGCAGCTCTGGACAGACATTTGCCAGAATTTCTTCTGGTTTCATTTTCCCAACTTGTGACTACAGAGAGCTCTAGTGACTGTTTCATATCATGCCTGTAATTTCTACAGTGAAGAGTTTAATATGCACAATGTGGATCTGATATGCTCTTTCAGGGAATGGGAATAAAAATGTTAAAACTTGAGGCAGTATTTTAATACCTGAATAATTTCAATTGTAATTTAAAATAGATAAATTCAATAACAGCCCGCCTTGAAACAATATGTATGTAATAATTATTTAAATTGTATGTAACAGTCATTGCAAATGCTTATTTTTATTGTAAACATATTTTAATAATGTTATGTGAATACGTTACATACTCTAATAATGCAAGAACTGTGAAAATAATAAGTTTTAGGATGCTAATAATGAGTAATAATGAGGTAACCTTGTGGCAATAATATGTTTAGAGTTTGAAAATGTACTGGTCATGATTAGAGCGACGATGACGTAAATTCTATAACAGTTTTTAAATTAGCTAATCAACAGCAAAGAAAGGTTTTAAGTTAAATGCAGATATTTTATTGAACTAGAATTAGCCAATCAGAGACTTGCAATACCGAAGCTTATGGGTTTTGACCGTTGAGGTTACTCAGTTGCTGGCGAGACTTGGTACATTATAGAAGGAAAAATGTGTTCTCTACGGGTGAATAGTAAAAACAGATATACGCGTTAAGTGAATGTACAAAAGTTTCTCATGTTCTTCAAACAAGCTTTATAAATATGTGCAAGAATTTAAATAAAAAAAAAGTTAATTTAAAAGTTTAATTCTGTGATGTCTGCAATAATTGTGATACCGTGCCCTACCCAAGACACATGACTCTAAAGTAAGACTGATGCAGCCGTGGCAAATTCAAACAGTAATATTACGTAAGCATAAAAATTCAAACCTACGCCCAAAGTGTGTTACAAACTACATAAAGCAACTATTATTACATATAACAATTCTTCAAGTTTGCGTAAATAAATAAATAAATAAATATATATATATATATATATATTACGCAACAACAGCAGCAAATCATCTTCAAGTTGGCTTCCAAGCATGTAAACAACAACAGTAAAACTTTAACAGTTGAAAAACATAACTTCTTCAAATTGGCTCCCATACTTGGGGCAGTTAAACATAAAGCATCTACCTATCTTCCTTCTACAAACTTACCAAGTCTTCTTTCCCATTCCCTGGATCTATGAAAGCTTTCTGTTATCTGTGAATGCTCACATTACAACACATATATTTTAACTTTGTTGTTCTCTTTCTGGTTTCTGTTATTGCTTATTGTGAGCCAGCAACAATACCCACACTATTGTTGATATTGTTTATGGTTTTAACTGTTAGGTTTTATTACTTTTAGTTTACATATTCACACTTATTTCCGGGCTCTGTGCGGGAAGAGGCAGGAAAAGTTTTTAAAATGATTTGCTTACTAATAATTATTAGTGAATTATATTTGCCTTCTGTTTTTGATTTCCCATTCAAAAAAATTATTCAAAGAATGATGTGAACACCATATTGTACACATTTAAAAGTAACTTACCCTAGGTACTTTGTTGATCAAGTCAGAACCAGCCTTCCTCACTCTTTTAACAATAGTAGCACCAAAACTCTTCCTGTAGGGAAATCAAAAGTAAAGTTATTAATGCAGCAATGGCTCCCAAAAAAATTTATAATTAATTTCAATATACTCTGATACACAAGATACAATAAAACAAATTAAATTTATTTAAAGGTGAGTCGGAATTGTTACACTAACATCACTTAAGTTTACTCACTTAACATGTTTCGGGAAACGGTTGTTCCCATCCTCAGAAGCTAATCCGACTGACCCGTGTTGTTGGTGTTTCCGTTTTTTGGACTGGATACTGTAGTGGCATCTTGTTGCCACTACAGTATCCAGTCTAAAAAACGGAAACACCAACACCACAAGATGCCACTACAGTATCCAGTCCAAAAAACGGAAACACCAACAACACGGGCCAGTCGGATTAGCTTCTGAGGATGGGAACAACCGTTTCCCGAAACATGTTAAGTGAGTAAACTTAAGTGATGTTAGTGTAACAATTCCGACTCACCTTTAAATAAATTCAATACACATCACTGTTTCTAGCTTCTTTTGATTACAAAACAAATTAACTTCAATTAATCATAACAAAACTAAATTTCTTCCAGATACACATAAAATCAATAAGAAAATATAAATAAAACACCCATTTACTGGGCATTCTTTGGAACAAGGGCTTAAATTCAAAACTTTAAACTAAAACTATAGAGGAGGAGGATGTGGTGGTGGTGTAGTTGCTGTTGTTTGGGAAAATAGTAACTACTGTCCATTCCAAACCAGAGTTCCCTCTGATGTAAACAGAAGCATGTACTTCTGCTTGTTACGAACCCAAGAACACACTCTTATGCCAACGTAAATAGTTCCTTAACACATGTATTCTACTATGAAATATTGTAGCAGGAAAGGTATAGAACTGCACATTTTATTATGGTTATCATAAGAACTCATCGTTAAAGGTAATGGATATATATTAGCTGTTTATAGATTACAAAATATTATTTTCGTCTGCTATTGCGCTAATGCCTAGAGTATCTTGCTTGTTAATACCAACCGTATGCATGACTGCCACTCTGTTACATATACAAGAAATGCAGCAATGAATTCCCAGAGGTGCTATCTGAGTACCGAATAAACACTTTGCGTAACACAGGAAATATGATAAGCGAACAGTCATTCATAACACGCTAGCACACATATGCTCAGCTCAGGTCAAATCTTGTAATTTAGTCAGTTGGTATTTGAGTTCACATGGAAGAGGAAGTCTGTGTAGTGCGAATAAACTGTTCAAACACAAAAGCAGGAAACAGTTAAAAAGTGGCGAAAAACAAACAATACTTCATCTATTCAACTCACTATTACAAAAAATACCTGACACTTGTATTAGTGCATATTACGAAACTAATATTGGATTTTACAGGCGTTTCAGTGAGAAGTGTAACCAACGCGAGCAGGGAATATAAACAGACATAATAGAGCATAGAATAGGATAAAATGTGGGAACTTGTTTTGAGTGCGACAGTGCTGTGGAATTGTGGATAAGCTTGTCATTAGTTTGCAGAGTAGTTCTGATTCTGATATGTCAGCTGAGTCACCTTCAGAGGATTCGGATTTGGGTGTTGCACTTTTGCCTAAGGATTGTGATTAATGCAAGTAAAATGTTCATTGCTGCACACTTATAAAATTGATTGTTACCTCGGGTTGCATTTTGAACTGTGATTCTCACACAGGGCGCATTTTTATAGATTTAAACAATGTTCAACAAGCATGTCAGAGGGGAACAAGCTGCCATTAGGGGCGGGGATTGTGAACTACTTTCACGCGGATAATACTAAGAGTTTTTTTCAGTGAAAGGCACTCTGGTTTGGAATGGACAGTAGTTTCCCTAATGCCTACCAATAGTAAGTAGAGGAAGTATTGTATTCCACCCATAACTTCAAGATTTCACTGGAAATGCATGTTTTGAGGACCCCAGAATTCAAACAGGTTTTTAAGTTCAGTATCTTCCAGGCAAGGCAATGCAAAGGTTTTCATGAAAATCCTCCTCCCCAAACTACCCTTTACACAGAAAAACTGTCTTTTACTGCCTTCGTTCATGATGGAGACTTTAATACTGTGCCTATGTCCAGTTTTTCAACTGTCACTTCTCTTAGTTCTCACTGTCACTTTCACTTTAATCTGGTTGAATTTTCACTGGGACTTCACTAATATAGACTAACTGAATTTCCCCATCACTTCACTTTCTTCGCGATGTAGCCACTTCTTCTCACTTTGCTCACTGGGGAGTCAAACACAGGATGTCTTCAATCTCTCCTGCAGTAGCAGTACTTACTAGTATTTTTCATTGCACCAGAAATGCACTTGTTATCTTGCTCACTGAATTCAATTGATTCCTCGCTCTTGCAAGAATGTTCGCTTATATAGCCAATGAAATTTTCCACAGAATATTCTAGAACTATCTGGATATACATTCTGGAGGTAGGGAAAGAAAGTTCCAATCCGCCGATAGTGATTCTACTGTTTACGCTGGGCAAGAATGTGACTTATCTTTGTTTATCCCCAAATGCGTGGTGCCGACCTCCTGATAATTGCACCATCACAATACTAAAAAAGAAGTAAGATTCTGTCTCTCTCAATGTTTTTAGGTTATCTAAAATTCAATCACTATGAAGAGGACTTAATAAGCCATTCACAAAAAACTAAAGACACACATTAAAAATTAAATTACATATGAACTTGCACACAACTAAGCTATTAAGATTCTTGATATTACTATTGAGCGTAACAACACTTCTCTTATTTTGCTTACCTAGAGCAATACAGCATAAAAAGAGAAATACGAGGGCAGTCTCAGAAGTACCTGACCTGACATACATATAGCGGTTGTTGTTTCAAAAAATGACTATGTACAAAGTATCAACCTTATAAAGCTTAAGTTTGAAGTTTGATAATGCTGCATCATTTAATAATTGTTTGGCAGCCATCAATAGTGAATGCTGTTAGCAAATTGTTTACAGCAGTAAAATATTGAGTGGCAGAGTTTAAGTGAGGCCGTACCAGCTGCCAAAACGAACATCGCAGAGGTCGACCAAATGAGGTGACCACACCAGAAATTGTGAAGAAAATGCACAAAATGGTAATGGATGACTGTTGACTAAAAGTACGTGAGCTAGCAGACATTGTACGCATTTCAAAAAGTGCTGTATATCGCACACTAACTGAAAATTTAAACATGAGAAAGCTGTGTGCAAGATGGGTGCCATGTTTACTCACAATGAAACAAAAGCAATGTCGTGAGGATGTTTCAATGAGTGTTTGGCAATGTTTCGCTGCAATAAAGCTGAGTTTTTGCATCGATTCATAACCATGGATGAAACATGGATCCATCACTTCACACCTGAGATGAAGGAACAGTCAAAACAGTGCATTGAAAGGGGAGAATCGGCTCCAAAGAAGGCGAGGACAGTTCTATCTGCAGACAAGGTCATGGCATCAGATTTTTGGGATGCATAAGGGATAATTTTCATTGATTATCTTCAAAAAGGAAAAGCAATCAATGGTGAGTATTATGCAAACTTATTACAGTGTTTAAATCATGAAATCAAGCAAAAACGGCCGCATTTAGTGAAAAACACAGTTCTGTTTCATCAAGACAATGCACCAGTTCACACATCCATTATCATCATGGCCAAAATCAATGAGTTAAAGTTCAAATTGCTTCCTCATGCACCCTATTCACCACATTTAGCCCCTCTGATTATTTTCTGTTTCCAGAGTTGAAGAAATGGCTTGGTGGTACACGATTTGCCAACAATGAAGAGGTGGAGTTTGCAGTTGAGGGCTATTTTGCAGAACTCTATGTTTCCCACTATGAACAGGGTATTGAACATTGCTGAGAAAAGTGTATCGAGCTGAAAGGAAACTATGTAGAGAAATAAAGATGTTTTTTCCCCAAATTTTTGTGTTTTCTTTGTTAGGTTGGGTACTTTTAGGACAGCCCTTGTACATTTGGTAAAAGAAATATATAATGTAATTCAGTTGGGCATCTGGGAGAAAATTTACATTAAGAAACACAACAAATGACTCATGAATTTTGACATTCCAGAAGATATTCCATCCTTCAAGTTCCTAAAAGCACCACCAGAGCTACTTCTCCTGGATAGCTCTTTGGATCTCACAGTAAATGCTAGCTGACAATATATACAACAGTCTGTGAAACATGTTTCAGTTAAAACTAGGTAAGTGACACAAGTGAAGCGTCGTTAAAACTCAACTGTAATATAAAGAACAAAGATATACTTTTTATTTGTCCAGAAGTAATACTAATGTTTGTTTACATACTCTACAGCAAGAATATTTTATTATGAGATTATATCTACAGTTTCTTTCTTTCACACTGTGGCCGCCGCAGCTCAGACTCCTGCTGCAACCGCCTCATGTTCTCATAGTTACAATTACAATGATAATAAGCACATAATTTATCATAACAGATGTTGGAAATGCCCCTCTCTATCCACACATTTCTGGCATTTTCTCAGGAAATTTTCATTTACTCTTGAGAGTTCAATATCTGAAATTGAGTGAAATTTCCTGCTTGATGTTTTCTTTTAGTTCTTCCAATGTGTGAACTTACATACACTTTACTTTCGAAGTTCCCCCATAGATGAAAATTACATACAGTTAAATCAAGTGATCTTGAGGGTCTAATGCTTTACTAATTATCCTATTTTCACCCATTTCTAGAATTAAATTTAATGACTCATCAGCTGTATGTGCAGTAGCACAGTCTTGTTGGAAAAATCCAAACTTACACTCAATGTCGGTCAGGTGTTGAAAAAACTGTGCAAGTCATTCCTGTACCTCTCTGCATTTACAGTTTGTTCAGAAAATATGGGTCCTATTATTCTGTATGCATTTACTACACAACACACCAGTTTTTGCATCATACAGGGGAATTTTGAGGTTAAAATTGGGTTTCTCTGTGCTTCAGTATCTGCTATTTTACAACGTATAACCATTTAAATGGAACCATGCTTCGTCAAACAGGAATATTAAGCATGGGTCAATTACTCTTATCATTTTGCAAAATCCAGTTACAGAAATTTACCAGGCTCCAATAATCATGTGAAAAATAAAGTGTAAATGAAAATTTTCTGAGATGGCAGAAATGTATGGATAGAGAAGGACAATGTTTCCAACATCTCTTAAGATAAGATATGTGCTTATTATCATTGTAACTGTAAATATGAGAACTTGAGGCAGTTGTCACAGTGTGAAAGAAAAGCATGTATATACAAAGGAAATAAGTACTTAGGTATTAAGTAGAAGCTTATAAACTGATATATTACTAACATGTATGACTAATGACCAGAAATTTCAAATGCTAAACACTTAATATAAATGCCTTAAACATGTCGTGAGTACCCAGTGGCTGAACCATGCTCAAGGTATTTATATTAAATGACGTTTAGTGTTTCAAACTTCTGGCTCATTAGCCACCTAACTATAAACGTACTTAAACATTCCAACTTTCTCTGCCAACTGTATTATAGGACTTTGTTGTAAAATGCAGGGTTGCTTGGATTAGGTAAGAAGGGCCGGGTCATTTATTTTGTACATAAATTACAGCTAACTTACTTTTTTGTAGAACAACTATCAAGGTTACGATAATGCTCCATTATTTTCTCTTCAAGCTTCTCTTTCTGCCGGCACAAGTTATTCAGCTTATCCCTGCAAAGACAAGGAAACAAGCTCTAGTATTTATAAGTATCAATTGATCCACTGATTTCTAAGCCTGAAAATATATATGAACTTCTCAGTGTGTCCACCAACTTGACTTCAGAGCTAAGGAAGAGAAGAGTATTTCATCAATGAATCATCTTCATGCTGCCAATTCAAATGCCACTGTAAATTTAATGATGAAAACAGTGACTCACTGAATTTTGTACTTAATTGTGTACAGTGAGTGCACGTTTTTCACCAGCCCTACAGATGGAGCTACTAGTTCTGCACAGTGTTGCCATTGGTGATTTCAAAATGGCTAAAAATTTGTACACAATTGCTATATGGAGATAGATCAAGGTTGGAAATAAAAAGAGGGCACCACCAGTACATGAGGGGTACTCTTCAAGTTTTGAGAATGGACCCAATATGTACTGAACATCAGTGCAGGTTTTACTGGCTTTATACTAAAATGCAAACCTGAGCACACTTCAACAATGTGTAGTGTCAGCATGCATGTATACACAGGTACTGCTATGCCAAACACAAGTATGAACTCAAGCATGAGTAATTTCATGCTATGAATTTCTACAACTTTAAAGTTGGTTTTGGGGAGAGAGAATATCTGAAAGATTGCATCATGCATTTTATTGTTTGGTTGGTTGATTGGTTTCTAATTCTTGGCAGTTGCCAAGAAAGACATTTGCTCTCTTACACTCCAGTATTTTGATGAAAGGCTGGTAAGTTAATGCTGGACAGCGAAGTATGTGATCTTTTCAGAATTCTGAAAATACAAAGGAAGATTATCCAAATAATGACCAACTGAAACCATAGGGATTCCTGCAAGCCATTATTCAAAGAACTAAAAATTGTGACTCAACCTTCCCTCTGCATATATAATTTACTTATATAAATACAACAAAGCTTCAACAATTTCCTAAGATAGCAACCGAATCAAACACAAATAAAAAAACATGGTCGAACACCCAGCACACAGCCTATCAGCTCTTGAAAAATAATCATAATATGTGGCAGTTGAAGTATTTTAACAAACTACTTCAAATATTTATATAATAAAAAATATAAATTAATTCTGGAGGCAGGTAAAGACTATTTGCAGGGAAAGCATATTATTTGGTAAAAGAATACATGGAGGAATAGTTTTGAAACAGTTTTAATTACATAGGAGATGTGCTGTAATTTGTTAGGTTGGTGTATATCATGATGTATACTTACTCATTCATATCAACCGCTTGTATTTATACAATTCAATTTTTACTCTTTATGTTGTGTTATACCTCTTATGTTGTAACCGTTTATCACAGAGTCACCTGTTTATGAACAGTTTCTCATTATTGTAAATGTAATGTGACAATAAAGCTTCTATTCTATTCTTGTTCCATATCTGGGGCAGTCATGGACCCCCCTGTTAGTAATCTAAAATTTACCACTGAAGACTTTTTGGTTGTGTAGTTATTCTGGTCATGAATTTGGGGATCTTTATCCTTCATAATCAGTAAATTTTAGAACAGGAAGGGATTTCCCTGGAGATGAAGATCACTCGATACTGCAACAATGGCTGAAGATTTTATGAAAGAAGAGTCTATGTTGCAGGAAGATCATTGCTGTAGGTACTGCATGGTCTAGGGGTACCAAGATAGCCTCTAGTCCTGAGGTCGCAGGTTCAAACCTGGTGGGGGCAATTAATTATTTTTGGGCATAAAAAATCCTTAGCGTGGCTTCCTTCAGAAGGGAAGTAACGTCAATGGTCCCATGTCGTAGATTTACAGTATGTAAAAGAACCTCAAGGCTGCTAAAGAGGCCTCTGAGCAAAATTTTGGTCTTTCACGCCCAATACAGAATAGGATGCTAAGAACCATAGCAGATAAAGAGCGTTCCAGAAATAGAACTTAATTTCAATTTTTTGTACATATTATCACTCGCAAGAAGCCTTGAATACTGGATTGGTAACAGTGAAAACGATCCTCAAAGGAATTCTTCATGACCGGGAGCTCTGCAGTCATTGGATCCACCATCACCTCACATATGAGCAGAGAAAAGCAAATAGTGGATACATGCTATATAATGTTGGAAAACTTTAATGGAGGAAGATCAAGAAACATATTTATCATAACTGGTCATGAAAGCTGAATATATTGATATGATCCAGAAACTAAAGGACAGTCATCAATTTGGAGGGAGAGAGGGTCCTCTAACAAAAACATGGCAAGTGAGAAATATTAGCAAAAACATGATCTGATCTTTCTTCTCAGCTAGTACCATATTTGACAGTTCCATTTGAGGGACAAAAAACTATCACCAGAAAGTATTCAATACATTGGGAACACAGAAATAAATGTGAGTTTGCTTAAGGGATGGTTGCAAGTTATGAGTGATTTATAAGTCAGAGCTCAGAACTGCAAAGCAAGGCTTGTAAGGCCCCATTCACAATGAAGACATAGCGCTAACACAATACAGCACAAGTGCAGGCATGGAGGAAGACCATTCACAATGGTTCTTCATGATTTTTAGGTCCAGGTAGGGGAGCTGGTTATCCAATTCAGTTTCCATGAATTTGCAAGACAGTAATATTAAATTTACTATGAAGAAGAACAATAGATTAACTTTTGGAATATACAGAAAAAACACCTATACAGATAACTATATAAAAAACAATAGTTACAACCCACCATCACACAAAGTTGCAGTTTTTAACAGTTTGACCCATAGATTAGTGAACATCCCCTTCAATGAAAAGGAATATAACTTAGAATACCAAGGAATCTTAAAAACAGCTAGAAAAAACGGCTACAAAACAGATATGGTGGATAGGTTAATCAAAAAATACAAGCAACAAAAAATGATAAAAGAAAATACAACCCTCAAACCACACAAACAAAATCCGACATACAAAAGTCACATTTCACCCATGGGCACATAACAAATTCAAGAAGATTTTCAATGATAGCAATGTGGCACTCATCCCCGAAAATAAATTTAGCATAAAATTCCTCATACATGCAAACCAAAAAGAAAAAATTCCAGCTCATAAAAAATCTGGGATTTATAGAACAGATTGCAAGGATTGTGAACAAATCTATATTGGTCAAACTAAGTGTAACATAGAAACGAGGCTTAAGGAACATTTTCGAAACGTGAAATCCAGGGAAGAAGAAAAATCAGTTGCAGCACATTTTTGGATACAGGGACATGAAATTGAGGACACAGTATCACTTATCAAGCAGGCACAAAAACCTACGGAATTAAACATTTGGGAGAAAATATTTCTTTGAAAATTTCGTCCAAGGTTAATGAATTTCTACATCCCTATGGACAAAAATTTGATCACTAAACTTGTAGAACCACCACTAGAGGGACAAAGAGACATCTGTAACCATCAGAGGAAAGCCAACCAGTTGCAATCAGCTGACGATGAGGAAGTGATTCCTCGAAACTAGTTCTGAGGTATTGAACCTATTTTAGTGAAATTGTATATTTGCAACCACTTCTATATATTATATTAGACTATGTGAATGCCTCAATTAAATAACATGGGCACAAAGTCTTGAACTTATGCTGTGTCTGCACTTACTATTAATTGTGAATGGGACCCAACACATTTTGTGTAACAAATAAAGCTTGTTACAAGTTAACCAGTATTTTTATTTGTCACAGTACTTACGTAAAGATTTTCTCTTCCATATGATAATGTTCCTTATCCTCCAAAGAATGTGTCAGTAACTCATGATACTGTTCAAGCAATCGTGACACATGCTCCATTAAGGATCTCCTGTCATCTTCCAGACCAGAATTCATCTGCAGAAGAACCTGCAACAGAAACAAATTTGTTACTGCTCATCAATAATTTAGCAGTCTTTGATTGCAGTTGCATTAAATGCTAAATTAATAGCTAGGTTACTGTTGCTAGTACAGTACACTCTTGATTATCTGTGTTAATGTGGGAGTTAGTTTGTTATGTGCATTATTTCTGATGATCCTGATGTCTAGGTAAGGATCATCAGAAATAATACACACAACAAACTAACGTTCGGCATTTACAGGGAACCAACGCACACAGAAAATTATAATAAAAACAATAGCTACAAGCCACAAACATGCAATTTTAAATAGTATTACAAACAGGTTAGTACATATACCAATGGAGAAAGAGGAATACCAGAAAGAATACCAACACATTATCCACATAGCCACTATGAATGGATACCAGAAAAAAACAATAGATAAGAAGATAAAAAAGTTTGAAAGACAGAAATACATCCAACAAATGACTATTTTACTCAGACAACAAAAACCTCAAGCATATAGGAAATTCACTTATCACCTTTGGACACATCTTAAATTTCGAAGGATTTTCAAGAAATACAACATCACCCTGTCTCCACAGAATAACCACAATATACAGAAACTACTATGCAACAGAACAAAAGATCCTATCCCCAATGATAAATCAGCTGGTATATATAAAATTGTTTGTAATGATTGTAACCTGGTATATATAGGAAGAACCAAAAGAAATCTTGAAATAAGACTTAAAGAGCATATGAGATGCATTTACCAAAAGCAGCAAGATAAATCAGCAGTAGCACATCATTTCTGGTCTTCAAACCATATCACTCCGAACATAAAACTCTTAAAACCGATCAACAGCAGTAATGAATTGGACATCTGGGAAAAAATACATATTGATGCGGTATTAATTTTGTATTTATTTAACATTATTGTAGCCCCACGTTGATGTGGTATTGCTTATAATGTTTGTTTACATCACGCGTTGAAGCCATCTTGTGATGTCATTCATTTGTTTGGTTTGTAGCTCCATCTAGTGTTAGCAATTTGCATCAGTATTAGCCTTTGTTTGATTTCATTTCAAATGTCCTCCGGCTAGCTATTATCCTGTTGGCTTGGGCACATATCTCTATACAGGTTGTGTAAACGGAAAGGAATCTTTTATCCAAAAATTACACTGATGAAGAAATTTGTTTTACACATTTACTGTCGAACACGTTAACTATCACTTTTACATATTGATCTAGATACTCGCCAAACTGAAACTGTTATAACAACTTCTTACTGATAATTCTTTCTATCCACGTACTTCAATCTTTTATATAATTAACCTTGCAATACATTAGATCTTTCATAATTCTGCTGCGCGTAACTTGTGAATCTATATCCGATGTATGACGAACTGACTGACTGAAGACGACGTGTAGTGTACACAGATTTTTGATGAACTGGCCGACTGAAAGCGACGTGTAATGTATTGAGATTTTCGATGAATTGCCCGCGATCTACCTCTGACTTGGCTTTTTATACACCCACTCCACGATATGCCTAAAGATTATAACTGAGTTGCAATTGGCTAATAAAACGCGCCAACATTAGCGTCTATTTTAATATCCAATGAAAATTATGAATACATATGCTTTTAGGGAGACATTCCAGAAGGTTCTCAACGGAAAAACGCGCCAACATTACGTAACTTCGTTTCCAATAATGATAAACAGCTCACCCCCTCGCTGCATTATTGCACTATTATTGACAGTTTCAGTAAGGCCGTATAAACTTATTTCCAAATAATAATTACAATTAATAAACATCTGAAATCAATGTCACATAAAAATGCATATTCATATTACAATCATTATTTACATTTAAGTAATTTGTGCTACAAATTACTGCATCATATGCCCCACTAGAAACATAATTATAAATATTTACAACTTGTTTGGAAATTTTATAATTGGGTTTTTAGTCTCCTAAATCTTGGAACACACGCTATCACTTTCACTTTACACTTCACACGCATTTAACACACGACATGTTTTTCCTCTATCTTGCCACTACTTACTGTCTCTGGTTTAATATGTTTTGACATTAATCTGACATTACAATTTTTATAGCAAATACTGCACCCTGAATTATTTAATTACTGTTACCAAATTGTTTACTTTCTTAAGTTGTTGACAAAAATTTATACATTTAAGATTTTTGTAATTGTTTAACATTTTTACCAAAATATTCACCCTCTACACAAATATTTACATCTCTTAAATCTAGGCACTGTCTCACATGTTCTATTTGCTACATAAATATTTTTTTTTTAATTATATTTACCAATTTTTGTTATTTTGTACTTTATCTTAACAATACTCTTGGAATAGTATTTATGTACTTTACTTTAATATAACATCATGCTTTATTTCACATGTTCAGTTACTAATAAAATGTTATTTTCCTCTTAAACATTTAGTCATGTCCAAAATTTATTTCTCCTTTCACATGACGTACATATTTATTTAACCCTCTTACGTTCCAATACATTGCTCTGCATTTCGTCTTTAACTATCCAGCATTTACTATTTATCATCTTTGTCTTTTGTTTCACCTTGATCTTCATGGTTGTATGGTTTCAGCATCTCAATATGGAACTTTCCTATGCTTTTTCGAGTTGTTGGATTACATAACTCATATGTATTAGTTCCATATACTTCAACAACTTTATATGGTCCATGGTATTTGAGAAACATTCGCCAATAAAGTTTATTTGCTTTATCCGACAATTTCTTGGTTTTGACCAAAACTAAATCTCCTATTTTGATCCTCCATTCCTTTCTCTTCTTTTCTTCATGTTTAATTTTTCTTTTTATGGCCTTTTTCTTCATCCTCTCGAATGCTTTTCGGAGCATCTCTTCTTCTGTTTGTGGTATCGAATGCGCATCTGGAATGGCTTCTGGAATTTTTTTACACATTGTATTGATCTTCTTTCCTAACTTAAGTTCACATGGTTTGTATCCTGTCACATTGTTTACGGTTTCATTTAGTAGATTCTGAACGAAGTTCACGTATCCATACCATTGGGTGTGTTTTCGATGACACAACACCCTTAAATAATTTGAAATTTCCTTAATTTCCCTCTCCACTGGGTTGGAGTTCGGTCTGTATCTTGACGAAAAATATTGTTTAATGCCATTTTCTTTCAGTCCATCCATAAATTTTTTTCCTGTGAAGTACGAAGCATTATCGCTCAATACAGATTGAATAGGTCCTTCTTCTATCACATATGACTTGAGTAGTCTATTCAAACATGCTAAACCTGTAGGTTTTCTCAAAGGGTAAATTCTTACATATTTGCTGAATATATCATAACAGACAAATATATATTTATTTCCAAACTGACGTGGAGGCATCGGACCATGAATATCAATACTAATTACACATCTCGGCTTATCCCTTATAACCGAATTAGTTTCAAATGCATATGCTGCATTTATTTGCTTTGCCTTCTGACACAGGTTGCAGCACGATATAAATTTTCGAACTTTCTGACGCAATTTAGATATGTATAAATTCTCTAAAATCATAGAAGTTGTCCGGTCCGTCCCTGAGTGTGCTAACCCTTCATGAAAATTCTTAATTAGTTCCTTCTCCATGCTTTTCGGAACCATTATCTTCCAACTAGGCACTTCTTTTCCATGCTTCTTGTATAATGTCCCATCCCGAATTGCTACAATTTTTTTCTTTGCATCTTCAACTAATGGTGCCTTTTCTTTAAGTTCTAACAATTTTGCGTCCTCATTTTGAATTTCCCCCATATTTTTCAATTTTCTAATCATTTCTTTGCTTAAAGGAATTTCAATTGTCAATATTTTGACTTCATTTCTAGGCCTTTCAATATTTTCGGGAATTTGTGGGTTGTAGTTTAATCTTGATAGCAAATCACTGAAGGTATTATTTTTGCCAGGAATGTGGATAATCTCAATATCGAATGCAGATATTGCATGAATGTATCTAGCAAGTTTTCCACTACATAATCTACACCGTTGTATGAAAGTTAAGCTGATGTGGTCTGAATATACTTTCACCTTTTGCTGATAAATATAGGTTTTAAAACGAATTAATGAGAAATATAGTGCTCCAATTTCTAACTGAGTCACTGAAGAATTTCGCTCAATATTTGTAAGTCCTCTAGAAGCTATACTAATGACGTGAAAGTCATTATTGAAGTCTCGCTGTCCTAAAATTCCGGCGTATCCTTGCATTGATGCGTCGACATAAATCTCATATTCCAAATCTTCTCTGGGCCTCTCGAGTAATATGGACTTAGCAAAGAGTTCCTTTACTCTCTCAAAACATTTTTGATGATCCTCTGTCCATTTCCACTTATTGTTCTTTCGGAGAAGCTGTCGCAGTGGTTCTATTTCAGCCGAATATCTTGGTACGAACTTACTCTGAAAGTTCAATACCCCTAAGAGACGTCTAATTTGTTTTACGTTCCTTGGTGATGGAATTTTCATTATTGCTTCTATTCTCTTATGATCAGGTCTTATACCTCGTTCATCCACTACATAACCCAGAAAATTTATTTCCTTGACACAAAATTTTGATTTTAGTATGTTCACAGTCATACCATGTTGTTGTAGTTTATTTAACACATAATGGACATTATTCATGTGTTCTTCAAATGTTTGACTAATGATTAGGAAGTCGTCAATATACTTTATTAAAAAGTCATCTGCAGAATTTCCAAAGATACTGTGAATGGCTCTCAAAAATCCACTTCCTGAGTTTTTTAAACCAAAAGGATTTACACAAAAACGATACTAGATCCCTGAGTACTGAAATGAAGTGTAATCACGCACTTGTGGATCTAATTCCACTTGCCAATATGATGCAGTGAGGTCAATGGATGTCAGAAATCTCCCTCTTGAAAGTTTCGTAATTAGTTGTTCAATTCCCTCACTTTGAAAATGATCTGGTTTCATATACTTGTTGACATATCTACCGTCTAAAGTTAATCTCAAACTACCATCTCGTTTAATACTCCAGCAGATTGAATTTATGTACTGAGAATTGCTTTGCTCAATAATCCCATTTTCTAACATGCTATTTATTAGTTATCTAGCTTTGTCCCGAAGACTTATAGGTAAATTGTCATACTTGTGCCTATATGGTGGTACGTCTTCTACTTGAAATGTATGCTGATATACATTACATCTGCCTGGGATATTACTAAATACTGAACTATTGTTCATCAAAACATCATGAAGGATTTGTTTTTGCATTATCGTAATATTATAAGCTTCTTCACACTTGTGTATTATTTCATCATTTCTCTTCTCTTTCCAGCTGTTGTCTGTCTCGCTCACAGGGTCGTCTTTTGTTTGGATTGCAAATTTCTCTACTTTATCTGGCATTTCTGCTAGCTGTTGGAAATATGGCGTGGTATTCCTTTCATATTCTGTGACTACCTGCTTTATCTGATTATTTGTATCAGTCTTTGTTATTTGTACAAAAAACTCTTGGTCACAAAGATTTTTCTCATCCTTCGTCATCTCGATTACAGAAACTTTCTCTTTTATAAATGGTACCCTTATTTCTCTATCGTCTTTTGTCATTCTTAACTCTTCATGTTTAAAATCTATACATGCTTCATATTCATGTAGGAAGTCACATCCTATAATTATGTCACAAATCAGATGGTTTACAATTAGAAACATAACCTCAAAATTCTCTCCGCCGATAAGTATGTTAAGTAGAGCTTGTGTTTTTATGACCTGTGTCGTTCTTCCGATTGCAACACGACAAACTAAATTACTAGTGGGAAGAGCCATAATTTTGTTACCTTCATTAATCAAATTTATGTAAAATTTCTGTGAGCAAATTGAAGCTGACGAACCAGAATCTATAGTTGCAATGATCTCTTTCTTCGCAATTTCCATCCTAACATGAGGTGACTCAAAATTTTCTCCCTTATCTTTTGTTGCTGTAATCTTATTACAGGGTGTATGTGTAGGCATATTATTTGTATTGGTAATGGATACTGAATTATTAAAGACGTCCTGAGAACCTACTACACAGGAGTCTGTTAACAGTTTTCCTGGTTATTTCCATGTTCACGTACGGGACTGCCATTCCTAACAGGCGCTAAATCTATCTCATTGTCGCCACCATTGTTTTGAGTTCCCCTTCCTCGAGTTCAAAATCCTCGATTTCTGACATTATGTCCCCTTGGCACGTAATTTTCTTGCCGTTCCTCAGATCTTTCCCGGTTATTGTTTTCCCTCCAGTGAGTGAAATTTCCCCTTTGTCTAATATACCGCCTTCCATAATTTTGCCCTCTTTCAGGCAATCTTTCTGTCCTGACATAATTTATTTGTTCCTGTCGACCTGGTCTCCCATCTGACCTTGATCTTTCAAATTGTGGAACGTATGATTGATACCGTTGTCTGGTATTATTTTCATGACGTCTGTCTTGTCCTCTACTTTGCTGATAACTACTTTGGTAATTTCGTCTATCTCGCACATCTAAAAATCTATGCTCCCACTCCCGAGATATATCTTCTTCCTGTTGTTCCAAAGCTGTCATTAATTCTGTCATCTCATAGATGCTACGTGGTTTTGCAATTAATAAGTAATTCTGTATCCTTAAAGGATAATGCCTTGCGAGCAAACTCACAAAATCTTCCTCTTTGATTGGAGGTGACTAGTTTCTAACCTGACTTGCATGTTTCAGTAAGTAATCAGTCATTGATATTCCCTCTCGTGGATTAAATTGACCATGACTAAGCATTGCTCGAATTCTGTGCTGTACCGTAACATTCCAAAATCTGTTCATGAATAACCTCTTAAAGGATTCATATGAAATTTCACCCCCTGATACCATTTGTAACCAATCTAAAGTTTTCTGGTCCAAACATCTTTTGACAACTATCATTTTCAATGCTTCAGGTATCTTTTTAATTTGAAAATACTCTGATAATTCTGCAATGAACTGTACTGGACTGGAGTTTTCATTAAATTTTGGAAGTGGAAAATCACTTAAGATATGAGCGTAATTTTGCAAATTCCCTACTCCCATATTTAAATTCTCTAGTGTTACTTGTGCACTCTGAGTTTCAGCATTAGCTATAGATGAAGCTGCCGCATCACTCACATTATTTGTCATACCTGAGGAACTACCTCTATCATTATGTTGTACATCTGATACATTCACATCACATATATTTGCCCTTGAATTCAATTCTAACCTATTTACAGTACCTTGCAGATTTTCTATTATCTGCTCCAATTTTTTATTATTCTCATTTTGAACAGTTTGGTGTTTGTTAATTTCAGAAGTTAGCTTTTGATTCAAATCTTTAGACAAATCTTTAACTTCATCAGACAATTTATTTCTCTGTGTTTCTGACTCCTTCTGAATTTCAGATATTTCCCCTCTGAAATTAACTTGCACCTGTATTAAATCTGCATTTGTAGCCTCCATCATTTCTCTTAACTCACTTGAAATGCTACTCATTCGGCTACCTAACTCTGTATAGTTTACATTAACATTTTCAAACTTAGTATTAACCTCATTTTTTTGGTTATATATTTCCCTGCTCATGTCCAACATTTTCTTTGAAACTTCACCTATTTCATTTGCTATCATTTCTTGATTTTCATTTTTCATTCTAATCATGCTACTATCTAGTTCCATGAATTTCTTTTCAATTTCTTCCCTATTTTGATCTAATTTATGCTCTAATTTCTCATTACTCTTACCAATTTCTTCCCTTAATTGATCTGTAATACTCTTATCAATATCTTCCCTCAATTTCTCATTATTCTGAGTTAGTTTTTGTTCTAAACTCCTATCAATATCTTCCCTGTTTTGATCTATTTTCTTACTAAGATCTTCCCTTAATTCCCTATGACTCTTTTGCATATCTTCCCTGTTTTGATCTATTTCCTTACTAAGATTCTTTTGCATATCTTCCCTGTTTTGATCTATTTTCTTACTAAGATTCTTTTGCATATCTTCATTCAAATTTTTCAGCATTTCCATATTCATACTAGTATCAAGATTAACATTTCCTGCTATTCTATTCTGACTTTCTGCACTAACATTTCCACCCTCAAATCCTAAAAAGTTTGAGCTATTTTCTGTAACCTGTATTGAATTACAGCTAACTGTTACATTATCTCCCTCCATAATTATTTCTTCTGTATGATTAGTAGCCATTGTTTTCTTTATCGTACCACTCCTTAAGTACATTTGAAGGTTACAATTTTGTTTTCTAAAAAAAAAATTACGATACTCTGACCTTTGTGATGCTGTCTGTTGCTGTTACATTGATGTCCAGCTTCCTGCCCCTCTCTCCTAGGTTATATGTCGCTTCTGCGTTGTGTTATGATGAGTCCACGTCGTTTTGTTGTCCTGTGGTTTGGAATCTGTGTCTTGTAGATCATTTCACTGCTGCATTCGTTCCACGTCCTGGTTCCTTTCCTGGTCACTCTGCTACTTTCCTGGTTACTTTGCTTCTTTCCTGGTCACTCTGCCCCACGTTCTGGGTGCCAATTTGATGCGGTATTAATTTTGTATTTATTTAATATTATTGTAGCCCCACGTTGATGCGGTATTGCTTATAATGTTTGTTTACATCACGTGTTGAAGCCATCTTGTGACGTCATTCATTTGTTTGGTTTGTAGCTCCATCTAGTGTTAGCAATTTGCGTCAGTATTAGCCTTTGTTTGATTTCATTTCAAATGTCCTCCGGCTAGCTATTATCCTGTTGGCTTGGGCACGTATCTCTATACAGGTTGTGTAAACGGAAAGGAATCTTTTATCCAAAAATTACACTGATGAAGAAATTTGTTTTACACATTTATTGTCGAACACGTTAACTATCACTTTTACACATTGATCTAGATACTCGCCAAACTGAAACTGTTATAATAACTTCTTACTGATAATTCTTTCTATCCACGTACTTCAATCTTTTATATAATTAACCTTGCAATACATTAGATCTTTCATAATTCTGCTGCGCGTAACTTGTGAATCTATATCCGATGTATGACGAACTGACTGACTGAAGACGACGTGTAGTGTACACAGATTTTTGATGAACTGGCCAACTGAAAGCGACGTGTAATGTATTGAGATTTTCGATGAATTGCCCGCGATCTACCTCTGACTTGGCTTTTTATACACCCACTCCACGATATGCCTAAAGATTATAACTGAGTTGCAATTGGCTAATAAAACGCGCCAACATTAGCGTCTATTTTAATATCCAATGAAAATTATGAATACATATGCTTTTAGGGAGACATTCCAGAAGGTTCTCAACGGAAAAACGCGCCAACATTACGTAACTTCCTCGTTTCCAATAATGATAAACAGCTCACCCCCTCGCTGCATTATTGACAGTTTCAGTAAGGCCGTATAAACTTATTTCCAAATAATAATTACAATTAATAAACATCTGAAATCAATGTCACATAAAAATGCATATTCATATTACAATCATGATTTACATTTAAGTAATTTGTGATACAAATTACTGCATTAATATCGTCAAACACAGGAATCATCTAATGAATTTCAAACTGCCGCCACCCAGCAGCCTTTGGAGGTTCATCAGTCCAGCACCAGAGAACACCACTAGCCACACACATTCCCCTGACAATAACGGCAAACTCAGTTGAAAACATGCCAACGATGGGAGCAAACCGTCTCCCGAAACGCGTTCAAGTAAGAACATTTTAGTGATGTAGTGTAACAACCTTCAACTCTCTTTATTTTAAATTATGACACATCACTGCTACTAGCTTCTAAATCTTCAAAATTAGTCAAGTATTAAAAAATTCAAAATAATATGAACGAATATCTCTGAAATGGCTGATGCCACAAAAATGCTATCTGAAATACAAAATTATAGAAAATTCCTTCTGAATGAAGAGGACTTCATAGGCTAATCCCAGAAAATTCAAGACACACATTTTATTTGTCATGTAAATATCTTACATATATAATATTTTGATCAAAATCGTTGAGGCATTTTTGAGAAAATCAAAAATAAAGAAAAATGTTGTATGTAAAGGGTAGTTTGGGGTGGAGAAATTTTCCTGTAAATCTTCATATCTTATCTTTGGAAGATACTGAACTTAAATACCAAGTTTGGCATTCATCCGACATTTCATTTTTGAGTTGTGTCATTCACAGACCACACACCTAGATCTTTTTCTAAAAATACTTTTTTTGAGGGCCCTTGAACATGTACTCTCAGTGAAATCTCAATATCATATTTTTTTGTTGGAATGCAATACTCCTTTCACCTTACTACTGCGCAATAGAAAAAATATAATACATACAACACTTTTTATAACTGGGAGTATTGTGCATGATAAACCTTTGATCTCCGTAATGGAAGCCTGGGGTTTGGAAATTGTTTTTAGGAGTGCTGGAGCAAAAGGTTCTGCGTGTGCGTGTGCGTGTCGTGCACTTCTTTGTTAATGTTGAACAAATTATGTGAAAGTATGATGAAGGAGTTTGCCATCATGACTCTTCAGGGGTCCAGAATTTATACAGCGCTTATACCAGCATTTTATTGCAATTACTAAGCAGAGATGGAATTTGATTTAGCCATTCGCAACTACTTCTCACCATTTTGTACACAGGATGTTAGCATGGACAAGAAAAACTTTTACATCTTAGTAAATCAATGTTGCAAACATTTTTTGAACCTACCTCACATCTACTGCTCAGCTTAGATACTTCCACTTCTAATGCTGTTGCATGATCATGTGTTTTTGCTAATTCTCCCTGCATGTCTGTATGCCGAAGTTTCAGGCTGCTGTTTTCATTGCGGATGGATCTATACTCTTCCTGTAAGCTGCGATATTCCTGTTTCAGCTTCTCACTTGCAGTAAATAAGTTGCGAAAATCATCCTTAAAATGAAAAGCATACAAGGATAAATATATATTCAATTTTTGGGAAGTGAAATAATTATAGTCAAAACATAATTAAATACAATTCATGAAAATTTATTTACATAGCCATTAAGAATTAATAAATGTTGATGCAAATTTTATTGAAGGATGTGATGTGTAGAGGCATAAGGACATCATTTCCAACATTGTCTATGACAAGTGTGTAGTTATAATTTGCATGAGAAATCCATGCGCTTGAATTTAAGAGCCTATGCATATCCAACTCTGCTGGCACACAGAATGCTTCCTAGTGCTGAGAAAATTCCTTTTAGGTCGGCTACCATCTAAACGAAGGCTCTATATTATCTTCATTCTTAATTATTTCCCTTAGTCCAGACATATGCTACTCAATAATATTCACTCCAGATAACAAGATTTCCATATATTAACAAACTCAGATTTACCTTTAAGCTGGAATGTTCTGCTCTCAAATTATTGAGAGATCTAGATTCAGACTTTAACTTTTCTTTCTCCTGTTCCAACAATGACTGAGTGGCTTCATGCTGCGAACACAACTCCTTGAGGGCTCGCAGCTCTGTGCGCAGATCTCGCTGGCTTACTTTGAGAGCTTCCCGTTCACTCAGAAGATTTTCATATTCCGTTGTTAATTGCTCATGCAAGGATTGCAGAGTCACCTGATCTAAGAGAAGCTGCTGGTGGATTGACTGCTGCAAGCTTCGCTCTTTTACTAGCTGTACAAGAAAAACAATACAAAGGTATACATAACCAATGAGCACATTTTAAAACTTTTAAAAGTAAATGTTCACTGTGTACATTGGCCTCTAAAGGTACTTGTACAAGATCAAATTTTTGTCAAATTCAATACTTTACAAGACATTTCAAGAGCTGTCACAGCTTCACAACTTTTCTTGTCAAATTGCTTCCAATATCTTTAAAGTCTTGAAAGCAAATAAGGACATGGTCTAAACGATCAAAGATTTGACAATGATTCGATGGCTTCAGCCAATGAAATGTGAGTATTTACAGTGCATCACGAAATCTGCAACATGGCGGAAAGCGAAAAGCTTTGGCTACCTGGCCAAGGTATGTTGTATGTGAACTGATTAGGTTATACATAAGCTAGTCATGTCCGTATGTCTAAGACTCCGTCGATTACCACAAGATGAAGGCATATGAAGAAATAATAATTGCCAGGCAGATTTCTGAACTAATATACATTATGCAATGTTATATAGTGTGGTTAATCTATCAGTTGGTGTTATTTACATTGTATTCCATAATCGTAATGTGATTTCATTGGATATAATACGTGAAAGTCCTACATAATATTGTTAAGAGCAGTATTTCATTGCAAACTGTTATACCGTGACGCAAATAGTAAATTGCTTTGTGCGTGATAAATTATTTATTAATGTGTTCTGAAGGGTTTCAGTTGGAAAAAACACAACTTGTAAATACACATTTATAACATGGTCAAGTCTTGTTCAATCTTGTCACATATTGCAAAATGTTTGACAATTTCTCTTGTAAACTCTTGAATTGAAAAAAAAGTTTGATCGTGTACAGGGGGCTTAATCCAAACCATTGGTACACATTCTCTGAAACCAGAAACTCAGTATCACAGTTCATAGCTTGTAGAACATGAAGAGGACTTCGCAGGCTACTCATAAAAAGTTCAAGATATCATTTTAGTAGCCATGCATTTATTTTTAACACAAGGTATTTTAATCAAAATAATTAAAACACATTTTGAGGGGGAAAAAAAAAATTCCATGTAAAAGATAACTTAGTGCGCTGGGATTATCTGGATTTGAACCATGGATCTTCTGGTTTCTGTCTAGTTGCTCCAACAAACTGAGCTACCATGGCAACAAGCCGGTATGACATTCAATTCTCCAATTGACTTGCATTTTCCCGGTATACTACAAGGAGATCTCAAATTATTTTGAGATGACATAACGCAATGATGACTTACAATGCTGTAAGTATAATTAAGTCCTGGGCCTCATAGTTTAACCAACCATTGGGTTAATCAACTTGTTCTTCCAACAAGTCGTGTGCAGGACAAGGTTGAAAAAGTTTAATCAGACAACTGAAAAATCCCGACTATAGTACTGAATTTTTCAGTCATCTGATTCTACCTTTCCAAACTTATGCTAGTTTTGGTACTTATTTAGTGAGAGTTGCAGGTAGGTTTGTTTTTGTTTGTTTATTTTAACTGGGGTGGTCCTTAGGGTCCCATTCTATATTGAGCGTAAAAGCCCACTTATTTTGCTCAGAGGCCTCTTTATCAGGCTTGAGGTTCTTTTACGTGCCGTAAATCTACGACACGGGACCACTGGCTTTACTTCCCTTCCAAGGAAGCTATACTAAGGATTTTTACACCCGAAAAAAAACCATTGCCCTCTGAGCAGGTGGGTGAATACACATGCACACACAATCTTGATATTGGATTTTTGGTTGGAGTACAATACATCCCCACCAACTATAGACAAGTGTTAGAAAATTAATATATGGATAAAAAATATGATGTGTTACACTCACATGACTTTCTCTACTCTTGTACAAACTAGTTTTACAAATGCTTATTCTCCATATGCTTCATGTTAATCGAGATATCGAGATGTTAATCTTATTGCTAATTTTCTTGTAGATGCAAGGGAATTGCTGGGCTTTAGGCGATAGTCAAATATTTTAAGAGGTGGTTGCTATGTGGAGTATTCCATTGTCTTTGCATTACCAGGACAAAAAAAAATGAATAACGAATTTGAGAAAAAGTGTAAGTATTGGAAAATTTAAGGAAATAACAAGCAATATCTCAAAAACGGTTCACTCTACAACAAAAAAATCTATATGACATAAATTGTGTATTTTAACGCGATCTAGATTTATTGTGTAGTAAACTTTTGTCTATCTCTTATGGTTTACCAGTTATGCAAAAGTCGTTCACAATGAAGAACACTTTTGGAGACATTCCCAGAAAATTCGAGATATAAATTTCATTTGTCATGAAAATATCTTAAACATATGATATTTTAATCAAAATCGTTAGAGCCATTTTTGAGAAAATTAAAATTTTTGAAAAATGTTCCATGTAAAGGGTAGTCTGGGGTGGGGTGATTTTCTTGAAAACCTTTGTGTCGCATCTCTGGAAGATACTGAACCTAAATACCAAGTTTGGTGTTTATCCGACTGTTCGTTTCTGAGTTATGCTGTTCACAGACACACACACGGACATGTTTCCAAAATGCTTTTTTTGGATTCAGGGGTCTCAAAACATGTATTTCCGGTGAAATCTCGGTATTGAATTTTTGGGTGGAATCCAATACTTCCCCTACTTACTATACGTAGTAGACAAAGTAAAAAAGTTAGGTATATCTGAACCAGAATTAAATTATTTCAAAGCTGACTACAATAATGGTTTTAATGAATACCGTAACTGTGTTGGTTTACTCATCTCTGCATATATTAAAAATTTAATGTGTTGCATTCACATGACTTTCTCTACCCTCTAGCACTTACTAGTGGTACACAAATTATTCTTATGAAAGTTTATTTTCCTATCTTCTTTATTTTAATTTAGATAAAACTTTCCAGAAATAGCTACATTACACGTTTCATTGCAGATATTAAGGGAATAGCGTTAGTCAAATGTTTAAAAACTGGATGCTGTATACTGGCTTTAAATTCCATGCTCTTTGTATACAATTCAAGAAACAACTGAATACTGAAAGGACTTCAAAAGAATCACAAAGTATTGAAAAATTTGAACCATTATTAACGGACATCCCAAAAATAGCTAATGCCACAAATAAAGTTATTTTAAACAAATTGCATGTTTTAAAGAGCCTACTCTTTTTCTGTAGTATGTTTTGGTCCATTGCGTTATGTTTACTTATACAAAGTTTGTTCCAAATAAAGTGGACTTCACAGGCTATTCCCAGAAAATTCAAGCTATATATTTTATTTGCAATGTAAATATCTTTAATGTATGGTATTTTAATGAACATTGTTAAGAACCATTTTTTTAGAAAATAAAAAATTTTGAAAAATCTTCCATGTAAAGATAGTTTGGGATGTGGAGATTTTCTTGAAAAGCTTTCTGTTGCATTTTTGAAAGGTAAAGAACCTAATACATTGTCTGGTATTTATCCGACTTTTAGTTTTGCTATTCACAGACACACACATGGGCCTTTTTTCTATAATTGCTTTTTTTTGATTTACGGGGCCTCAAAACATGTATTTCTGGTGAAACTTCAGTTTCAAATTTTTGGGTGAAATGCAATACCTCTCTATCTACTATACCTACGCCGCTGTATCTCCGCCCTGATGTTTCGTGAGGGTAAAGAAAGAGACGGGTATATATTAAATGGCCACCTTCAGCAATAGTAGCGCTGTGAATTTCCATAATAAAGGAAGCTATTCCGATTCGCTTAAACATATAAATCGGGACTTCATTTGATTTCTTAGTCTGTACTAAATATAGTCTACTGTTTTGTTTACAGCTTTGCTGTACGTAAAAATAACACAAAAGAAAATAATAAAAAATCCGGCAAGGTTTGCAATGCTGGGCTGACTTGTACAGCAAAGGGTGGAAGTTGTCTGCTAGGACCAATTACAGGCTCCCTCTCCGAGTGCATCCACTGCAGTTTGGGCTGCGTTGCTGATTCTCTTATAAGTGAAGCACGTGTCGTCAGTAGCTGTTTGCTTTAGTCTAGTGAAGTTTGTTTTCTGTGTGCATGAGATTTACTGCGTTACCATTGTTTAAGTTTCCTGTAAATGCTATGTCCATACTTTAAATACTGTAACATAGGCAACTATTTCATCATTTGCATTTTACAAAGGGATGGCAAGGCACACGTGTACATAGTAGGGGTAAGAACTGGCAACACTACCTCTCTCGGCTGCGTTAAATGTCAGAGGTGGAGATAAAACAACGTTAGTATAGGTGTGTGGTAGAGAAAGTAAAAACCAATTAAAGCAACAAATTAATGAATGCAGAATATCTTTCTCTGCAAGTAGCACTAATGAAGTTAATACAGCAAGTAGTTCAACACTTAATTTTTCAAAACTGAAAACACTATGGTGCATCCAATTTTATTTAAACCAAAGATGCTGGGTTTATCTGCACAATAATCTTAAATTATTTCTCACCTCTTCTTTTTCTGCAACAAGTTGTGAATTAGCCAATTGCAGAGCAGTGTGCTGGGTGGAGAGAGACGAGATCTGTGACTGAAGTGTGCTCAGACTGACTTGGAGCTTGGCATTTTCTGCCTTTAAAGTGTCGTTAGAGCTCTGTAGTGCACTCAACTCTTGTTGCAGCTCCTCACAAGTACGAGTAAGTGATTCTTTGTCAGCCCTGAGTGAATGTACTTCCTCCTCACTCAGCTGCTGCACTTTATCCTTCGGTTCTTCCAACATTGCACATTTGCTGCATGGTTCCTTCGCAGCATGCCTCACTAACAGCAACTCCTGCACCGCCTTCAACACTTGTGTGTTTGAAAGCATTCTAAAAAGATAAAAAGTATATCATTAATGGCCATTTTGCAATACTGGAACATCATAATTTATTCATGGATGATGCTGCTAAGATTTTTGCACCAGTATTATTCAAACAATAAAAACTACGAGGGCCGTTCCAGAAGCACATATATATAGTGGTTGTTGTTTCAAACAAATGACTATGGTAGAAAGTACCACCCTTATAAAGCTTAAGTTTGACGATGTTACGTTGTTTAGTAATTGTTTGGCAGCCATCGTTATGTGATATAATACTTTCATTTGAAAGGGCTTAGTCCAACTAATATTAAAGCTGAGCTAGATTCTACTCTGGGGGAGTCTGCTCCTTCATTTAAGCAGTAAAATATTGGATGGCAGAGTTTAAGCAAGGGCATACGAGCTGCCAAGACGAACATCGCAGTGTCAACCAAATGAGGTGACCACGCCAGAAATTGTGAAGAAAATCCACAAAATGATATTAGATGATAGTTGACTGAAAGTGCGCAAGCTACCGGACATCGTAGGCATTCCAAAAAGTGCTGTACATTGCATACTAACTGAAAATTTAGACATAAGAAAGCTGTGTGCAAGATGGGTACCGTGTTTACTCACAATGGAACAAAAGCAGCGTCATGAGTATGTTTCACTGCAATAAAGCAGAATTTTTGCGTTGATTCGTAACCATGGATGAAACATGGGTCCATCACTTCACACCTGAGACGAAGGAACAGTCAAAATAGTGGATTGAAGGGGGAGAATCGATTCCAAAGAAGGCAAAGACATTTTCACCTTCAGGCAAGGTCATGGCATCAGTTTTTTGGGATGCGCATGGGATAATTTTCATTGATTATCTTCAAAAAGGAAAAGCAATCAATGGCGAGTATTAAGCAAACTTATTGCAGCATTTGAGAGATGAAATCAAGAAAAACAGCCAAATTTAGCGAAAAAGAAAGTTCTGTTTCATCAAGACAATGCACCAGTTCACACATCCATTATTGCCATGGACAAAATCAATGAGTTAAAGTTCGAAATAATTCCTCATGCACCCTATTTGCCAGAACTTAGTCCCCTCTGATTATTTTCTGTTTCCAAAGTTGAAGAATGGCTTGGTGGTAAAAGATTTACCAATAATGAAGAGGTGGAGTTTGCAGTTTGATGGCTATTTTGCAGAACTCTACGATTCTCACTATACATAGGTCAAAGCTATTGAACATCGCTGGGAAAAGTGTATCGAGCTGAAAGGAGACTATGTAGAGAAATAAAGATGCTTTTTCCCAAAATTTTTGTGTTTTCTTTGTTAAGTCGGGTACTTCTGGGACTCTCGTAGCACAAGCATGGTTATTCCTTTTACTTGCACAACTTGGAATTTTGATTACTCTAGCTTTACTTTCTACAACAAACACTTCTGGAACATGCCTTGGATGCCATGCTTCAAGCTTAAGTTGTCTGCATTATCAGCAGACCCAGCGCTGAGCTTCTTCCTGCGGCTTGAAGGTGGCATTTTCTGCTGGATGTAATGTGCAATGAGATCATTTTCATATGGAACATAAAAAAAAATTGTCTTTATTCTTATGTAAAAGTAGCTTTCCCAAAATGGAGAGTTCCATTAGGTTTTGAGGGGCCTTTAAAAGCTTAGGTTTCTCTTCCTATTGATGATCTGTGGACCAATAATGTTCTGCAATTATTGCTGATTTCTCAGTTTGTTTATATTTCATGTTTCTCATGTGTTTCTTAAACCTTGTGTCCATGTTCCTCTTTGTGTTCCCTAAGTACACTCTCCATTTGGGAAAAACTGTTAATACATAAAAATAAACACAATTTATTAGTTTTTGAAGTCCATATGAAAATGATCTCTATGCACACTACATCCAGGCAGGAAATGCCATCTACAAGTTACAGGAATAAGTGTGGCAGTGAGCTTTGGCTGACAAAGGAGACAGTCTCTGAAACATGTTCCAGTAAATTTTGGTATAAAAAATTAAGCTAGAGAAATTAAAATTTCAATTTGGGCACGTAAATGTCAAAAACCTTCAGTGTGTTTTCCCAAAAGAGAAGAATTCAATATGGTTACTCTTGTCTGATTTCACTTTGTGTGTTATTTATGCTAATGAAAAATGAGCAGGTAAGTGTATATTTAATATATAGGAAGAATAATTTGAAAGATTGTTGAGTTGGGTAGTGACACTAACATCACTCACTTAAAATTTGGATTTGGAACATGTTTCAGAAGCAATTGCTCCTATCTTCAGCCTTGGTCTGACTGGCAACACTAGCAACCCACTTACACAGACGTCAAGAGAGACAGCTTCAACCCAAAACCACACCAACACTCCATATTCTTGTCCTGTACATTACATTTCCTTCATTGTTCTGGACACACTTCAGCCTTGGGTTTATTGTGCTAACACTCCATACTCAATAGTCTTGTATACAGATTGGTCAACTTACCTCTTAGCAAAGAAGAATACCAACAGGGAATATAATCACATTCTTTCCATGACAGAATAGAATGGTTTCAAACCCCACATAGTATATAACAAGGTTGCAAGATTACAGAACCTAAAATACCTCAGAGAGGGTACGAGGGGCACTATTTATATTTTGAGCCTTGGCAAACCTAATGTTGTAGGTGCCATCTGACGTTTCCAATGGAAAGTTTGACATTTTTTACCATAATCTACTTCAAACATTCTGTCAATAGAGCGTCTTTGTTTTGTTTACACTAACTTGAAAATTGTGTGTCAACAAAAACATGGAATTAACTCGTGAAAATGTTCGTGAAATGATTTATTATGACTTTTGACGTGAATTATCCAAGACAAGAGTGCATCAATCAACTAACTTCCACATTTGGCGACGAAGCTCCATCCTTTGCCACTGTGAAACGCGGTATAACAAATTTAATCAATGGCCGCTATTAGCTCAATCATGAAGTTCGTGAAGGTCGTTCAAAATCAATTGTTGTGCCAGAAAACATTGATGCTGTGCAAAAACTAATAATGAAAGATCGTCATGCGACATATTTAAAATTGAGGCCACCCTAGGCATTAGTTCCACCAGCATATATAAAATATTGCATGATTATTTAGCCATGAAAAAGGTTTGCTCTCGTTGGATCCCACATAATTTGATGCAATCTCAAAAAGATGCTCGTGTCAATTGGTGTACAAAAATGCTCAAGAAATACAATGGCGGTGCCTCAAAAGATGTATATAAGATTGTAACAGGTGATGATTCATGGATCTATGCGTATGAGCCGGAATGTAAACAGCAGTTGACTGTGTTTCAAGATAAGCAAATCCAACAAAAGTTGTTCGCAATCGAAGCACTTTGAAGCAAATGTCGCCTGCTTTTTCAACAAAACTTGCCATGTAGCAACAGTGCCTTTAGAGGAACGTAAAACGGTCAATGCCAAATGGTACACAACCACTTGTTTGCCGGAAGTCTTCGGTGAAGTAAGGAAAACCAACAAGAGGATTGTTTTTCATCAAGACAATGCGAGCGCGCACACATCTCGTCTAACAACAGAGTATTTGAAGGCTCAAAAAATCGAATGATGGGTCATCCGCTCTACAGTCCTGATTTGACACCCAATGACTTCTTTTTGTTCCCAAACATCAAGAATAAATTGCGTGGACAATGATTTTCGTTGGCACAAGAAGCCGTTGATGCCTTCAAAAACTGTGTTTTGGAGGTATCTCAAGAAGACTGGAATAAATGCTTTGACAAATGGTTCAAATGGATGCAAAAGTGTATTGATCATAATGGAGAATATTTTGAAAAACAATAAAGCAGTTTTCAATCAGAAATTACGTTGTTTTAATTATTAGGCTCAAAATATAAATGGTGCCCCTCGTATTACCCTCTGCATACAAAAACCATGATGACGATTTGTAAAATTCACTTACCATCTGAATGTTAACTATAGCTTCAGCAAAATTTTCAAGAATTACATAGCACCATAGAGCAGGTGTGCCACACAGAATTTGCTTGCATCTCCATTAAAAGATAAAATACCACCAGAACAATAATCAGGCATCTACTTAATTGAAAACTATAACCTGGGTATGTAGGCAAAACAAAAAGAAACACTGAAACCAGAAGAAAACAACATTCAGTTGCATTACCAACAAGCAAATAGAAAAATTAACTGTAGCAAAACATTTTTGGACGGCCAACCACATCAACCCAAAAGTTACATTATTGAAAACCATCAGTATGTCCAGTGAATTAAAAATTTGGGAATACATCCATATTAAAGAGGAAAGAAATGTAATGAATTTTGAAATCTCGCCCTTTAACACATAAGTAGTTTCATCATAAGGAAACCAGATGATACCACCTCTACAACCAATACCAGCAATGATATCTCCAATGTTGCCAGTTGGACCAAGGCTGAAGATGGAAGCAATTGCTTCTGAAATATGTTCCAAATCCAAATTTTAAGGGAGCGAAGTTGATGTCAATACCCAACTCAACAATCTTTCAAGTTATTGTTTCAGGTCATTGTTCCTACTTCTAGCCTTCAAACTAAGTACGAAAAACTCTATTTGCCCAACACAGGCAATAACGACACTCCCCAATGGTATTAACAGCTTCTTAAGTAAAATAATCATTACAACTCTCCATTCCAGGAAGAAACTGAAGGTTTTTGCAGCTGTGTAGAGCTTAAATGAACTGTAGATAATAAACCTATTGTTCTTTGATAACTGTTCTTCTACAATAGTTGTGTGTACAGTTACCAGATTATTTTTATGAAATATAGGACCCAATGTTCCAAAATATAGAACATTATAAAAAGGTCTAATGGTTACATTCATATAACTTTCTCTACCCTCTAACATTTATTAGTGGCTATAAAAATTACTCTTACAAATTACTTTTTCAGTCTGATTCTACCTTTCCAACCCTGTCCAACACACGGTTTGTGGGAAGAACAATTAATTCCATTAATTGACCTAATAGTGGTTGAAATTATGAAGCCCGGGACATTAAGTACTTACAAAATTGTAAGTCGGTATTGGGGTATGTCATCTCAATACAATTTGAGATCTCCTTGTGGTTTACCGGGAAAAAATACGAATCAGTTGGAGAATTTAATGGCGTGCCGGCATGTTGCCATGGTAGCTCAGTGGTTAGAGCAACCGGACGGAGATCGGGAGATCCGTGGTTCAAATCCCGGCAATGGCATTGAATTTTTCAGTCGTCTGATTCTACCTTTCCAACCCTGTCCAACACACGGTTTGTGTGGAAGAACAATTAATTCCACTCTTACAAAAGTTTGTTTTCCTATATGCTTCATTTTAATTGAGATAAAACTTTCCTAAAAAATAGGTGCATTACACATTTCATTTCGATACAAAGGGAGTGATAGTCAAACGTTTTAGAACTGGATGCTATATGCTGGTCTTAAAATTCCATACTCTTTCCATGGCATCGTGAGAAACAACCTAATTGACAGGGCCTTAAAAGAATGGCTAAGTATTGAACAATTCAACCATTAATAACAGATATCTCGGAAATGACTGATGTCACAAAAATTTATTTGAAATACATTGTGTATTTTAAAGAAATGTGTATTTTTTGTTTAGTATGTTTTTATCTATCACTTAACATTTATACCAGTTATACAAGATTATACAAAATTCCTTTTGAATGAACAGAACTTGACAGGCTATTCCCAGAAAATTAAAAATATACATTTTATTTGTCATGTGAATATTTTTAATGTATGGTATTTTAATCAAACTCAATAGAGCCACTTTTTACAGAATAAAAAATTTGGAAAAATGTTCCATGTAAAGCATAGTTTGGGGTGGAGGGATTTTCTTGAAATGTACGTTGCATATTTGTAATGTACTGAAGCTAAGTACCAAGTTTGGTATTTATCAGACATTTCATTTTTCAGTTATGACGCACGTACGCATGCACACACTCTTTCTGTCTGCATTTTTCTAAAAATAATATTTTATTGAGGGGCCTCAAAACATGTATTTCTGGTGAAAGCTTGATATTGAATTTTTGGGTGGAATGCAATAACTTCTCTAGGTACGATGTACTTGGTAGAGAAAGTAAAAATGTAACAAATTGGATAAATCAAACATCTAAGTAAAATATCCAACATGATAATTACAGTATAAGTCTAGAAATTCATCTGTAATATTCTTACTATGTGCCTAAAACTTCACAGAAGGGAAATGCATTGGCTGAGCTATGAAGAAAGTGTGTGGTGATGGAGAGAATTTTAAAATATTTGCACAGGATTTTGAAAATAAGGGTCACAATGTTTTCTAAAGAGTGTATGAATTCCAAATGATAATAACGAGGCAACAGCTGGATGGGTGAAGTGTGGGGAATTTTATAAGAAATTGGAATGGGAGAACAGTGGAAATTTGGGGCAAAGAATTGAAGATATAGATAGGCAAGATATTTGGGCTAGTTTTACACATAAAAGCTCTATAAAACTAGATAGAATAATAAAAAAGGATTGGGGAAGGAGAAATATGTGAATTTGTAATAAATTAGGTAGGGAAGGATTTGTATGGATGTGATCAGGAGCACTGTTTTTAAAGGGTTTGAGAGGGGAAAATGGGGAAGGGTGCCATATGTGTTGGGAGCTTGAAAGAATGTTTCGTTGTTTATTAGAATGTGATGGGGTGAAGAGATGGAGGGAGGGTATATGGGAAAAAGCAATGGGACAAATTACAGAAACCAATTATTGCACTTAAAATGCTGACTAATATGGGAATAAACAGCAATTAAATGATGTGCGAGTATTTGGGAAAAATGGATTACAGCAATTAAAAAGCCTGACAGAATTTGGATATACTTGATAAAATTGTGTAAATAGTGGAATGTAAAGAGTGACAGGAAAGGGCTTCATTACACAGATAACCCTGAGGTTGTGCATACAGAAGCCTCGTAAAGATAGATGTTAGTTAGACTTATAAGGTTATAAATTTAGGTGAAGCATTTTAGGCGATATAATTGTAAAAAAAATGTTTTGTTTGTATATTAATCAAACTGTATGTGTAAATAAATATTGAATACAATTCAAAACTTAATGCAAACTTAATGTAAATATACAAATGCAGGTTTTTTTTATCGCCAGCATGCAAAATGAATTATACATATAATCAAAAGCAGCTAGAACAAAGTGATCAAAAGCCTGCAATTTGTGTGATGCAAACTGCAACATCTTTTCAAGTAATTGCACATGCAAACAAACATGCATAAGTAATATTTAAACCAAACAAGGGAACAAATGGAAACTAAACAGAAAAATACTAATGCTAAAAATAAGAAGAGGGACATAGTGTTTTAATGTTACTTGAATAATGTGAATCTATAAAGAAACATTTATAGTTCTGCAATTAATGACTGTCTCAGCCTGTAATATTCTCAAATTTCCAAAAGTTTACAACATCTAAGCCTTGAATTATAGGAACTCTTAAACCTCCCAAGAACTGTTTAAGAAAAAACATATGTCAGTAGGTTTGTATCTATGTTTAATGTGTCACTGAATTTCATTTAACAAGTTGTACCTCTCTAGTGTAGCATCTGGGTCCATCAAACAATCAAGATCAATCCCAAGCTTTTCCAAATTGCTCTTCAGTTGTTGTGTGTTCAGTTTCTGTGTGACGAGATCATTCTGTAGTGTAGCTAATGTTTCTCGATCCACTGCAGCTCGACTTACAAGCTCCTGACTTTCACGTTCCACATCATGCAACCTAATCACATGCAATTCAAAATTATACACTGCATAGAACAAATAACATCACATGCATGAGCTTCAAATGAAACATGGCATTGGGCAATGTGCAGCTTTTGTTCTGTGCTGGGTTTTGACATACACTGCTGAATCCAAAATTTCCTCAACACTTTTAATATTAAATTGTTGTCCACAAACTAACATCAGTTTGTGAGAAATGTCAGGACATCATAATTTGTGCTGAAAGTGGAGACCCAACCGCACCCATAAAGGATTCAGACCAGGGCATTATGTTTTGGAAATTCCTTGCCAGTAAATCCATTATTGCTGCCTGAATTTGTTTGGTGTTGTTTCCTTTCAAGGCAGCTACTTTTCCTGATATGTTGCAGTTGGTTTTCCCTTTCAGATATACCCATTATAAAAAAAAATAATAATTGATATGTGATGTTCATATGACATTCTCTACGCTTGCCATTTATTTTCATATCTGTTCTTCAATTATTATTATTCATATAACAGCTCATTACTTTCTCTTCTGCTTAACTACGGTAGGAAGTACTGCGCTCAACCAAAAAATAAAAGTCTGATATATACCAAACCTGGTATTTAAGTTCAGCAACTTCCAAAGATGGTGCATGAAGATTTTCAAGAAAATCCCGCAAACACAAACTACCCTTTACATGGAAAAACTTTTATTCCTTATTTTCTCAAAAACATCTCAAACAATTCTGAATAAAATACCACATATTTTAAGATATTTGCATAATTAATAAAATGTATACCTTGAATTTTCTGTAAACAGCCTATTAAGTTCCCTTTATTCAGAATGAATTCTATAACTACCAAACCATACTAGAAAGACAAAATTTACAACATAAAAAATGTATATGGCATTAAAATATTGTGGCATGTGCACAGATTATAGTAATAGTAATACGTCCTCTGGTTACCCAAGTTGAAGGTTGGCAGTTTATCCGAGGAGGGGCGATTAAGGGGAAACAGTCTCATTGGAGGGGATATGGCGTTAGTGACGCCAAGCTTAGCGTTTTTTCAGATAGTCTGTGACGAGTCTTCGCGTGAGCTAGACGGATAACTGTACCATGGCGTCCTCGCCCGGCAGACACATGGGGTAAGAGATATTATTATAATAAATCTACTAGTTGTCCATTCCTTTGCAGTTTCTAATTATGATAGTAGAATAGAATCCTTGCCTCTCCCTTCAGCCAGGAATTATGTTGTGAATATAACTTTAGCTGCGTCCCTTCGTCGGTGCCTCTTAAATTAACGTTCTTTGTTTGATCAACGATCCCTCTCCTAAGCGAGTTGCTCCCATCTGAATTTCTGAAGTTAAATAATAAATAAATGTGAGGTATTCGACAATATGCAATATCAAATTACTTTTTTTTCGTATCATTAGCCATTTTTTAAATATTAATTGTTACGCATTTAACTTTTGCAAGGTTGAAATGTTAAACTGCATCTATAAAGCATTTTACATGTTTATTCTTTTTTACCACACAAGTTCATTAGTAACAAAAAAAAAAAAAAAAAGTCTCATGTGTTACAGTCACATGACTTTCTCTACTCTTGTACAAACTATTCTTACAAACTCTTATTCTCCATCTATTTCATATTAATCGAGATAAACATTTGCAGAAATGATCTTTTGACATGCAAAGAGAATTACATTTTACAGATAGCGACCAGTTCTAAAAATATTTGACTATCGCTTAAGGCATACTATGTTCCCCTTGTTTTGTATTTGCAATGGCAATATAGAAATACAGTAGCCTTTAAGCATAGACATATCTCTTAATAGCTGGTTGCTAGGTGCAGCACCATTCCCTTTCCCACAGATTAATACTCTTTGCATATCCAAGACAAAAAAATGAATAACAAATTCCCATTTGAGAAAAAAGTATTGGAAAATTTAAGGGGATAACAAGCAATATCTCGAAAATGGTTCACTCAACAAAAAAAATGTATATAACATAAATTGTGTATTTTAACACAATCTACATTTTTTGTGTAGTAAAATTTTGTCTATCTCTTATTGTTTACCAGTTATGCAAAAGTCGTTCACAATGAAGAATAATTTTGGAGACATTCCCAGAAAATTCAAGATAAACATTTTATTTGTCATGAAAATATCTTAAACATATGATATTTTAATCAAAATCGTTAGAGCCATTTTTGAGAAAATTAAAATTTTCGAAAAATGTTCCATATAAAGGGTAATCTGGGGTGGGGGGGGGATTTTCTTGAAAACCTTAATGTCGCATCTCTGGAAGATACTGAACCTAAATACCAAGTTTGGTGTTTATCTGACTGTTTGTTTCTGAGTTATGCTGCACGCGCACACGCATGCACACACCCACTCATGCACACGCACCCCCACACACCCAGACACACACACACAAACATGTTTCCGAAAATACTTTTTTTGGATTCAGGGGGTCTCAAAACATATATTTCCGGTGAAATCTCGGTATCAAATTTTTGGGTGGAATACAATACTGCCCTACATACTATACGTAGTAGAGAAAGTAATAAAAATAACAAAAAATTTTCATTTAAAAGGCTTACTTGTGGTGAAGGTCATGTAATAACCTAAAAATCTTCATCTTGCACCTTGATGCAAGGAAGCTCAAAAAATATATTTCAGGTGAAATCTTAATATTAAATTTCTGGGCTGAATGCAATACTTCCTCTACCTTAGTTATCTATGCAGTACAGAAAAGAATAACTGAGCAAGCATGGTGGCCAAAGCCCTTTAGAAATGGTACAGCAACTGAAAAAGGATCAATTTCAGCTATGCTGGCATGTGGTATAAATTCATCCTGCTGGAAATATCCAATGGAAAGTTTCTCATCAAGGGAAGAAGTGACCAGTTATGGATTACACAGCAATCTTCTGTGAATGAACAAGTTAGATCATATAAAGTTGTTGAAAGCAAGCGCTATGAACAAAATTCAGGCAACAATAACGGAGGTACTGTTAGGAGATTACAACACATGTCTTCTGGATACATTTGGTAGTCATTTCCAGTATATGTTATGTCATAACATTTTTCACACAATGGGGTATGTCAGCTTCAATTTTCAATGATGAGTGAGACACTGTGTATCAAATCTGCATCTGATAAACAGCACCTTCTCAATCTTGTGTGCTCATAATTTAATGAATGGTTTAACTATTTGTTTAAATATTGTATTTTATAAAAATGTTTTCTGTAAGTTGCTTGATATTTATGAATCCTATATGTTTTACATCCTGGTTGTATGTGTATAATAGATCCTATCCCTCTCCTTCTACCTCTTATTCTACTATTTCTTGCTTTTTGTTTCACTTATCAATTTCCCCTGAATTCTTCTTCGGCTTTAATGCCTGTTCTCCACTATTTCTCACACACCTTACCTGCAGTTACCAAATTATTTTCATCTGTTTTCAAGCAATTTTAAAACCGACATTTCAGTCTGTTAATTATCCCAATTTTAATTCAATACTTTCTGTTTCCATATTTAGGTTTCTAGGCATTCTATTAAACAACACAGCTATTTGTCTGTTTTAACACATTGGGCACGATTGTTTTGTAACTTTTTGTCTGCATAACAACATTGCTCCTGCTCTCGCCTATGCAAGCCCTTCCCTTTGTAGTCAGTCTCGGTGACTGTTATGCGCTGGCCTTCTGATCCCAAGGTCATGGGTTCAAACCTGGCCTAGACTGATGCTTTTTAAGTGCGCTTAAAAGTGACAGTCCCATGTCAGCAGATTTAGTAGCATGTAAAAGAACTCCTGCGGGACGAAATTCCAGCACACCGGCAGTGCTGATATGATCCTGGCAATTGACACCATTGTTAATAACAAAATATTTATTTTATTTCCTACCCTCATATTTTGTTACAGACACCACATAAGTTTTCCTTTACAATTACCTGTTATACAATGTGATCTTCTAGTCTCTCCACAGTACTGCAGGTCAGTAACCTTCAGTATACTCCCAAAACAGTTGGGAGCAATCTATTGTTTAGTGCCTGTCAAGGACATAGTGGTTACATTCTGTGTCCAAAGGTTGTCAATGTCAGACTTCTCTGCCAGTGTGCAAGTATATTTACAATTTAAAATAAAGAGAGTTGAAGGTTGTTACACTACATCACTAAAATGTTCTTACTTGAATGCTTTTCGGGAGACGGTTTGCTCCCATCGTCACCATGCTTTCAACTGAGCTTCTAAATCTTCAAAATTAATTTATATTTACAATATTTAATATAATACATTTTCAGGTGTGGGCACTGGGATAGCTCAGTGGTTTCATTCATGGCTCTCATGCTGAGGGTCCAGGTTCGATTCCTGGCTCTGGGGTGGATATTTTAAGTCACCCCTACCTCTAGCTCATGTGAAACCCAAGGCCCAACATGGTTCGGAGTCCACAGTAACAGCTGCAGATCCTCTAGTTCCATCGCCATTTACTATTATTAAAACCTCATTGGGTAATGGGCTCCACCCTCTGGGTGCCCCCAGTTAATGAAAGGTGTCCATACATAGCTTGGTGGAACAAGGTTTCCACGGATGTCATCGACCATATGGGGCAGCGTTTTAAACCAATCAACCAACATTTTCAGCTGCTTAGAATATGCAAAAGAAATATTTATTATTACTGAATAATATAGTAGACAATATTTATTATCTACTAATTAAAATGAAAAGGAACTTATACAGCAAAACTAATTGATAGTATATAAAGATGGAGTCGCATACACTCTTACTGCTCTGAAAATCATCAGGTAATTGGTTGAAGCAATCTTAAAGACATTTTTAATAGATTCAAATCCGCTAAATATTCTTAGCTAGTCTGCTTGAGTTGGTAACATAAGGAGAATTCTTTAGTGATACTGTTTCTTTGATTTTTTCGACCTGCCATTGCATGAAAAACTTATTAAATACCAAAAGCAATACATTTAAATGAAGGCAAAACAAAAATATTCTCAACATATACTTGTTTCAATTACCCTCCTGTTTAACTGTACCTTGTGATTTGTACTGTAGCATCCTCAAGCTCCTTGTTTAGCCTGTTTATTTCCTTTTGCTGTGCTGCAGTTTCTGTTGCATACTGATCTAGAGCAACATCCTTCTCCTACAAGAAAAAAGGTTCACAGAATTCTTATGTAATGACCGTACTTAAGGCTGGTTCACAACAGCCGAGAACGGTAACCAGAATGAGAACGACATAGTTGAATTACATGTATTTTAATGGGAGTGTTCACAATTGATGGGAAACTTTCTGGGGCCCCAGGAACGGGAAAGAAGACTTGGCCAAGCTTTAAATTTCTCGTTCTCATTCCTGGGCATGGCATATTAGATCCATATTGTGCATATTACACTCTTCACTGTAGAGATTACTCTAGACGGCTGTGACATGAAACAGCTGCTAGTGTTCTATCTAGTCACAAGCTGAAAACATGAAACTGAAGAAATTCTAGCATATGTGTGCCCTAACCTCAGATCCTGAAAGATCCACTGAGCATTGGTTCTTCTAGTGAAAGGTCATCTATAGTTTGTTTATATGTAAATCAAAACGGACTATTGCCTCAAAAAAAAACAAACAGCAAAAAGCAGTATAAATTAACAAAGAACAACAAACAACTTTAATGTAAGCCATTAAACAAAGGAATGAAGGCTTGGTACAACAGAGGAATTGAAAATGTAATGGATCTGCATTCAGATGTTTACTGTATCTAATTTTGGTGTTGGCTGAATTGGAAGCAGGTGAAAAAATATCATTGGTCAGTTAAAAACAAATTAAATCCCAATGTGCAAAATTGACTTTCCACTTTGTGATCTATACACATTCCTGTTCTTGTTACCAGGCTATTGTGAACCAAAATCTTTGATGCATTGCTTCCCGTTCTTGTTTCCATTTTGGCTACCATTCTTGGCTATTGTGAACAAGTCTTTTATTGGAGGAGAAAAAAAAGAAATTAAAAGAGCATACACATTACATTCACAAGATAAAAGAAAAGCTATACAGTATAGGATTATAAACATATTCACTTCATTTCCACATTTCTATCTATAAATTACATGAAGATGTAATTAGGGGGACAGATCAGTGAAAATTAGAAAATAGTTGTCAAAATTCCAAGATTTGGCTTTTAAACTTATTATTCAGGCCAGTGTCTTTATGAATCATAATCACAATCTTTATCTACCATTAAGCTACTTAAAAAAAAGAGTAATAGATATTCATCAAAAGTATTTGCACAAAAATAATAAAGAATCTAAGATATGATTGTAAAAAAATTTATGATAACTAATACTAAGAATACAGATTTTACAGCACTAACATAACACTTATTACGCAGGATGAAAGGTGACCTATGATCATTCTTTTAAACTATGAAAGAGCATGCCATTTTGAGTGTTTTTCCATAATAAAATTTTTTTTTTCATAAAGCTTTCTGTTCTTGAGATAATTGCTACTTTATTTTAAACAATACTGCAACACAGCAAATTTAACATGTTAATAAAATCTTGAAATGAGCCAATATCTTTTAAACAGAATAAAACTCCACTTACATGGTGAAATTTTCAAGACCAGTTTCAGGGAGCATCCTCCCTATCTTCAGTTGCTGAGTTGGCTGAAGCTCTTGTGTCATGCCAGGTTCTATTGGTGGGTGTAATACCAACTATTTTCTCTGCCAAACGGATGTCATCCACTTTCGGAATCTCAAAATTCAGAAGTTCTCCTTTGTTTTTGGTAATGAAAATATTTTCCCATGCCTCCAATTCGACTGGTTTCTTAATATGTTTTAACAATTTAATACTTGGTTCAATATTATGATTTTCAGTCCAAAAGTGATGAGCTATAACTGATTTATCAGTGTATTTAAATTTTAAATTTCTCATATGTTCTTTCCTTCTAGTATCTAAATTTCTCTTTGTCTTTGCGATGTATATTTTCTTACCATTTTGGCAGTTCATTTGATAGATCCCTGATAATTTTGTTTTCAGTGTAACATCTTTCAAAGAATGATTTAATAAATTCATAATATTGTATTTATTTTGTGTAACTAACTCAATATATCAGTTCTTTGAACATTTTTTAAAATTTCCAAAATATTTTGGGTGGAATGTGAATTTACAGTATTCCGTTATGGATTTGTTCAATTTTTTCCAAAGTGGTGATGTCTTTTTGTACTTTTTGCCTTTTATGTTTGTCAGTTAATTTGTCTAAGAAGTTTGGATTGAACTTGTTCATTTTTGCTACTTCTGTACATATGTATATTCCTGTTCATATTCCATTTTCTTCAATAGGATATTAATTAATCTGTGATTCAAACTATGAAAATTGGCATGCTGATGTGGTGTTGGATTAAACTGATTCCATTTTATGTAATTTCTACGTGTGATTTTCTATAAATTCTAATCCCGATTGACTCCGCATGATTTTCAAATCTAAAAATGGTAAATATCCTTGTGCTTCTATTACAACTGTAAATTTTATGGATCGTTCTTGTAAATTCAACAATTTCACAGTCTCTTATACTAATTTCTTAAGAACAATTGCAAAAATGTCACCCGCATAACTATACCATCGGAACATATATGGGAAAGCTTGTGTTATTTGAATTTCAAAAGATTTACTTTCACCTGGTTAACTTTTAATTCTTCAGCTGTTATGGCAATGAACAAATAAGCACTTCCAGTATACAAATAATCAGAAAACTATACACGATTGTAACGTAACCCAAATATCATATGGAATATGGAACTGAGGAAGCATTTACAATATTAAATATTATACAAATTATTAATAGGAACACTTATTTATAAAGGTAAATAAAAATTTGAAGAAACCAAGTTACAAGATTATGCTTCCTTCCTTCCTTTGTGAATTATAAAACTGTGTGAATAATTAAAGCAAGACAAGAACAGAAAATCAATGAGAAGTTCTTCCTAATGTTTAGAGAAATCACTCACAATGTGCATCCCTCGCCAACGCACATGCTTCACAGCATTTTCTGGAATTCTACTTCACTCTACAAAGTACGTCCAGGTTGTTTTTTTTATTTCTTCCGCTGCTCAAAGTATTCTTTCTTGAAATGGTTCCACATCAGGCACTTCAGTAATGTATATGCAAGTTTTCATATCGCCCCAAAGAAAAAACTCAATTGGATTTACATCTGGTGGCCATCTTACTGGTCCATTCCAAGCGATCCAAGCATTCTATGTAAGTGTTGCATAGATGACCACACATGGCTCTGCTTATATGGAGAGGTGCGCTGTCAACATATCATTTCTTACTGCCAGTGGAACATCCTCAAGCAGAACTGGTAATGTTTCTTGAAGAAACTGAAGATAAAGGCTCCTGCCAAAACCCAAGGAAGAATCCATGGAATGATTGTGTTTCCTATGATTCTGCCCAAACATTTACAGAAAATTTGTGCTGAAAGCTGTCTTGTCTTATTATGTGTGGATTGCTGTAAGCTCAGGCATTATGGTAAATAGTTATTCAATTTCTGGTAAACATTGCTTTATCCACTGCAAGAATTTTAAGGAGAAATCCCCCCCCCCCTTGTTGAAGAAACCATTCGGAAAATGCTACCTTTGGCACATAATCTGCTTCAGAGAGATACTGAACACAGTATGATAAGGGTATAGCAATTTTTCTTTTAATGTTCTCAAAACAGGTTCAATGGGTTACACCGATAGTGCGAGCTATACTACAGTGCTGCTTCCAGGATCTTCTTCCACCAAGTAAGGATTTCTTCTTCTTCTTCTTCTTCTTCTTCTTCTTCTTCTTCTTCTTCTTCTTCTTCTTCTTCTTCTTCTTCTTCTTCTTCTTCTTCTTCTTCTTCTTCTTGTGCAACATTTCTTTGACCAACTCCTTCAACATGAGAAGATATGCTACCTGTATCTAGAACTCTTTTTTGACAGATGAAAACAAATGTCCTATTATGTAGTGCCCGTCTATTTGGAAATGCCTTTAAAACTCTTGCTGCAGCTGCCGCATTACCATGTGTTTCGTCATAAATGAGTAGCATTTCAAGATACTCAGCATTAGTAAAGTGAGCCATGTTTCGAAAACAAGCCATAAGCACAATAAACAATCACTGAAGTGTATTCTTTTATAAACAAACAGCTGAAGTGCATTTCTTTCAATCTTACAGTGCTATCATGTTGTGTAATCCTGTGGCTAAAGATGTAGATTCAACTGAGACAAATTTTGAAAGCTTATAATAAGAGTAAGAGAGCAAATTATTTTAATTGGAAATGTATTTAAGTATGAAGAAATATTTCAAAAAGTATTTAAGTTTTGTAAAATCTTCATTTAAAATAGTGTTAATATTAAAAAATGTTTCACTTTTTCTCAAAAACAGAAAAACTGCACTAAGATTCTTTTGTTCTATTCATTACAAAGATCATTCTCTTCAAGGATGATCATAGGTCACTTTCCACCCTGTGTATCATAAACTTACATAAATTCTGAAGTATGAATATTAAATTCCATATATTCCTTTAAAGAGTAATTTTTTTTTTACCTGGTAAATCTGCTTCATGGTGGTTACATTTAAAGGAAGTTTATTAAAAAGCCTAACTGTTAATAACATTGACTACTGATGCTCTTGCTTAAGATAAATCTGAATCAGATTTACATCTAGTGTTAGTATGCGGAATAGTTTTGTTATCCAAGTGAAATTGAGAGAATTACATGACAACTTAAATACGACTGATCAGATGGTATGACAGTAGATTTGCAGCTTTCTTGAGTTTTCCGACTTTTTTTTTTCTCAAATTTTCTAGAAGACAAAGTTAGCTAAAATATTATGAGTTTTAAGTAAAATAATTTAACTGTTTTATGAAAAATATATAATCAGAATTTCAGATCAGTTAATAAGTGTAGATTTTGAAGCTTTTTTTCTTTTTCGTTTTCTTTTTTTCCCACCGTTATAAGATTTTAGACATTTTTCAACATTTAAAATGCTCATGATGTAATTTTTAAGTTATCAGAGTGACATTTTGTAAACTGTTTCCTCAAGACATGTTAACTAAAACCTCCTATGCAGTTATTGTAATCTCACCAGAGTTTGATATAAAGCATGTATCTTTTGTAAAAATTGAAACTGAGAATGAACAAACATTACTTATTTTGTACCTCTATAAGGAAATAAATCTAAAATTATGAAAATAGCATTATAATGGTCATTATTTCATAAAATAGCTTGAATTTATATATAAAAATATATAATTCTGAAACACTTAAACATACAAGCACCAAACTTTGCAAGAAACATTTCTTTATAGAGATTTAAGGTGTGTTAAACAATTCAAAAGGCTCAGGAAAATCACAGATCAGTCTCTTAATGCTAACCAAGTGTAGACTAAAATTGTAAAACTGGGGCATATTTTAAAAATCCTATGCCAGAGCCAAGGACTGGAAAACTTTGTATTTATAATAACTGTAAATTACTTTAATTTGTGCCCAGTAGAATAAATACGCTCTTATCAAATACTGTTATTTTTCAGAATACAAGATGGCCCCAAATGCAAGACAGCACCTCTGTTTTAGTAATTTAACATGTTACATATATTTATTTAACAAAAAGAAGGAGTCCATGATACGAGTATGTAAACTAATTGTTTAAAACTGCTTTGCACATGGTGTTTGTATAAACTGAGACAGAGATGAGGACAAGCAAAATATATTAAAATAAAAAATTAAGGAACATTTGAGGGGCATAAAATACAAACACATAAAAAAGTTTGACACACATAATTCCTGGTGTACCAGCTAAGAAATCACACCAAACATAACACTGCTGCCAATTACCCAGCAGAATTAGATACACAGAAAGAATACATGTACTAAAACCCAAAGATCACCTAATTAATTTTGATTTGCTGTCACCAATCATTACGCCAATAGATGTTGCCACTTCAAATAACTGCACAAGCATCTCCATCAGCAACCAGCTGGACATTTGCCGAGGATGGGGACAAAATATGTTGAAGGTAATTAACTTAGTGATGGTCAGTATTTCAAATAAATTAAATTGTATTTACAAAGCTCCTTACCTCAACAGTCTTTCGGAGTTTAGATAACTCCTTCTGAACGTTTAAGATATCCTTTTCCAAACCTTCAATTTTAGTTTGGGATGCACTGTTCTGTGCCCGAAGTTCTGGAACAAGTTGAGCTTCAGACTTCCAAATATCTGATTGCTGCGAAGTCATTTCATTAACTCGTTCCAATTCATCTGCCCTTCTCTGAACACTCTCTACCAGACACTGCAGTCGTTGTTTTTCCTTTGTGTTGCTCTCTATGCATTTCTCTAATTCTTCAGTTCTTAGCTTGGCTGACTGTAAACAAATGACAGAATTAGCAGCTGTAATGTTCTTAATCATTTTTTAACTTGTAATTAGATGAACAAACAAAACTTTTAATTTTGTAGAAGTAAACACAATAGCTCTTTATGAGAAATTATAAATGTATAGTTTTGTATATGCAGAGCATATAGAGAAGATCTATGAAATTTAAAACTAGTTTGTCAGGTGCTTTGCTGAGCAAATAAAATCAGGTGATGCTATATTCTTTCTGAGCTTTCATTTTGGTGCCAGAATATAATATTTTTGCTTTTTTCTAGACTTTTTTTTAAAGCTGCTTAATATAAAATCTGGTGCAGCAACAGCAAATTTTTAAACTGGTCCAGTACTGATAACTTAAAGCTATGCAGAGGTCTTTCTCATATTTTTACCATTGGTTTATACAAATAAAAGTGAATTGATATTAATAATTTGAAGAAACTGTACAATTCAACAACAAAATTTAATTTTATTGAAAATGATATGCATATATCTTTAATAATGCATATAAACACAGAATCTGTGACTTATTAATATTTGAAATAAATCTTCCAAAGATGAGTAAGTGTTCAACAAAGAGAAAAGTAATCAAAAATACATATGAGGGTTGGGGCATAAGCCATGGCAACTATTTTTTTCATGTCGAATTGTTAATGGAACACAAAATAGTATGTGTCACAGGAAAGACAGACAGTCCTAGTGTGTGTTGACAATGTCAGATGGCACTGAGAGGCCTGTACGAATGCAGAGAGCAATATGAAATCAGTTATTCGGTGACCAGTGTGCCAAATGGTTTAACCCACATTGAGCAGCTCTTGTACATCAAAACAGACCTTCTCTGCCAGAGAATGTCATAGAGAATTGGTGTAAGCTGTTGGGAATAATGCTGAAGAGTGCAATCATTCTCCTCAACATCGCAAGACCACATAAAGCAGAGTGTGTTGGACAGCTACTATACCCCCGCCGCTATAACGTTGCACTTGACAGCTAGCGTTTAAGTTGGTACACTCGCGAAAAAACAGATGAAAAGCTTCAACCGTTTGACTTCCTAAGCCAAACACAAGGCAGCATTCCGGATGATCGATGACAAAGCGGAACCGGAACTAGAATCAGCTCTGTTGCCGGATGTAACTATTCCCAACCACGTGCTTCAGTTTGTGAATCTCTAGCAGAGCGTCGAGTTGTTCTTTGCAAGCTACATATTGTTCATTGTTATTTGTTATTTAGATTTGTGGTTATTGTTTGATAGTTTTGTTATTGTTCGTTTATACATTTATTTATTTATATTTATCTATTTTATATATATTTCATTCATATTATTTATTTAAACAAAACTTAAGTGCAACAATGTCGGAAAAACGACGCCGATCGCCGAGTGATGATTCACGAAGTGAAAATCCTTTGCGCCGAGGTGTGCCACTTAATAGTCAGGCATTGGAACTATTAAGGAGAACCCGGGAGTTCTTTGAACAGGAAAAGGAGTACGTGAAGCTTCACGGAAATCCCTCTATTCCTGCTGATAAAGCCGTACAACGAACTGCAGCAGCTCTTGGTTTAAGCACGAGAACTGTTGTTCACAAAGGAGTGAAACTACAAGATAAAGAGGACAAAATTCCTGAACCATCTGGAACACAACAGGTATTTCTATCAACTCCAGGGAAGAAAAAAAAGAAGCCTCGTCCAGTCACAAATATTGATGCTTTCCAATTAGACGCCATATGTAGACACATTTATGCCTATTATCATAGAAAGGAGTATCCGACCATACCAAAGCTGCTTATATCGCTTATTTTCAATTAACAATAATAATACGAAATAGTTATTATTCAGTGACGTTCGCTACTTACGTACACTTTTTGTATGCGGCTTAGACACGATAGAAATGAGAACAATCAGTTGTTGTTGTTTACTAGCCACTCTGGCAACGTCGCAACCACGATGTAGCCAACCTTACGCGAAGCCACACGAACTGTCAAGTGCAACGTTATAGCGGCGGGGGTATACAGCACTAGGGATAAGAAGAATCGGAGCACCCACCATACTCTCCTGATCTGCCTCCATGTGAATTCAAACTCATACACAACGTAAAGGAACCATTACGTGGTAGGCAGTTTGCAACAAGTGAGGACATTGCAAATGCTATGCAGCATCAGAGGATCAGATTCCCACAAGGGGAGAAAAATTGTGACGCAGATAGTATTCAGTGCCTCCCGCATCATTGGCAGTATGCAGTATGTTTTGAACATTGCAGGAGATTACTTTGAGGGTTTTTAGAATGGGTATGTGTGCTATGCTGTAATTAATATGAAACATGCAGTACTGTCATGTGAACTACGTTAAATGTGTGAAGCACAATGTTGGCATGTTGTTCAATGTCCATACACATAGTTCATACCTAGCTCTGTAATGTGTATATTTCACATTCTCCACATGCACTGGTATTCTCACAAAAAAGAATTCTGATGTGTTACATTCACATATCTTTCTCTACCCCTATTATTTATTAGTGGGTATACAAAGTATTCTTACAAAAGTTAGTTTTTCTTCTTTATCTACTTCAATTTAATCCAGATAAACGTCTCAGAAATAGTTACATTACAGATTTTGTTGCAGCACAAAGGGAATAACGATAATCACATGTTTAAGAACTGGACGCTATATGCTGCCATAAAATTCCATAAGCTTCCCACACAATCGCGAGAAACAACTGAAAATCAACGGGAGTTTAAAAGAATGACAAAGTATTGAATAAATTGAACCACTAATAACGGATATCTCAGAAATGGCTGAAGTCACAAAAAAGTTATTTGAAATAAATTGTGTGTTTTAAAGAGATCTACTTAAAGTTTACCAGTTGTACAGGATTATACAAAATTCCTTTCCAATGAAAAGAACTTCACAAGCTCTTCCCTGAAAATTCAAGATATACATTTTGTTTGCTGTGTAAATATCTGTAATATATGGTATTTTAATCAAAATCGTTAGAGCCATTTTTTAGAAAGTAAGGAATTTCGAAAAATGTTCCATGCAAACGGTGGCTTGGGTTGGAGGAATTTGCTTCAAAATTGCTGTCACATCTTCGGAAGGTGCTGAACCTAAATACCAAGTTTGGTACTTATCCAGCTTTTTGTTTTTGAGTTATGCTGTGCACACGCATGCACCCTTTTCCTAAAACTTTGATGTATTACATTTAATGACTTCCTCTACCCTCTAGTGCTTATTAGTGCATATCAAATTATTCCTACGAAAGTTTATTTTCCTATCTTCTTCTACATACAATTTTCTGAAAATAGCTGCATTACATATTTCTTATAATTTAAATAGAACACCAATAGTCAAATGTTTAAGAACTGGATGCTAAGTACTGGCCTTATGCTCTTTGCATACAATTCGAAAAACAATTACGTTGATGTGTACTGTGCAACGCTTACCAAACTGAGGCTGCGATCCAAAATCGAAGCCTTGGGAAACTGTTGTCTGGTATCATCCTCCTGCACGACAATGCATGCCCACACCCCCTGCCAAAATCAAAGAGAAGATTCAAGAATTTTGTTAGGAACTCTTTGACCACCCTCTGTACAGTCCCGACCTTGCACCAAGCGACTATTTCCTCTTCTTGCATTTGAAACGGTGGCTGGGTGGACAACGATTTCAAACGGACGATGAACTGCCAAGGGTTTAAAGAAGCTGGTGCAGCGTTACAGCAAGTGTATAGATGTGAACAGCGATTATGTGGAAAAGTAAAGTATATATGTGTCAATAAAACCCTTGTCTCATGAGCAATGTTGTTATTATGACCAAATGGACCTTGTTAAACTGCTAACCAGTTGCTATGCACTATTTGATATTCTGTAACACTGTAACAACATTTTGTTGAAAAGAAGAAAATTTTGGTTAATAACAGCAAGAACCGTGACCCCATGTTACTACCACTACCATCCGCTGAAAATGGATGCATTTTGCTGCTTCTTGATCTTAAACAGTAACAGTAACAATCTCGTTAGCCACCAGAAAGTTAAAGAATATCCCTGATTACCTGCCATTCCTGATGTTGTTTATCAGAATTTACTTTCAAGCTGTTTATTGCATCCTGAAGTTTTCTGTTTTCTGTTAAAGCACCTTTAAACAATTGTTCTAATTCAGAATTCTGCTGGCCTAACCTCTGAGTTGTTTCTTGCAGTTGATCAACCTGAAATAATTCATATAAGTTGTATTAATACAGGTAATGAAGATATTTTCATCACACAAGTACATGCAGGTAATAATCATTACCTTTATTGAGAGTTTCTTTTTATCCTTTTCGAGTTCCAATATCTTGTTGCTTGTTTCATGGAAAGTTGATTCCTTAAGGCTATCAATAGTTGAAAGCAGCCTGCGATTTTCAAGTTCAAGTTTTAATGCTCGAGCTTGAGCATTACTACTCAGTTGTTCTGAAAGACTATTATCACCAGAACCTGAAAATTGATAATGGCAATGCAATATCATTTGTATGCAGCAAAACAAGTTAAGAGAGTTAACACAAGTTTAAACCTTAGAATGTATTCAAGGAAAGATCATCTGTAATGATCTTTCCTTTAAAGTTTTAAAGCTTTATGAAATTTCAGTCATTAAAATAGATTGATATGATATGATATATCTTTATTGAGTGTTGAGCTAATACAATACATTTGGGCATGATCAGAGTCGAGCCCTGGCTCCTTTTGCCGATCGTACCCAAGCTTCCGCATTTACAAAACATGTGTGTTGAGTTAGCTTCATATCGCTAACGTTTCTCATTTAAAGTCACTATACTGCTCAGTGTTCTTCTCCCATTCCCATCTCCTTCCCTTGCTTCCTACGATCGTTTTTGAGACTCCACTATCAGCGGGAAATGGGAACTATTAGATGCAATTTAGAAAATGCTTATTTGTACCCCTTTATATCTAAATCATTCACTTCACAATTTCATATAAATCTATCACTTGCTTATCAATACACTTGTCTTTACTTTGTCTAATTTGTTTCCTTCTATTCATTCTATAGTCACTCTCCCTCCCTATTCTATTAACTCCCCCATTATTATTACTTCTGTTTTCCCATACTTCTCACAGAGCCTGCACTATTTCTATACGTATGGCACACTTTCCTACTCCATAAATCTATTTCTGTTGGTTCCCTTGACGGCCCCCCCCCACACACACACACATGCACGCACGCACGCAGCAACGGACATGTTTCCAAAATGTTTTTTTGTTTTTGGATTCAGGGGATCTCAAAACATGTATTTCAGGTGTAATCTCGGTATCAAATTTTTGGGTGGAATACAATACTTCCCCTACTTACTATACGCAGTAGAGAAAGTAATTACATGCAAAATAAATGGGAATTCTGTTTTATTAGAATCTGTGAAGACCTGGTAGTATTGCTTCTTTCTATCACACATAATGAAATTCTTCCCTGTCCAACAAAGACACAAAAACTCTGGTCAAATCATAGCACTGCATAACATTACGTGATTTCAATCTTCAATCTTAAGTTACAATATAATGCAATACATTTGAATGTTTTGTCATGTCTGTGGCATAAAACTATAACACTTTGAAGCTGCCTACAAAGTTGTAAAAATGTCTCTTTGCTGTACAATCATTAAAAGACCTCCACTTCTGTACATTTTACAGGCAAACCATAAAAGTTGGCAAGTATGCTTTCAATATAGCAGATGTGATTTCCCTGCATAAAAACCATCTCAATTAGACATTTAGCCCATGGAGCAACCAGCTTGATAATTAGTTTGGTGCCAGAACAGACCAATTGAAACCAAACTGCTGCTGATAATGTACAAGGGTTCAAACCTCAACTGCTTTTTTTTTTTTTTTGGAGGGGGGGGGGGTAAACTTACACAGTATTTGCTGTAGTGACGCTGTGAGTAGGAGAGCAAGTTTCATAGAAGCAGAGAGCTATCATTGTTAAAATTACTAACAATGTTGCAAGATCACCAATCATGTCAACACATTCACAAATGCCTAGTTGCATAATGTCACCACTAGTTCGCATACTTCAGCCCAAACATTGCTTGACTTGACAATATGGCAGAGCTGGAAAGGGGAGGAGCAAGAAATATTATCATATGCTGGTTCAACTACTTCTTTTATTATGAATGTATTTTTTTGATCTGGCAACGTTAATAATCCAAGGAACTTTAATAATAATAATAATAATAATAATAATAATAATAATAATAATAATAATAATAATAATAAACGAAAGAGGCTAAAGAAGTTATGTAAATGTAACACATCAGATGTTTTATCTTTTATTTCTCTAAATTTTTGTGGCAATTTATTATCATTTTTACTCCTGAATAGAAAGGACTCTTTTCAAATAATGTGAGTCTTTGGGCAGGTTCTTTTTGAGTTATAGTTTCATGGTTATCTATATTCTGTTTATTATAGCATTTATTGAAGTTTTCATATATACATATGTTTGGCTAATGCATAGACACATTGTGTAGGCAAGGTAAGTATGTTTACTTTTGTAAATAAATTTCTGCAAACATATTTCGGACTAACATACGTCATTATACAAATCATATTTTTTGGAATCTTAAATATTTTAACCCAGCCTGTCGCTACTCCCATATGGCACGATGGAATGAAAATAGCTGTAGCATATCGTCTTTCTAGTTTGTAATCTTTGTTAAACCTGCACATTAAACTATGCACTACTTAGTCCTTTACTGATATATTGAAAGTGTCTTTACCATTTTAGATATTCATTTATATATATACCTACCCCTAACATTTTTCGTGTAGGTATAGTATTACTTAGTGATATTTGCATTATTTGTGGTGTTATTAGTTCTTGCATCTGTTTTGAACTGAATTAGTAGTCTTGTTACTTTGGAAAATTAACATTGCTATTCTTGATAAAGGTGGCCATACTGATATATATTTTCTTTACCCTCAAGAAATGTCAAGGCTGGAGATATAACAGCAGTACAACAGTTAATACCAAGTAAATGGAATAAGTGAAGTGTTTTTAATTAAATTTTAAATTGAAAGGTTCAACTGTTTACAATTTTCGAACAGAATTCAGGAGTTTTCTCTCTTTCCAATTCTTGCCATGTTTATCCAAATACAAGATAATGTTTTTTTCCAAAATTTTAGTTGTAAAAATGCAGGTTGTCTTGCATTCATGATATAGATTTTCTTATTAGCTTGAGAAAAAAGCAAGTTTTAAATTTTGAGGTATGGGAGGGGTGCAGCAGGGACAAGCATGCGGGAAATATGAAATATTGCTGTGAAGGTCACAGTATATCAGCCACACTTTACGCATTTCATTTTGTGTTGTAAAGTTGGTAACTTACCAACCTGACTAGAGGTATTATAAGGTTTCCCACTGGCAAAAAGCTTTATTTTGAGGCTAAAATGGAAACTGTAGGATTTCCTTCATGCATCCACAGCTATAATATTGTATTGGCGTATGATGGTTGCACAGTAAAAGTCAGATTTGCATTTCCATTCCTCTCATTTGTGCCGGCCTTCTTCACCTATGATGCACATTTCTGAGCTATTAAAATACATAACTGTTTATACATTGTACAATGTCTAGATAGAAAATCGCATCCATCATTGTTGTCGCTACTGCCATAGTGTGCGATACCAATATTTTGATATGAAAGAAAAAAAAATAATGGTTTCTGTATACCTCCTTCCAAATCATCCATGTTATCACTTTCAGCATCTGCTGCAGCAGCATCATTGAGTGCAGATTTGGTAAGCAGCTGCAGCTGAGCATTCTCTTCAAACAATTCCTGCAGCTTCTCGCGGTTAGCTTCCCTATCCAGAGCGTAGTCATTGAGTTGCTGTTTGTACTTGATAATCTCACTCTCCAATTCTAGGACATGCTCGCCCCTCTTCCGAGCTCGCTGCAGCTGCTCTTCTAGCATTTCTTGTGTTTCCAGCAGAACCCTGAAACATTTGTACAGTTGTAAGGATAGAATAGATTTCATTTCCTAAATGACACATCCCACATGATATTTGTTATTTTAGCTTTGGAAAAGATGTTCTATCAACAACAACATTCTTCTTCTTCAATGGATTACCCACCTCTTTGTAGGACTTATACCCCAAGGACTTACAAGTCAATGCCTTGAATCAGTAGCCTGTCAAGGAGCAAGCAAACTTTGGATCATAGCATATTCAGGATGGGTGATCAGCCCAAAGCCTGGTATAGCGGTGAAGAAGAAGGAAATGAAATGCAGTGATGAAAGGAAAATTCACAGAAAAAAAAAAAAAAAAAAAAAAAACCCTTTGCCCAGATTGATTAGCCACGGGGTTTTGAACACAGGACTTCCTGAATGAGGGCCACAGACGTTACTGCCTAAGGTATCCCACACAGTCTATCAACCATATTTTGTGTTTAAAACCATTGGAACTTGCACACAGTGAAGCAAATAAATTATGAAAGTTCTGATGTGCTACACTCACATGATTTTCTCTACTCTTGTACAAACTATTTTTACAAATGTTTATTCTCCATATGCTTCATGTTAATCGAGATGTCAATCTTATTGCTAATTTTCTTGTAGATGCAAGGGGAATATGGTAGGTTATAAGCAATAGTCAAATCTTTTAAGAGCTGGTTGCTATGTGGCACATTCCATTCTCTTTGTATGTCCAGGACATAAAAAAAATGAATAAGTATTGGAAAATTTAAGGGAATAACAAGCAATATCTCGAAAATGGTTCACTCTACAAAAAAAATGTATATGACATAAATTGTGTATTTTAACGTGGTCTACATTTTTTGTGCAGTAACATTTTGTCTATCTCTTATGGTTTACCAGTTATATAAGTCATTCACAATGAAGAACACTTTTCGAGACATTCCCAGAAAATTCGAGATATACATTTCATTTGTCATGAAAATATCTTAAACATATGATATTTTAATCAAAATCGTTAGAGCCATTTTTGAGAAAATTAAAATTTTCGAAAAATGTTCCATGTAAAGGGTAATCTGGGGTGGGGGAATTTTCTTGAAAACCTTTGTGTCGCATCTCTGGAAGATACTGAACCTAAATACCAAGTTTGGTGTTTATCCAACTGTTCGTTTCTGAGTTATGCTGTTCTCACGCACGCACGCATGCGCACACGCACACGCACATGGCCATGTTTCCAAAAAGGCTTTTTTTGGATTCAGGGGGTCTCAAAACATGTATTTCCGGTGAAATCTCGGTATAGAATTTTTGGGTGGAATACAATACTTCCCCTACTTACTATACATAGTAGAGAAAGTAAAAATGAATCAAAGTAAAGCACTCATACTGCTCCACTTAACAAATTACTGGCATGACATGTTTTGAGGACCTATTGTCCCCATTCTTGGCTGCTGGTCGACTAATCTGTAACTGATTATAAAATCAGTGGAAATGCACAGTGAAGTAATTAGGATTATTGAGAAGAAAATGATGTCAACTCTAACTTCACTTTTTTAAAAAAGAGTTACTTCGGACATGTTTTGGAGGCTCTTTGCTTCTTTCCTTAGTGGAGATTTACTGATGAACTCATGGTAGCAATTTGTAGATGTCTTTTTGTAGTGCAGACAAATTTTGAGATGAGATATTTGCCTGTGGTATATACAAATTTATGATATTGTTTTTTTTTGTATTAATACGTTTTCTCAAACTGTTAATTCAATTGAATTATGAACCGATTTTTGTAGCTTTGGTTCACTGTGAAAATCATGGTTAGGGTACAAAAATGGTGTGCTACTGCTGATTTATCCATCTGCTTGTGTTTTATATTCCTCATGCCTTTAAACTGTACTGGTTTGCTGCAGGTAACGCGATGTTCCATTTTTTAAATATCTTTTGGAATTTTTGATGTGCCATAAGGTGGTGATTGAATTTTTTGAAACCAGTTTTTTTGTTTTTTGCTTTATAGAGTGCTGATTTCTTTTACTTTCTGTTTCACAGTTGATTTCCTTCTTTACCAGAGTTTCCATGTAGCCATTCTTTTGTGCAATTTCAATCATATGTTCAAGTTCTAATCTGTACTCTTTCTGGCTTAACAATAGGTTTACCAATCTGAATGTGAGGCTCTTGATCATTTTATGTTTGTAAGAAACTGGGTTGTAGCTATTGTTTCTTTATGTAGTTTTCTGTGTTTCTTTTCAATACATTCCAAATTCTAGTGATTTTTGGTTTCTGATTATGCTTAGGTACAGGAAGGGAAGACAAGAAAACAAAAACAACAGAATCATAAACTTTTATATGCTGCAGACAAAGGATCTCATCTCAAAATTTGTCTGCACTGCTAAGACACTCTACAGGCTGCTACACAAGTTTGCCTTTAAATCTGCACTGAGAATGGAGGCAAGAGCCTCCTAAACATTTCCAAAGAAAGTCGTTTTTAAAATAGTAAAGTTACAAAGAGTTTTTTTTTTCCTTGGATAATCTGTAATTCCACAATCTTATTCTTTCTTGGGTATCTGTAGCATCATCTGGTGTGAGATTGGTGAATTTAGACATTAAACTATCAACTGCTGGAATTTTGAAGTTCATAATTCTATGCTCAAAACTTTTGATATATGTTCTTTCTCATTCTCATTTCTAAGAGGTTATGCACTGATTTTAGCAGTTTTGGTGTATGTTGTGATTTTCTTCCCAGAAATTATTGGCTACAGCTGATCTATCTGTTTGTATCTGATATTTCTGAAGTGTCTTTTAGGCTTGTGCTTATGTTTCTCCTAGTTTTTCCAAGGTATGTTTTGTTGCAGTCTAAACAGTCTATTTTATATATCTGGTTCCTTTTTTGATGGGATTCTGTTTGCTAAATATTTTTGGGAAACTAGTGAAGTTTTTTTTAGCCCTGTATGCACAAACTGATATAAAGAATTGAAGCAGATAAATTGATTGGAAGTAATTTATAAACATGCTAAGCAATGACAAAGTCAAAATTTAATGGAGTGGATATGAAAAATTCATGTAATATATTTATGTATGCATTATGAATCATATTTGTTAATTATTATTATTATTTGAAAATACCATTTATATCCTAAAATTTGCCTAGAGCATTTGTATGTTTTAAATAATTAATTAAAAATTATATTTAGGACTAATAAGCAGGAAAAAGGAAAGTTGAATAACGTTAACAAAATTACATTAAAGAAAATGGACGAAAAAGAGGAATTCGCAAGAAAATAAATATTGTGAAAACATAAAATATAATATGAAGAGAAAATTCTAGCAGAAGTATTTTTATACATATGAATTACAATTGTAAATATGTAATTTTTATTAATATGTTATTTATTTAAGACCAGAATTGTTAAATTAAATGTATTTGTTTTACTATCGTTAGCAACCAAACAAAGTTTGAGTAAATAACTTTCAACTTTTTAAATTGTTAAAAAAATTTCACACGAGGAGATGTTTACTAGAAAAGCAAAAGACTAATATCAATTCGCTATGCAAATTTCTGAGTGAGCAAACAAGAAGCAGTAAAGAATTAATTATTGTTCTACAAAGAAAGACAACAAATATTTTTATTAAATATGTAAGTAAAAGATTTGATTTAAATATATATATTGTTCGTCGTTAAGAAAGCACATTCATAAGTGACATTCTAGTAAAACCTAATTTATTGGATTTGTTATTTAAATAACTACCTTATCTTTTCAAACACGAAAAGATCCTGAGAACAGAGTTATCATTGCTACAAATTTAGCTAGTAGTATCTGGATATGCATCGGATGAGAAGATACATTAACAAAGTTATTACTTTCAAGAAATTCACTTCTATCACTCCAGACATAAGTTTGTATTACCAACTGCATGAGCAGCGCGGCAAATTAAAATTGAGGAATTCAAAGTTTATAGCATCTGCATTTACAAGATAATCGAGAGCTTTGAGAACATCAACCAGGAGCCAGTGACCCCTCTTCATCCCGCACTAACCTTTACATCAATCCCACCCACTTCAACCCCATGTCCAAAAGCGCTTCAGAATCCAGGCTGAAGATGGGGACAACAGCCTTCGAAACATGTCACACTAAGTTCTGATGTGAAAGTGAAGCTAGAACAATAAAAACCTCAATTTGTGCGTGCAAGTGTTTTGTCTAGGTGTTCTGATTTCAGCATGTTTTTAAACTGTATTTATTTTGTGGTCCTAGAACTGTGTTGAACTTTTTAAAGATCTTTTGGAATTAGTGAAATGTCCAGGAGTGGTATTACAACTTCTTAAATTTAAGTTTATCCTTGTTGAGGATTAATGTAGTTATTTTTCTGAGCTGAAAATAAGAATTGGGCAATAGGTCCTTGAAACATGCCTTACTAGTAATTTGGTAAGTGGAGCAATAAGTGCTTAATGTCAATTCATATTCTATAATTTAATATCTTGTGTTACACAGCATACGAATTGTGTTAAAAAAAAAGACAGAACTTTTGAAATAGCGCGTCAACTGGCACAGGAGCATGCTGTGGCTACTGAGTGCACCTAGTGGCAGGTTGAGACAACAAACTGCCATTGCCTCGTTTTGATATGACCATTACTTACCGAGTTAGAGCCGCTGAAGTGAGCATGTGCACAAACTGTTTGCCGGATTACTCACATAGTGACAATAAGAGAGTTTGAAGTGCGCGCGCGCACGTGCGTGCGTGAAATTTTGCCACAATGAGTCGCATGAAGTGCTATAAGTAGTTAAGTGTTTTGAACATGGCAGAATGTTGGTTAGTGAGGATCCCAGGCCTGGACGACCTTCCACATCGACAAACGATGACCATGTCGAGATTGTGCATCAGGAATTTGTACCACATGATCGGATGACAAACAGGAAAGTCTACACATTGTTAGCACGTTTGAGGATGCTGTGCACAGGAAGAGATCTGAATTGTGGAAAAACCGGACTTGGATGCTGCATCATGACAATGCCCTGGCTCTCACAGTGCTGCTTGTTCAAGCTATCTGGTAAAACATCAAGATCCCTGTTGTTCCCATTACCCTATTTTCCAGACCTAGTCACAGCAGGCTTTTTCCTGTTTCCCAAACTTAAAACCGTGCTGAAAGGACATCGTTTCCAAACCATAGAGGAGATTCAGGACAATTCAACAAGAGACCTGCACGCCATGCCACAAAGTGCGTTCCAGGAGGCTTTCCAAATATGGAAAAATGCTGAGAATGCTGTATTGCCAGTAGAGGGGTATACTTTGAGAGGGACATGTTGTACAATGAGCAATAAAAATGTTATTGCAAAAGTTTGGTCTTTCTTTGAACATATGATATTTTCCATTCTACTACACTAGCTAAGTTTGTTACTGTTTTATGTTTATGAGTAGACTGGCCATTCACATCTCTATTTCATTTAGCATGGATGTGTTTGATACCTGTTGTCTTCTCTCAGCTCTTCTACCCGAGTTCGGTAGAACTCCATATCACTAAGTTTCTCCCGATATCGCTGTACTTCGGTTTCCAATTTCTCTACTCGCTCTGCTCTTTCTCTCACAGCATCCAATTCATCTCTGTAAGCTTTAGCTGCTCTAGCATCTTGCATGAGTTCCTGCACCTGAAAATTTAAAACAATATCTGCTTTATTTTTGAAGATTTAGAAGCTTGTAACAGTGATGTGTCATAATTTAAAATAGAGAGTTGAGGGTTGTTACACTACATCACTATGATAATCATACTTGAACGCGTTTCGAGAGACGGCTTGTTCCCATCGTCAGCATTTTCTCTCAACTAATATTTGCCGGTCATCGTCTGGGGGATGTGTGTGGTTTGTGGTGTTCTCTGGTGCTGGGCTGATGAACCTCCAAAGGCTGTTGGGTGGCGGCAGTTCAAAATTCATTAGGTGATTCCTGTGTTTGACAATATGTATTTTTTCCCAGATGTCCAATTCATTGTTGCTGTTGATCGGTTTTAAGAGTTTTATGTTTGGAGTGATATCATGGTTTGAAGACCAGAAATGATGTGCTACTGCTGATTTATCTTGCTGCTTTTGGTAAATGCATCTCATATGCTCTTTAAGTCTTATTTCAAGATTTCTTTTTGTTCTTCCTATATATACCAGGTTACATTCATTACAATCAATTTGATATATACCAGCTGATTTATTGTTGGGGATAGGATCTTTTGTTCTGTTGCATAGTAGTTTCTGTATGTTGTGGTTATTCTGTGGAGACAGGGTGATGTTGTATTTTTTGAAAATCCTTTGAAATTTATGATGTGCGTTCAAGTATGATTATCATAGTGATGTAGTGTAACAACCCTCAACTCTCTATTTTAAAATATCTGCTTTGTATATCACAAAATAAAAAAGTATTACTTTCCCATGAATTTCTTTACCCACTCTTCTACAAACTATTCTTGCAAAACCTTATCTTTCTATCTACTTCAAGAGAAATGTTTGCAGAAATGGTTTCATTGCACATTTTGTTGTTGGAACACAGGAAACTGAAGTGAGTCAGATCTTAGTAGTTGAAAAAGGTGTGAAAATTCAGCAATGACAAAGAGCATCTTGCAAATGATTAATGTCACAAAAAGTTTATTTGACATTAACTGAAGTCGAGTGAAAAGTTCCATTCAAATATTAATTTTCAATATTATTACACTTCAGCGTGCATTCCCAGCAAATGATAACTGCACTTCAGTTACTTTTCAGAAAAACTCATGTGTGAGTTAAGCTTTTATAAATTTCATGAGCCTTTAATGTTTATTTTAATGAGGAATTAGTCAAAACTGCAAAGCATTACTGTGCAATACTGTGCTTTATAACTTTATAAAATAATGTATTTCTTAAAACACTGTTCTTAAAACTAAACTCACCTGCTTACCTGCTGTTGGCACATCTAGTGCATGTCAACTTACAGTGAAAAAACTTATTTTTTAGGCAGCATGGACTAAAAGTAGACTTTTAACATAGTGCACATGAACTAAAAGCTTTAGATTATCACACTACCGCAATTAAACTTTTATACTACTTCATTGTGACCAACTTTGGTTTCAAATGCAATCACATGGCAATAACCGTTTGTATTTGCACATGTTTAATGACTCGACTTGGTTTGATAGGTTTTACTTTTCATGATGTCTTTTTACATGATTAATTTCTCATGGCAATCACATTATCTGTTTACAACGCAAATCGTCATACTTTGATTTATCGCAATTTGTTGTGGAGTTAACCTATACCTTATATCGGCAGCCTTGTGCTTTCTTTGATCTGAAACATTACTGCTTTATCTAGTATAACCTACATAAAGATTAAATGGCAGCAATTATGAATTCAGAAGAAACTAAAATGGAAGAGTCAGGTGAAATTACAGAAGCAGCAGAAAGAATAACACTAGAAGTACTTACCCAAAAAATGCAGAAAGTAATATGATATATCATTTAATTGCTTCAATGCCTGGTGCAAGGCAAAACGTGTTGAAAATATTTTCACTGAAAATGTCTGCTAGCGAATCAATAAAACATCAATACATCTGATATCTAGGTGTACACAAGAGTTGATCTTGTTTTTAACGTCATTTCTCTTGTTTCAAGTATCTCACTATACATGTTGAGTTAATTCTAAATTTGGTTTCTCTTAGCTTCAGGAATGGAATCAATATAATATTATTTTATTAATGTTTTACAAATTTGAGCGCTGCCTAAAAAATAGTATATGCCACATGTGTTAAAAGTGGTTTTAATTTACTTGTAGGATTATTAAACTCTGCCTATGGTCTTCATTTCACAAACATTCCTACTCGCAAAATAAAAAAACTACCTTTAGCACTTGTATCATACTCTACTATTAATATACTGTACAGTTGTCATATGCTATCTTTGCACTGTAAGACTTGGTTATGCTGGTTTTCTGATTAGCTTGTTAAACATGCTTAACTCCTTCCCTGTTATGGACGGAAGGGTTTCGCCACATGCAGATGCCCTTCACTTGTTGTGGATGGAATGGATCCATGCACAGATTAGAACTATGTTAATTTAAAGAAAACATTGTTTCGCAGTTAACTTGTGGACAGTATCATTTATTATGCACCCAGTGTAACACCTGAAACATGCTGTGAAGGAGTTTTATTCCTGTTAGCATAAGGTTTCCATGTAATTTTACAACTTATGTGCATATGAACGTTTTTCACTGCTGCTAATTATATCACAGTCTACTTATTGTAATATATTGTCAGACAAAATCCATTATAATAGAAGTTTGAGTTATGTGTGGCCCCTGTGATGGTGGGTTTGGAACTTTGTTTATAGGTATCACAGAAAAAGAATTATTGAAAATAAAGGAAGTACATATGTGAATTTCCTAGTCTTGTGAATGCTTACATAGCCTTTACACAACATGGAACTTCGCTGTCATTCACCCTAAATCATGTATCTTTTGAATATTAAGGTTACAAAGACCATGCACACATCTTTATCTACATTTGTGAGGTAAGGCATTCTTTATGATTCACAGAGGTAAATACAAGATGGTACATTTCTGTTAGTAAAAAAGGGCAAATGGCGCCAAACAAGAAATTCTTGGTACTATGCCTGCTCATCGGACTCTAGTTATCTTCAGCTAATTTGTACAAAGTACAGTCCAAGTAGAAGTTAAGTGTATAACAAGCTTCTCTGCATATTAAGCCCAAATAGCTTTCAAAGAAAAAACATTCTTCTTTTGCCAATGTCATACACAACCGCAATTGATGCTTACCTTTAGTAGGTCTATCCTTATTGGTTAAATTTCAGTAAATATGTGTTTCTTTGTTTCATTCTAATGTCTTCAAAAATAATAGAATAATTTTCATTTCAACTATCTTGTGTGCAGTTAAATTGCTGGCTGGGATTTAAACTGATAATGGTATACTCTGCATATACATTACATAAACATTAATGTATCATGTGCTGATTGGTCAATTTAAAAAATACATATTGACAAGCTAAGAGTTCCTACCTCCTGTCGCAACTTTGCTACTAATAATTTATGATGTTCTAGGTCCTCTCGGCACTCAACTAGGGCTTCAGACTTCTCTTCCCTGGAATATAAAATAAAAAACACTGTCAAAAATAAAACAATTAGAAAAAAAAAAAAAAAAGGAAGAAAGAAAATTAAAGCATCTTCATGTCAACTGTTTTCCACATACACCCATTTTAGTTTTTGTATTTCTGTAATTTCTAAACTTTTTATACTGGAGCCTATAAATATATGTACATTGGAAACCAAAGGACATTTTTGAAATATTAAATACATACAAAGCAATAAATCACTTTTAGTCATATAATCACAAAATAAACCCTATAGCTAAATTATTAAAACAATTAATTGGGTGTTTAAAATTAATGATTTGGGAGAAAATTTTTAAAGAATAAAAGCTGTATAATGAATTTTGAAATACCACAAAATTATTACATATACAAATTTTACTTTTTACTTCGATGACATTAATATCATCAACAGCGCATCACCTAGTGGTAGTATGCTTAACACTGTGAATCATCAAATCAACAGGAAGTAATGAGGAAGCACAGAAAGCTGATAATACAATTGAATAAACATTTACCTGATTTAATTATCAGTAACATATTAAATGGAGCTTTGTAGTTAGGTACTTTCAGACATTTATAATGTCTTAGATTTTTGTTATCCAAATCCAGGTTTGAATCCTGGATAGAATTTCATACATTACACACAAAAAACAGCAAATGAAGCGAACCTAAGAGTTAAAATGCAAATTTACCGCAACCTGCAGACATACTTGCCAACTTCCTAAAATGGAAACCTGTAAAACTTTCCATCGTCCACCAAAGCCTATTAATTTTGCCACGGCATGAAAATTAGAATGATAAAAGCTTTATCACAGTAAATGCACAAAAATTAATGTAAAATAAATGGGATTTCTGTTTTATAAGAATCCTTAAAGACCTGGTAGTACTGCGTCCTTCTGCCGCACATGTTGAAATTCTTCCTGCTACCACAATAAACTTGTATTAAAGCAAAAAACATACTCCTAGCCTCTAGTTCATATTTTACATTTCATAACGTGAATTAAAAACAAAAAATGGAAAACATATCCTGCAGCCACATAATGCAAATATGATACACAATTTACATGTCTGAGTGTTCTGGTGACTAATAAAAACTTGAATGAGAGCATAAATAAATTGAATTATGTTTTGAACTGTATGTCACACTGGTTTAAAGCTAACAAATTATCTGTAAATCTAGACAAAACAAAAGTTGTTAAATTTATAACCAATCGATCATCACACACTCCAATAGAAATTGGGATTAATAACATGTTACTAGAACAAATAGACAACATTAAATTTCTGGGCCTCCAAGTAGACAAATTTAGATTGGAAAGTTCACATTACATATATCTTACGCAAACTCAGTTCTGCCTGTTATGCTATCTGTGCACTGGTAAATGTCAGTTCTATAGATACACTTAAATTAGTTTACTATGCACATTTTAACTCTATCGTTGAATATGGAATATTATTTTGGGGAAACTCGGTAGAAAGTAAACGAATATTCCTCATGCAAAAGAAGGTTATAAGAATCATTTCCAGCATCCATAGCAGACACTCTTGCAAACATCTTTTTAGAAGCCTGAAGATATTAACCCTACCTTGCATGTACATATTTTCAATCTTAAAATTCTTTGTATGCAATCGAACCACATTTATAACAAACATGGAAATTCATAGATAAACATTAGACAAATGGGTAACATCCATCATCCCAGTGCAAAGCTTTCTTGCTTCTAGAAAGGTGTATATTATGAGACCATAAAAACATTTAATGCTCTCCCTAATGATCTTAAGGGAAAAGTTGATAATTTCAATGTCTTTAAAATGCTGTTAAACAGTACCTATGCTCAAAAGCATATTATTCTGTACAAGATTATCTGAATGACAAATTATCCTGATGTTAATACATATATAGCTCTCTAACTAATATTAGTAAATATTAATGATATTAATGACAGTTGGCAGTTTTCCAATTGCCTGCTCTAAAATTAATGAAGCTAGTTAAATTTATGTATATTAAGAACTGACAGTAAATGCTATGCATTACAAACCAAATAGTACAAAATGATGAGACGAACAAAGGTACAAGCCTAGTGAAAATTAAAATAACTGTTCTTGTCTATAAATATAATGTTAACCTTATAACGGTAGGTAGGTATTCAATTTTGTACAAAATTACACCTGATTTGTTTCATTTTGTAAATAATATGTCTTTATTTTATTTTAAATGTTCTGTATTCTATGTAATATTTATGTATATATGTAACTATATTGTACATTTCCTTGACACGCATATAGTATGTCTCTATTTTATTTCAAATGTTCTATATTCTATGTAATATTTATGTTTATATGTAAATTTTGTACATTTCCTTGACATGTTCTATGTTCACAAGCCTTTATGGCTGCTAGTAACTCACAGAATGCAATCCAATCTAATCTAAACACGAAGGAGTTGACTTTACAATTCATGTTGTCCATTACTGAATATCTGCACCCATTTACTGCTGGTTACTAGAGGTCACTAGTGGTACAATTTAATTTTAAATCTGTAAATCCCCATGCTATGCATTTTGTTACGGTCCAGTAAAGGTGGACCATGATCGTGATGAAGGATAGACACACACAGATAAGCCATATCCTATCCTAGGACTGTATACTAATTAGCACTACATATTCAGTCTGTAATCTTAAGTTATGAGACGGTAATTTGTATCACAAATTACTCAGATGTGGTTAACGATAATAATATGAATATGTATTTTTATGTAACATTGATTTCAGAGGTTTAATAATTGTAATTATTAATGATAAATAATAATTTTCGGCTCTACTGAAACTGTTAACAATAACAATACTGCAATGAAGGGTTTGAGTTGTTTATCGTTACCGGGAACCAGGAAGTTACGTAATGTTTCGCGCCTTTTCAGTAAAAAAAGCTTCCAGAATGTTCTATAAAAGTAATATGTATTAGTGGTTTTCATTGGATAGTAAAATAGACGCTAATGTTGGCGCGTTTTATTAGCCAATGGTAATTCATTTATAATCTTTAGGTGTATCTTGGGGCAAGCCTATAAATAGCCATGCTCGAAGTCAAGCGTCCCCCAGTTCGGCAAGATTCATGACACATTACACATCGTCCCCAGTTCGTCAAGATTCACGGAGCATTACACATCGTCTCCCGCTCAGCTCATCAAAGATTCGTGTACAATACGTGACTACATGTCGCCTATCGGTCCTTCAGTTCGTTAAATTACACGCAGTAAAAATCATTAAAGATCTAAAATATTACAAAGTCACTTATATACAAAAATTGAAGTACGTGAGTTAAAAGTGAGAAGTTATGATAAACAGTTTCAGTATGGCGATCATCTAGATAAATCTGTGAAAGTGTTAGTGCACGTGTTCGACAATAAAACATTATAAAACACATTTCATCACTAGTAATTTTTTTTGATAAAAGATTCCTTTTCCGCTTCACACCCTGCAAGAACTAAATGCCTACCTAAATAGCTGGCCGGAAGACAATATACATAACCTTAAAACTAATTCATATAGATTGCTACGTCAGAGGGAACTACGAGCCAGACCAACGAATGACGTCACACGAGATGGCTGCACTAGTGAGGTAAACAACATTACGTGAGAAACATTATCCACCACGTGGGGACACAAATACACAAATACACACTAATACTACTTCAAATTGGCTCCCATACGTGGGGCATTTAAAGTGAAGCATATATACAATTTGTAATATACACACTTTCAAATTGGCGCATCAACGTGGAGCGACAACTAGGAAAGGAAGGCTAGACGACTAGGAAAGGAACAAGAATAACCAGAAACAGGCGAAAGAAGCAGTGAAACGACCTACAAGACGCAGATTCCGAGACAGAAGGGTAATTCAGCTACAAGAAAACATCGAAACGACGTAGATTCATCACGATACAACGCAGAAGCGACATACAAACCTAGGAGAATGGGGCAGAACGCTGGACATCAAAACTGCAGCATCAGACAGCATCAAAAAGGTAATTAAATGAGACTGAGAAGTGGTAGGATAATAAAAACAATGGCTACCAATAATACAGAAGAAATAATTATGGAGGGAGATAGTGTAACAGTTAGCTGTGATCCAATACAAAGTACAGGGAATAGCCCAGATTTTTTGGGATTTGAAGATGTAAATGTTAGTGTAGAAAGTGAGAATAGAATAGCAGGAAATGTTAATCTTGATACTAATATGATGATTATGGAAATGCTGAGAAATATAAGGGAAGATAATGAGAAATTAAGGGAAGATATGCAAAAGAATAATGAGAAATTAGAAAAGAAAATAGATCAAAATAGGGAAGATCTTAGTAAGAAAATAGATCAAAACAGGGAAGATATGCAAAAGAATAATAGGGAATTAAGAGAAGATATTGATAGGAGTTTAGAACAAAAACTAGATCAGAATAAGAGAGAATTGAGGGAAGATATTGGTAAAAGCTTAGAACAAAACAGGAAATCAATTGAAAATATTGGTAGGAGTAATGATATATTAGAGCAAAAAGTAGATCAAAGCAGTGAAGAAAGTGAAAAGAAAGTTACGAAGCTAGATAGTAGTATGCCAAAAATGAGAGATGAAAATGAGGAAGTAATAGTAAGTGAGATAGGAGAAATTTCAAAGAAAATGCTAGACATGAGCAAGGAAATAAGTAACGAAGAAAGTGAGGTTAATGTAGAATGTACAGAGTTAAGAAGTCAAGTGAGTAATATGACAAGTGAGCTAAGAGAGATAAATGAGGTTAGGAATGTAGATGTAAATGAGACGCAGGTTAATTTCAAAGGGGAAGTATCAGAAATACAGAATGAGACAGTAATGCAAAGAAAGAAATTGTACCAAGATATTCAAAATGAAAACTCCAGTCCAGTACAGTTCAGTACAGATTTGTCAGAGTATTCTCAGATTAAGATGATAGAAGAATTGAAAATGAAAGTTGTTCAAAGATGTATTGTTCAAGAAACTGTAGATTGTTTTCAAATGTTATCAGGGAACGAAATGTCAAATGAATACAAGAGGTTATTCAGGAACAAAAATTTGAAGGTTAGGTTACGGCTACGAGTAATGTTTAGCCACACACAATTTGATCCAGGAGGGTAAATAGCAATGAGATGTAAAGTAAATGCTGGATAGTTGAAGACGACTTGCATAGGAATGTATTGGAACGTAAGAGGGTTAATTATTTATGTGTTATTTGAAAAGAGAAATAAATTATAAAAAAAAAAAAAAAAAAAAAAAGGAAAGAAATGTTTAAAAAAAAAAAAATAAATAAATAAATAAATAAATTAAATTTTTAGTAACTGTAACAACATTTGAAAATTAAGAATGCAAAGATTGAAACTTAAGATGATATTAAATTAAAAGTACGTAAATACAATTCCAAGAATTAAAAAAAAATTAAGAATGCAAAGATTGAAACTTAATATGATATTAAATTAAAAAGTACGTAAATACAATTCCAAGAATTAAAAAAAATTAAGAATGCAAAGATTGAAACTTAACATGATATTAAATTAAAAGTACGGAAATACAATTCAAAAAGTATTGTTAAAAATAAAAGTACAAAATAAAAAAAAAAAAAAAAAAAAAATTGGTAAATATAATTAAAAATAATTGAAACAAATACTTATGTAGTAAATAGAACATGTGAAACACTGCCTAGATTTAAGAGATGTAAATATTTGTGTTGAGGGTGAATATTTTGGTACATATGTATAATAATTACAAAAATCCTAAATGTATAAATTTTGTCAACAGCTTAAAGTAAACAATTTGGTAGTAGTAAATAAATAGCTTAGGGTATAGTATTTGCTATAAAAAAATTTTGTGATATCAGATTAATATCTAAATTAATTAAATCAGAGCCAGTAAGTAGTGGCGAGATAAAACATATGTCGTGTGTTAAACGCGTGTGAAGTGTTAAGTGAAAGTGAATAGCGTGTGTTACAAGATTTAGGAGACTAAAAACAAAATTATAAAATTTCTAAACAGGTTATAAATATTTATAATTATATTTCTAGTGGGGCATATGAGACGGTAATTTGTATCACAAATTACTCAGATGTGGTTAACGATAATAATATGAATATGTATTTTTATGTAACATTGATTTCAGAGGTTTAATAATTGTAATTATTAATGATAAATAATAATTTTCGGCTCTACTGAAACTGTTAACAATAACAATACTGCAATGAAGGGTTTGAGTTGTTTATCGTTACCGGGAACCAGGAAGTTACGTAATGTTTCGCGCCTTTTCAGTAAAAAAAGCTTCCAGAATGTTCTATAAAAGTAATATGTATTAGTGGTTTTCATTGGATAGTAAAATAGACGCTAATGTTGGCGCGTTTTATTAGCCAATGGTAATTCATTTATAATCTTTAGGTGTATCTTGGGGCAAGCCTATAAATAGCCATGCTCGAAGTCAAGCGTCCCCCAGTTCGGCAAGATTCATGACACATTACACATCGTCCCCAGTTCGTCAAGATTCACGGAGCATTACACATCGTCTCCCGCTCAGCTCATCAAAGATTCGTGTACAATACGTGACTACATGTCGCCTATCGGTCCTTCAGTTCGTTAAATTACACGCAGTAAAAATCATTAAAGATCTAAAATATTACAAAGTCACTTATATACAAAAATTGAAGTACGTGAGTTAAAAGTGAGAAGTTATGATAAACAGTTTCAGTATGGCGATCATCTAGATAAATCTGTGAAAGTGTTAGTGCACGTGTTCGACAATAAAACATTATAAAACACATTTCATCACTAGTAATTTTTTTTGATAAAAGATTCCTTTTCCGCTTCACACCCTGCAAGAACTAAATGCCTACCTAAATAGCTGGCCGGAAGACAATATACATAACCTTAAAACTAATTCATATAGATTGCTACGTCAGAGGGAACTACGAGCCAGACCAACGAATGACGTCACACGAGATGGCTGCACTAGTGAGGTAAACAACATTACGTGAGAAACATTATCCACCACGTGGGGACACAAATACACAAATACACACTAATACTACTTCAAATTGGCTCCCATACGTGGGGCATTTAAAGTGAAGCATATATACAATTTGTAATATACACACTCTCAGTTACAATATAATGCAATAGAATTTGATGCTTTGTTTTGCCCATGGTGAAAATCTGTAATGCTTTGAATATTCCCACAAAGCCATAAAACGTGTCTGCCTTAGAGTTGTAAACAGACCTCTACTCCCAAACATTTTACAGGCAATCCATAAAAGCTGGCAAACATGTTTAGGTGATATAATGCATTCCCTTGTTCTTTCAGTTCCAGTATTGAGTACAGTAAAACTCATTTATTAACCTGTATACACTCAAATACATGAACATTTATACAAGCAGTACAATTAACTTCTTTTCCACATATAAACTTACAATTCTTGGCGCTGTTTCCTCAGTCGAGCTTTCCAATCAGCCAACTCCACAGCAAGATGGTGAGACTCGCCCCCTTGTACTGGAGTAGATGCTTTCCTATGTTGTTCATTGCATGTTTCACCTTCTACCCTCTCTTGGATCACAGAAGTAGTCCAATGCTTTTATAAAAACACATCATCATTACCTTTTTATATAAACAAATCCTCTCCATTGTTAACAAAAGACTGATATGTAACAACTACATGGCTTCCTGTAAACGTTATCATCATTTTTCACAGCTATTCAAAAAATTATTCACAAACAAAGGATTTTTCTATCTACTTCCTGTTAATTGTTATATTTCCAGAAACAGTTTCAATTAGTATTTTATTACTCTGCAGCAGGCACATGAAAGCTGAAGTGACAGTCAATTGTTTTCCAACTTCAGCATCTTCCAAGGATGTGACATGAAGATTTTTATAGAATGCAAACAACACTTTACATTAAAAAGTTTTCGAAAATTTTAATATTCTCAAAAATGGCTCTAACAATTTTCATTAAAGTACATAATACTGGAAAATTTAAATGAACAAGAGTGAATATTCCTGCATTGGTCATTGCCACAGAATTTTTTTTAATAAAAGTGTGTATTTTAACATGTTCTACATTTATCTCACATATTTTCTAAGACAGTATTACATTGAGAAACATAATTAGTGTAAGGAATCAGATAACGAAAACTTCAATGCCATAGCCAGTATTTGAACCATGGATCTCTGGTCTCAGTCTGGTTGCTGTAACCACTGAACTACCATAGCAAAATACCGGCATGACATGTTTTTGGTCATCTGATTCTACCTTTTGAACCTTGTCCGACACACATTAATTCCATTAATTGACCTAATAATGGTTGAAACTATGAAGCCCGGGACTAAAGTACTTACAGCATTGTAAGTAGCCACTGGGGTATGTCATCTCAACACAATTTGAGATCTCCTTGTGGTTTACCAGGAAAAATGTGGATCAGCTGGAGAATTTAATGTCATGCCAGCATGTTGCCATGATAGCTCAGTTGTTAGAGCAAACAGACAGAGACCTGGAAATTCGTGGTTCAAATCCCGGCTATGGCATTGAATTTTTCAGTCATGTGATTCTACCTTTCCAACCTTGTCCAACACAGGCTTGTGTGGAAAAACAATTAGTTCCATAATTAGAGTAATGTAACAAAAAGGAGAGAGAGGTATTGCATGGTTTAGATTAGAACATGTAAACTAAGAGGTCTAAAGGCTGGTTCACAACAGCCAAGAACGGTAACCAGAACAAGAACGATAAAGTTGAAATAACTACATGTATTTTAATGGGAGTGTTTACAATTAACAGGAAGATTTCCTGAGGCCCAGGAATGGGGAAAGAAGACTGGGCCAAGTTTTAACCCTTAATTGCGCAAATTATTTTGTTACATATGCCACTCTTACTCTAATTCCCAAACCAGTTTTTATATTCCTGTCACAAGCACCTTAATGTAAGCGATAGCCATGATTGTTGAGGCGAGATGAAATGTACTGGCCACCTACTCAAAGCTGAACTTCTTGATATAGTTTTTATAAATATAATTTTTTAACAATACAACAACAGTCAAATATGCCTGTGGTAAAGGATGGGGAGGGCCCACATACAATAACCGGTGTGATGGTAACACATGGATGATGACAGCATTACATTTGACTACAGTTGCATGGATTTAAAAAAACCCAATAGTATTGAGTTTATTATAACTATATTTATGATATACAATAACTACAAATACTTGCATTTTATTTTTAAAGGCCAGTATAAAATGAAAATAACAAAAAATGCTTCAAATATTCTAAAAATAAATTCTAATATGCACTTTGCACATCTGTAAAGCAGCGCATTTAGGGGATAACTTTCTTGTTCTTGTTCCTTGGCACAACACATTAATATTCATGTTGTGCACACTAGACTCTTTACTGTAGAGGTTGTTCTAAGTGACTGTGACATAAAACAGCTGTTAATGCTCCCTATAGTTTCAAGCTGCAAAACATGAAACTGGAAGAAATTCCGCATATCTGTGTCTTAACCTCAGTTCCTGACACCTGCAGATTTATTGAGTATTAGTTCTTCTAGTGAAAGGGTCATATGTAGTTTGTTTATACGCAACTATTGCCTCAAAAACAACAGCAAAAAACACAAAGAACAGTAAAAAATGGTATAAATTAACAAAGAACAATACACAGCTTGATGTACACCATTAAATAAAGGAATGAAAGCTTGGTACGACTACAGGAACCGGAAATATAATGTATCTGCATTTCAATAGTGTTTGCTCTATTGAATTTTGGCATTGGCTAACCTGCATTATGTTAGTTGAACTGAAAGCAGGTGAAAAAATATCATTGGTCAGTTAAAAATAAACAAAATCCCAATGTGTAAAATCGTTTTTTCACTTTGTGATCAATATGACCATTTATATGTGGGATAATGAGTGGATAATGAAGATAGGTCCACATTTTGATGGAATGTAGAGGAACTGTGAATGGAGGAGAAAAATGACTTAGGAGTAATAGAAGTGTAGCGATTAAGAAAATGTTTAGTGATCAAAAGAACTGATTGAGTTTTTATTTATGGATGCTCTTTAACTGCTATGGTTCTTAGCGTCCCATTCTATATTGAGTGTGAAAGACTAGAAATTTTACTAAGAGACCCCTTTATCAGGCTTGAGGTTCTTTTTCATGCCATAAATCTAAGACACAGGACCACCAGCTTTACTTCCCTTTCGAAGGAAGACATGCTAAAGATTTTATTTAGTGATCAGTTTCAATGAAGGAGGTTAGGCGAATTGTTTTGGAATGTTAAGATAAGATTTAATAGATTATGATACACTTTTGTATCATAATTTGCATGCATGGACAAGTGGCCAACGGCACATCCCAGTGTCTCCATTATGTAGTGTGCTTAGCAAGATTTGTAAATAAATAAATATCTATTGTTTCCCATTATAAAAGGAGCACAATGTGAAAGAACACTTCAACAGCTACTCATATAAAAATCAAGATGGACAATTTATCCATCATGCAAATATCTCAAGCTTATCAGATTTTAGTTAAAGTAGAGTGATTTTTACTTTCTCTACTAAGTATAGTAAGTAGGGGAAGTATTGGATTCCACCCAAAAATTCGATACCGAGATTTCACCGGAAATACATGTTTTGAGGCCCCCTGAATAAAAAAAAGCATTTTTGGAAACATGTCCGTGTATGTTTCTGTGAACAGCATAACTCAGAAACTAACAGTCGGATAAACACCAAACTTGGTATTTAGGTTCACTATCTTCCAGACATGCGACACGAAGGTTTTCAAGAAAATCCCCTCACCCCAGATTACCCTTTAGATGGAACATTTTTCGAAAATTTTAATTTTCTGAAAAATGGCTCTAACGATTTTGATTAAAATATCATATGTTAAGATATTTTCATGACAAATGAAATGTATATCTTGAGTTTTCTGGGAATGTCTCCAAAAGTATTCTTCATTGTGAACGACTTTTGCATAACTGGTAAACCATAAGAGATAAACAAAATTTTACTACACAAAAAATGTAGATCGCATTAAAATACACAATTTATGTCATATACATTTTTTTTGTTGAGTGAACCATTTTCGAAACATTGTTTGTTATTCCCTTAAATTTTCCAATACTTATACTTTTTCTCAAATTCGTTATTCTTTTTTTTCTGTCCTGGACATGCAAAGAGAATGGAATGCACCACATAGCAACCAGCGCTTAAAAGATTTGACTATCGCTTAAAACCTACCATATTCCCCTTGCATCTACAAGAAAATTAGTAATAAGATTATCATCTCGATTAACATGCAGCATATGGAGAATAAGGTTTGTAAAAATAGTTTGTACAAGAGTAGAGAAAGTCATGTGAGTGAAACACATCAGATTTTTTATTAAAAATAATGAATATTGTTCCATATAAAGATCAGGCTGTTTAGGTAGAGGCACAGATCACTGGACATTACATTTGCTATGTATTAACCCCGATAGATCAGAAGTTTGTTGGAATGTATAACTGCAATAAATGGATGTGGTCAGAATTTGTTGGACATCTGACTGCCAGAAGTCTTTAATGTGCATGCACTTAACTTAACACACACCAATGTTGGCATAAACTTTACATTACAGTAGGAGCTTTTAAAAAGGAAGCTGTTAATCTACAAAAATTTTAATTTCAATGGGATTACCTGCAAATATTCATCTCTTTCTCGCACCAATCTACGAATGTGCACAAGCATGAGATCTGATGAGAAGTCGGACACCGCATCACCAGTTAGCACAATGTTGTTGTTGTCTGTTACCTAGGAGCAAATTAGAAATTTAATGACAAGAACACCTGTAATGTAGCAAACAAAATATAACAACTTTGTATAAATTACATTTATCAAGTCAGCATTTCCTAACCCAGTCATTTAAAAGGAACTATGAGTAAAGTTGAGTAAACACATTGTTTGTCCATGCTTACTTATATAATCCCTTCTCTCTTAGACCCGTTTTACACTTAAGCTACAACAGAGTTTCACAGTGCATAGTTCAAGCGATAAGTCAAGCTTATACTTTACTGAACTGAGGTTTAGGCTAAGCAATCACTGTGTTATCTGAAGACAACAATATTAGTGATGAAATGCAAATTATTTTAATGCATATACAGAAGACGAACTAGAATGTTTAGAATTGAAGTTGTTATATTCTACTCCACGTATGGAAAGCCAATTTGAAGTAGGATAGTATCTTTATGTTGTTTGCACCATGCTTTGGGAGCCTTCGCCCCAAAGAATTAAAAAATATTAACTTTGTAATCTTGACTGTTTCTTTAAATATTATATATTTATGTTTGCCTCGGCTGCGTCAGTATTATTGTTAGAGACATGGATGTCTTGGCAGGGTTGTGGTGCGACTTAGAATCTAGGCTTACACAGATTATAATTTTTACTTGACTACTTTATTAATGCTTGACATGATTTAAATAACACTTCACTGATATAGAGAGCTGTGAGATTCTTTTATTAATTAACTGCACCTTTTAACACGTAAACTTATTTTTCGTCTCACACGAATACGTATTATAATTCTCAAGGGCATGTCTCGCGTCCGGTTACTAACACTGTTTACAAGCAACTGAATTGATTTCAACCGCCTAAATTTGTAAATTTCTGTATTTCAAGTCTCTGATTGGCTATTCCTAATCCAATAGAATACCTTCATTTAACTAAAGCTTTTTCTGGTTGTTGATTGGCTATTTTTATAAACTGTCAGTAAAATCACATTATTGTTTCCAAGAATCACCAGTAACATTATTAAAGTCTCAAACTCATTATTGCCTCATGGTTACCTCATTGTTAGCAACTTTTAACTTATTATTCTCACAGCTCCTACATTATTAAATTACATAATATATTCACATAATATTATTACACATGTATACAATAATATAAACATATACAATCACTGTAATATACACTTTTTATATATTCTTATAAACACATATTGCTTTAAGGCGGGGTGTTATTGAATTTACATATTTTATATAATTAGACTGAAAACATTTAAGTGTTAAAAATACTGCCTCAGACTGCATCGAAACCATTTTCACATACAGAATGACTAAGAATTCTATGAGAGATTTTGATTAAGTAGTACCCAAGAACCTCATTTATCCAGACTAGGTGGGACGGGAGGAATCCAGATAACAAAAATCTGGGTATTCTCAAATATTCTACTAAATGCAATAACTCTTAATATGTACTACAGTATAAAAAAACCTTTTATGTATTTTGGCACCACCATCACCGCCGCTGTGCTGTCACCACCACCAGCGCTAGTAGTATTTGAATAAAACACTTCTATTTCATAATAAACACAAGACATGAGCGCACATGACATTTGTTTGTTTGTTCCTCACAGCTGAAATGAACACAAAGGCTAGTACGAAGGAATAAAAAATGTTTTGTTTACCTTAGGTCTGGTTCTAAGGATGGATCAATAATAATTGCTGCATAGTGGCATAGCCAGAAGAATATTAAGGGGGAGGGGGTTATGTATAAGCATCCAGTTTTTAAACAATATGTATCAATTCAAATGATAAATATGAATTAATCCTAGTTCAAATATTTAAATAATATAATTATTTTATATTCACAGATTAAAGTGCAGCAATTGCAATTAAAATTAGGATAGGATGTTTTGCATATTCTAAGTGGCAAAAGTGTTGTGACATGAGAATTAATGATCACTGTGAAGTATTTTATATTACCTCTGCAGGCCATTTTATTTTACTACAAAGTAGAGTTTCTGTTATGTTCTAAACGGAAGATATTGTACTTATTTGGAAACCCCCGAATTTAGCACCAGAACGAAAGCATGCCCCAGATATCTTAACATGGTTGTACCAGCGCCATCAAAAGTACAGTTCCTGTTGCCATCACCTTTGACATTATCAAGGACATGTGGCATAAATACTGTGATACAATTAGAAAGTATTTCGTTCCTGCCAGTCTAGAAAAATGCAATTATTTTAACAAAGCTATTTTTGCTATTAATTTTTACATTTTTTAGCAAAGGGGAGTGGGGTTCCCATCCCCAAAACCTCTTCCTAGCTACACCTCTGTTGCTGCATATTTTGCCTAAGAAGAAAACAAACATTATACCTGCTTAATGCAGTCAACAATAGCATGCTGGTCTTCGACATTCATCTGTTTTATTCTGTCTATGAAGATTTCTTTGTTTGGACACTGAACAGCGCAGCCTAAGAGCAGTAGCAGTAAGAGATGCATGTTTTCTATTCCAGCTTTACTTTCTGGCTCTCTCCCAAGTTTTACACAATCAGGTATTACTAACAGCACTTGGCACAGCTCTTCCTGCAACAAAACCGATGCTTATGTATAAAATGTAGGTGTTACACAGTTAGAGGACAACTCTCTCAAAAATGCTATCTGCTTTGAAGTTCATAGCTTTGCATGCTTTTTACTGTCTTTACTATTTACCTATAGTAAGCAGAGAAAGCATTTATTTAAAGGTGAGTCGGAATTGTAACACTAACATCACTTAAGTGATGTTAGTGTTACAATTCCGACTCACCTTTAAATAAATTCAATACACATCACTGTTTCTAGCTTCTTTTCATTACAATATCAACGTAGAGAAAGCATTGCATTTCACCCAAAAATCGATACTGACATTTAACTGGAAATCTAAATTTTTTATGTAGTAATATTTCGTCTATCTGTTTTGGTTTACAACTTATACAAAAGTAATTCAAATGAAGAGGACTTCAGAGGCTATTCCCAGAAAATTCAGGATATAATTTAATTTGCCATGCAAATAACTTATAGTATTTTAATCAAAATTGTGAAAGCCATCTTTGAGAAAATTAAAAATAAGGAACATCTTTTTGTGTAAAGCGTAGTTTGGGATTTTTTTTCCCCCTGAAAATCTCTGTGTTACATCCTTGGAAAATGTTGAACTTAAATAACAAGCTTGGTATTTAATCAACTTTTCGTTTTTGGGTGTGACATGACACACAGTGACCTTTTTCTAATAATGCGTTTTTTGAATTCACGGTGCCTCAAAACATGTATTTCTGGTGAAATCTTGATATCAAATCCCTGGATGGAATACAATACTTCCTCTGCTCACTACACGTAACAGTAGAGAAAGTACAAAATGCATATTAATGTATTTTTCTTTCAATCCTTAAACCGTTGTTTGAAAAACTTTTCCTTAGAGTAATTTTTACCTCATAGAGTGCCTTTATGTTTCTAATAATGATGTCCATATTCTTTATGCACAGCGAAACATTTCCTAAACTTGGTACTACACCATTGTGCATAGGCTCTGGATCACTGCAACAAAATTCACATTTTTTTTAACTTATGTCTCATCATGTTATGAATGTTTTTTCTCTTGTTAGTAAAATCTCAAAACTGAGGAAATATGCATTATTTACTCTTTATCTAATAGCATATTCATATACATCAACAGTTTACTTATATTGCTAGCAATTGGAATTCATTCAAAAGCCAACTGTGACATATTTCCCCCGAGAGCACACTAATGTTACATTTGGTGACATTGATATCGCAATAACTTACATTTGTAAAAGCACTTCATAAATTAATGTTCCATCTATGAGATCTTCATATTCAGCTAGCCTTGCTGCATTCTCCAAGCATGAACTGAACTGCAATAAAGAATCAAAAATAAGTTAAAAATTTATTCAATGTCACACCACAAGATAAAAAACTGTACATCCATTTACATCTATAATAGAATTTTCCTTGGTCTTCTAATACACACATAATTCCAGCACCTTACGTTTAAGTTTTGCAGGTATGAAGGGAGCATTTCAAAAGTGGCAATACTGGATACCTGGATCCAGAGCTACATTGCCTGCATATTTGACCATTTTCTGCTTCCCCTCTGAACAAGAAGGTGCCCCTACCACTGTTTCATCTCCGACTGTGACTGCACCCACAAACCCTTTCTCTGCACCCACGTGATTGCTCCCACCACTATTTCCTTTCCTATGTCATTTAAAATAAATAAATAAACTGTATTCTTTTCACATGCAAATACATCATTTCCGTGCCCCATTCCCTTAAAAAAAAAAAAAAAAAAAAAAATGTATTACTTTCATGTGCAAACTTTCCTTTCCTTCACCCATTCCTTTAAAATAAATAAATTACAATGTATTCCTTTAATGTGCAAATTGTCCTTTCCTTGACCCATTCCTTTAAAACAAATCCCAAAACCCCTCCTCCATCTCCTCTCTGGCCACTGGTCCATCTGTAACCATGTGGCCTCCCCACCGGGCCCATGTACTTCCTTTTCCCAGAGTAGCATGAGACAGCAATCGTAACAGTGGTGGGGGCACCTTCTTGTTTGGAGGGGAAGCTGAAAGTGGCAGTAAGTGCTGAGAGTAATCCTCCATGGTGAAGCGGTTACGATGGTAGCCTCTAGTTCTTGAGGTCACGGGTTCAAACCCGGCAGAGGGCAATGAATTTTTTTTGGACGTAGAAATCCTTAGCATGGCTTCCTTTGGAAGGAAAGTAAAGCTGGTGGTCCTGTGTCGTAGATTTACGGCAAGTAAAAGAACCCCATTCCTGATAAAGAGGCCTCTGAGCACAATTTCTGGGCTTTCATGCCCAATATAAAATGGGACACTAAGGGCCACAGCAGTTATGGAGCATCCATAAATAAAACCCAATAACTGCCGAGTCCTGGTATATCCAGTATTGCCCCAAAAGTTTTCAGCCTGACCAGGAATACACAAGACTTAAGAAAAAGTATTTTTTTAATTTATTTTTTTATTTCTCATCAGTCACCTTGTAAATCAATACATTTAGTCAAATGACTTTGCATCTTTTTAATACCCTCAGTAAAATAAGATTTGTGCAACTGTGTAAATAAGCATCTGTTTCAGCTTCAGCCTCATCATTTGAATGAATCTTCATCCACCCGGCATTTCTTCAGGTTTGGGAACAAAAATTAATCACTGGGAGTCAAAGCCGGGAATCTGGCAGATATGGAAGTACCTGGAAGTGAAGGTCATGCAGTTCATAGCAACAATCCCAGATATGTATAAAAGTGCATAATCTTGATGAATGATAACATCCTTTTTTTGAAAGGTGTAATTGTTTAATCTGAACAGCATCCTTTAATTGGTCCAGTAGTGAAGCCTCATAGTCCCTGGTATGCTGCTGTCCTTCTGGAGGAACTATGAGAACCACACCATGAGAATCCCAGAAATGCATAACCATGACTTCTGCAGATGGAACTGTTTTTGCTTACTTTGGTGCACTTTCACCTGTTGCCACCCATTGTTTGACTGTTCCTTTGTTTCTGTCATGTGGTTATAAATCCATGTTTCATCTACTGTTATGAAATGTTGGAGAAACTTATTGGAATTTCATTTAAACAAGTCTAAACAGTCTTGAGAAGTCTTCATTTGAATGTATTTTTGGTCCATTGTTAACAAAAGTGGCACCAATCATGCAGTAAGCTTTCTTATACACAAATGTCTGTGTACAGTGTACTGGACATGGCCTAACGTGCTGTTTGCAATGTCAGCCAACTAGTACCTTCAATCAGGATTACTGAGAATGGCATTGTGAATTTTTGTCACATTCTCATTGGTCATAGCGGTTTTGGGACACCCTGAGCACTGATCATCTTGAATGGATGTATGGCCACACTTAAAATTCAGCAGCCTAATTTTTAATTGTCAAAAATGAAGGGGAAGAATCCTTTAATATTGAATCTAAATCCTTTTGTTTCCCTTCAAAGTTAAGTACTTTATTACAGCTCATATTTTAGTTTTATCAATTTTGTAGAAAATGTTAACACTTAGTTTGTTTACATGATCATGACAAACAACTGACTACACTTACGTGTCTGAAACTTAAAATGAGCCGTCTAAAGGATAATGCTCAACATCTATCACAATAATTTGGCCATCTTCACAACATCTTCGAGTCAGGTCCAGAACGTTTAGAATATCCCTCGTACTTACATTGCAGAAGTGCCTTGTCTTACAATAATCTTGCAAAAGATAACACTTCTTTTAATTGTTTTTCTTCTCTAGTTTAGTAATTCTATACACAACAAACCCAGACAGTAAAACAATTTAACAAACTGTCAGGCCCAGAACTTTTAGAATATCCCTCGTACTTACATTGCAGAAGTGCCTTGTTTTACAATAATCTTGCAAAAGATAACACTTCTTTTAATTGTTTTTCTTCTCTAGTTTAGTAATTCTATACACAACAAACCCAGACAGTAAAACAATTTAACAAACTGTCAGGCCCAGAACTTTTAGAATATCCCTCGTACTTACATTAGAGAAGTGCCTTGTTATACAATAATCTTGCAAAAGGTAACACTTCTTTTAATTGTTTTTCTCCTCTAGTTTAGTAATTCTATACACAACAAACCCAGAAGGTAAAACAATTTAACAAACTTCTGGTTAAAGTGCTTATTTAGAAAAAAACCTAAAATGGTAAGAAGTAATTTGTCTTCTCAAGGTCTACCATAACATGCATAACTCATTACTAATTTACAAGTACATAGAGTAAAATATTTCCAATGAAATATTTAAAAAATATATTTACAAAATCTGCAATAAATGAGGTAAATTTTGTGCAGAATGGAGTTTAAAAGTAATCGCTGGGAACCTGAAGTTGAAATTCACTCACATTCGCTCTTACATGCATACTTCCTGACTCTGCAGAGGGTAGGGAAAGATTCTAATTAGAGAAAAATCCCCCACTTGGGAATCAAAACCTGGACCTCTAAGCTGAGAAGTTGGAATGTGACCATTTGACAACATTGGCAGTCTTGAAGCAGTTTTTTTTTCTAAAACAAATTGTCTATCATATAAACATTTGAAAAACGTTTTGAATTCAAGAATAAAGGACAAAATTCTGCTGAACAGGAACTCTGGAATATAAAATTGAATACAACTGTGAACAGTTCTACATGGAGAAAACAAAAAGGAATTGGAAATAAGAGTTAAAGAGCACTTCAGGCAATTAAAATATAAACAATTAGAAAAATCAGCTGTGGCTGATCATTTCTAGACTAAACATCATGATCAGATTTTGACATTTGCCTATTTTGTTCCTTCATTTAGAATCATAGGCTTTGTATATATAAATGTTTTCATGTTTACTGGAGTAAAATATACTAATTTTACAGTGTGTGTTATAATAATTACCTACTTTCACGGTGTGCTCTAGTGTACAGTGTAATTTAAACAACCTGAGACTCCTGACATTTCACTCTAAGTGGAGAAGTGGGAGAGTTGTATTGCCATGTTGTATTACAGTATGTGTCAGCCGTTTAGCAGCGTACTGAATAGCAAACAGCTCACTGGAACGTAATGCTAGCAAGCAGTAGTAAATCATGGCAACGTGTTACCCCTCAACTTCAGGTTACAGGCGAAGGGAAAGGAGGGTGGTGGCACCTTACGGCTAGAGCAACAGTGGAGGTGACTTTGCCATGAAAACATGCCCCTCCAAGAAGTGTCAGAAGTCTAATGTTATTTAAATTCTACCGTAGTTTAAGAGCCTATATGACTGTTTCTTTTATTTCTGTAATGAAGACTTTTATCAAGGGTTTGTCTATTGTAACTTCATTATTTTTGTTATTGGTGGTTATTTATTAATGTGATGTTAATCTTAATAACATAATAAACATTTCATGATCTGAGGCAATAAGCCATTATTGGCAACATGTCTGAGGAAGTTTGTAATACCGGCTGGCATTCCTTACCTAACATCAGCAGTTGCAATGTTTCATGTGATAATAAAAAATGGCTACTTAGTACAATAATGTGCAACTATTGGTTTATGACTGGGAAATCAATTGTTTTAGAATTAACTCATCACTTTGTACATTAATATGATGATTTTTATTGTTTCTACTTCCCACATGGGCGAAAACACAGTACTGGCCTAAAAAGATTACACTTATTTTATTTCAAATGCAACAACAGCCATTTAACAATAATAATTACAAATCAGCGTGGTAGTGTAGAGCATATTCAAGAAAGAAATTAATAAAAAAACTGATAATAGAGTTTACCATAAAAAATCTGATGTGTTACACTCACATGACTTTCTCTACTCTTGTACAAACCATTTTTACAAACGCTTATTCTCCATATGCTTCATGTTAATCGAGATATCGAGATGTTAATCTTATTGCTAATTTTCTTGTAGATGCAAGGGGAATTGCTAGGCTTTAAGCGATAGTCAAATACGTATGTATTGTAATGAAAAGAAGCTAGAAACAGTGATGTGTATTGAATTTATTTAAAGGTGAGTCGAAATTATTACACTAACATCACTTAAGTTTACTCACTTAACATGTTTCGGGAAACCGTTGTTCCCATCCTCAGAAGGTTAACTCGACTGAACTCAGTCGAGTTAACCTTCTGAGGATGGGAACAACGGTTTCCCGAAACATGTTAAGTGAGTAAACTTAAGTGATGTTAGTGTAATAATTTCGACTCACCTTTAAATAAATTAGATAGTCAAATATTTTAAGAGGTGGTTGCTATGTGGAGTATTCCATTATCTTTACATTACCAGGACAAAAAAAAATTCTGATGTGTTACACTTACATGACTTTCTCTACTCTTGTACAAACTATTTTTACAAACGCTTATTCTCCATCTACTTCATGTTAATCGAGATAAACATTTGCAGACTATCTTATTGCTAATTTTCTTGTAGATGTAAGGGGAATATATATTTACAAGGGCAATATAGAAATACAGTAGCCTTTAAGCACATACATATCTCTTAATAGCTGGTTGCTAGGTGCAGCACCATTCCCTTTGCCACAGATTAATACTCTTTGCATATACAAGACAAAAAAATTAATAACGAATTCCCATTTGAGAAAATAAGTATTGAAAAATTTAAGGTAATAACAACCAATATCTCGAAAATGGTTCACTCAACAACAAAACATGTATATGACATAAATTGTGTATTTTAATGCGATCTACATTTTTTGTGTAGTAAAATTTTGTCTATCTCTTATGGTTTACCAGTTATGCAAAAGTCGTTCACAATGAAGAATACTTTTGGAGACATTCCCAGAAAATTCAAGACATACATTTTATTTGTCATAAAAATATCTTAAACATGTGATATTTTAATCAAAATCGTTAGAGCCATTTTTGAGAAAATTAAAATTTTTGAAAAATGTTCCATGTAAAGGGCAATCTGGGGTGGGGGGATTTTGTTGAAAACCTTCGTGTCGCATCTCTGGAAGATACTGAACCTAAATACGAAGTTTGGTGTTTATCCGACTGTTCATTTCTGAGTTATGCTGTTCACAGACACACACACACACACACACACACACACGGACATGTTTCCAAAAATGCTTTTTTTTGATTCAGGGGGTCTCAAAACATTAATTTCCGGTGAAATCTCAGTATCGAATTTTTGGGTGGAATACAAAAATACATAGTAACTGAGGAGTGCAAATTCAAAGAAATGTTTATAGTTTATACTTCATTAAGAAAATAGTGACATTTAGTAAATTTAACACATGGTATATGGCTATTTGATATTTCTTTATTGTTCTGCCATGTTAAAATGTGTTTTTAAGTGACAAATGAATAAATGATCGCGTCTACTTCAATGCTCATCAATACTGATAGTGGCTATTTTAAGTTTTTTAGCACCTATTGTGTCAAGCTCTGAAAATGATATATAACCCACTCATTTACCTTTAAAACAATTATCAAAGCAACAGGAACTGACCACTTGGGAGCAAATCTAAATTTAGACAGTTTTCAATTTTGAAATTCGATCAAGATTTTTTCAGAGTTCCTGGAACCAAAACACTACAAGAGGGCTACAACTCACCTACATCAATAACAATGAATCAGCAGTTGAACATAAGCTGAAAATGGAGGTTACTGATCTCTGAAACATGTTCCTATAGTTATTAGTAAAAAAAAATGAGAATTCCATGCAAATGCATGTTTACATAGCACCATTGGATATAGCTCAAACTTAGTACTTATCCATTTCATTACTTTCTGATTTCAAATATGTGTACTTTTTCCATGCATATTTGCATATTCTGGCCTTTTTGGGGATAAAAACATACATAATGCATATATACGGCATTTTTAGTTTAATTATGCATATAATATGCATTATTTTCAGTTTAAATGCATGTTTTAATGGTTTTGAGTACACACTTCAGTTTTTCGATTTCACGATTCTTGAAGTGAGTCGTTACGTATTAACATATTATATTTACATGAGCTATAAGTACTCTAAACTTATCTCTGGTCAAGGTACAGGAAGGTAATGTGAAATGATTTCACGAAAGTTCAGAAAATTTGGAATTATTCTGAATTATCAACTTTGCACAAAAATAACAATGAATTAACTTTCAACGAATGTTTTATAACCCGTCGACTTCTTTTACATGCCATTCTAACACTTTATGTTCGTCCAGAATATTGATAATGATGTTGCCTAATGAACACAGCTGATATGCAAGATGTCCCCTTCACTACAGAAAAGGTTTATATAGAAGCCTTTGTTACCATGACTACAAATCAACAACCATTGTTGGCTTGTTACTCTCATAGCAACAAAAAGCAGGATACATTTTTTCTTATTGGTGCATTCCTTATAGGTGGGCCATGTCCTTTTCTAATAATTAATATTTTCCCCTTTTCTTCAATGTTCCAGACATTTAAACGAGCCAAAGTACATAAAAATATCATTACAAACAAATAGAGAAATATCACACTCTCATTAATTAATGAAATCAGTTCAATTAACAAATATTTTACATACACATGATTTTAAACAAGGTCCCCATTTTGTAATCCTTATGTATTATATCTGCTTCAAGGTTATGGTGTTACTTTGTTTTGGTAAATTCAAAGCCAACACTTTTATTTCTTTTGTATATACTTTAAACAGATGAGCACCTATTCGTTCAGTCAGTGAATGAATTTATCTTAGCGGTGGTCTATACCTCAAAAGATGTTCACTCAAGAGGAAAATGAAACAAACAGGCCAAGACAAATACATGTCACACTTGCTAGTAAGTAACCTATGAATAAGAATTAAGCTCTGAAACAATAAAAGCAAAAGGTTACAGTAAAGCTGAATAATCAAACTACTTAAAAATATTAGGCTGTTTATTTAATAAATCTTTTTATAAGTCTTCTCAAAAAATTAACATTTACATCTAAAGTATGATTTTGGATCACATTTATATAATGTTATAGAAAGGTAAAATGCTCTGTTACTGACAGTATTTTGCTCACTGGTAAGTATGTTTTAAAATGTGTTAAGTTTCTATAAAGGAATCCTGGCTCCACCCCTGGGCACCCTCAAATTTAAATGACCTAAAAACATCATGTTTTGGGCATTTTCATTATTTTTCCACAAATTTGTCTCACTCCCTCCTTTGCTTAGTTTTCCATGAAAGGAAATGACTGCATATATGAGAGATGGAATTTCATAGTAAACATATGGCTTATTTTAAAACATATAGGTGATGTTAAGAGTTTCAACTCCAACTGAAATTTTCTAAATATAACTTCAAATTCACATCACTGTTGTTAGCTTATCCATATTTTATACTAATATGGCTTATTGTTTATTTTCTAAAGAAAAGAACCATCTTAACATAAAAAAATCAAGACTTTGTCATATAATCCGCAATAACTTGGAATACAACTTGGTCCTCATTACCTTACAACGGATTTTAAACTCAATGGAATGAATACCATGTGTATTGTATACCCAAATTCAGCTTTTCTCTTTTTTACCTTCTCTACAACATGTAGTAAGTAGTGGAAGTATTGCATTCCACCCAAAAGTTTGATACTGAGATTTCACCAGAAATACATGTTTTGAGGCACCCTGAATCCAAATAAGGCATTTTTTTTAAAGCATGTCTGTGTGTGTCTGTGAACAGCATAACTCAAAAACAAAAGATCGGATAAATACCAAACTTGGTATTTGAGTTTAGTATTTTCCATGGATGCAACACCAATATTTTCAAGAAAATCCGCTCCATCCCCAACTACCACTTGCATGTGACATTTTTCGAAAATTTTTATTTTCTAAAAAATGGCTGTAAAGATTTTGATTAAAATTCCATGTATTGAAGACATGAAAATAAAATACGTATCTTGAATTTTCTGGAAATAGCCTAGGAAGTTCTCTTCATTAGGAAGGAATTTTGTATAATCTTGTACAACTCATAAATGTTAAGTGATAGACAAAAACATACCACACAAAAATGTACATCTGATTAAAACACACAATTTACCTAAAATAAGCTTTTTGTGGCATAAGCTGTTTCTGAGATATCCATTATTAAGGGTTCAAATTGTTCAATACTTGTCATTCTTTTAAAGTACCATTGATTTTCAGTTGTTTCTCATGATTGCATGGAAACAGTATGGAATTTTAAGGCCAGCATATAGCGTCCAGTTTTTTAACATTTGACTATCGCTGTTCTCTTTGTATTTATAACAAAATGTGAATGTAGCTATTTTTGCAAAGGTTTATTTGAAATTAAAAGTAGTAGATAGAAAATAAGCTTAAGTAAGAATAGTTTATATAACCACTAATAAAGATAGAGGGTAGAGTAAGTCACGTGAATGTATCACATCAGAATTTTTTATACACAAACAGCTTCATGAACCATTGTTAATCAGGGTCTAAAGTAGTGATATAGTAATGAAGTCTTTAAGAAAGAAGTATGAAAACTTCATCTGATATTCATTCCCAACATTTGGAAAAGATATTTGATACTCAACTAGTTGAAATCCATGGTGATAACAAAGATCTACTAACACCTTGGATATTGTATATCCAAAGCATTAGTTGGGGAGGGCATTTGCAAAAATTTTTAATCCCCCTTTGGGGCTTATTACATTCTACAGGAATTCCTTGATAACTGCGATAAATAAGCTGAGTTTTATTTATGGACACTCTTTAACTACTATGGTTCTTAGCATTCCATTCTATAATGGGTGTGAAAGACCGCAAATTCTTCTCAGAGACCTCTTTATCAGGTTTGAGGTTCTTTTATGTGCTGTAAATCTGTGACAGGATCACCTGCTTTACTTCCCTTCTGGAGGAAGCCATGCTAAGGATTTTTACACCCAAAAATATCCATCGACCTCCGTGGCTCTACCTAAGTATAAGTTCAGAATCTTATATCGACTTAGTACATATAATGTGCTTATGTTAAGTTGTATTATGTACATGAATTGTACCTGCGTGATCTACCTATATAACCCACGCACTGCATGATCTATAACAGAACTATGGTGTTGGATGAAACTTTTGTCCAGCCCAGTGTTTTTGATTTTAATGATTGGTGATGGCTTTTTGTAAGAAAACAATAGTAAGAATAGTAGCAGTATGACTGGTAAAGGTTGTTTGATGATATTCCAGGGCTTTGCTCACTGTGGGATCTCATAAATGAAACAAACAAAATAGTATAACATCAATGTTATACCTTTGATCATTACTTTACAACAGCAGTCAAAACGAGTATATTAAAATTCAAATGTTAAGATGCTTACGTGTTGGTTATAGCATGTACATACTAATCTGCACAAAGTGTTCAATATTTCGCAACACCCCTCTCGCTGAGAAATCCACTCCATATACAACAAACAAAGCACTTACCCATGTAATAAGTGGCCCAGCCATAAAATCTTCAATTTCCACAGCAGTAGCCATCGCTTTCTGCTATTTGCTTCCAACCCAATGTTTGTAAATTAGCAATGTGCGCATAAACAAGAGTAACTCCAGCATCCTGCAATAGGAATGTTTCAAAAGTGGTATTATAAGCAGATGACAGTAACCTCACAGCTAACCAATAGGTACATATATTCTAAATTAGCAGCACGTATGTTCAAGCCTATGTTTTTGACATTTTATAGTGACAGCATTTTACGTGTGCGACGCGTAGATTTTACGAAATTAATGTTTTTCATGCGAACCAGATGAATGATCCTTACCTTGCTAAAATGATTCAGATCATCTTTTACTTGCACATTTAGCAATATTCATATTTAATGTATGTACATAAACACAAACTCATGCACACTTGGTTTGTAAACCTGTGTGGTAAATTTCATATTATATTATAGTGATGGGTCCTAAGAATCGGAGTTGTTTCAAAGGAATGTTTCCCACTTTAGAAGTATTGGAATACCATTTCGCTTTTTCGAACCCTCTGTTCACTCAGAGTTCGTTCCATAAAATTTGCTTCCTGTAATGTGGCCTTCAACAGAGTTCCGGCCAAAGAAAAGAAAGAAAAAAACTTACATTCCTACTCCACAATACACATATAGGGCGTGAAATATATTATATCAGATTTTTCGCAAATGCGATATCGCGAGAAGTGCTCATAAAGGTTTGTATTCTCGTGTATTCATTTTTCTCAATCTGTAAAGTTGAGAACTACTTTTTATTGTTTTGAAAAATCGATAACATGAGAAATGATTCAAAATGAGAAAATTATGCTAAAATGGGATATGGATCCGAAATGTGTTGCAATTCATTTTTTTCATTTTCAAAATTATAAAATGTAAAACGAAAAACATATTTATCGAGCGTGTGCTTAAGAGCAATAAAATGTTGAGCAGTCGCATGCACGAAAGTACGAAAATAATTCTCTTCTTTTAAGAGCTTTTTATCGCGTCGCCGCTTGACGATTATTAAAAGGGATAGTTGTGTTGAGAGATAGAATATTTTTATTCCCAACTGGTACTAACCATAGAAAAAAATAAAGATATATACTGCAATTAATGCTTTTGGTTGTTAACTCGTTTGCCCAAGCAGCTCAACAATGTAAACTATCATACAGTAGCATACAGCAAGCATCATACAGTAAACTATTTCAGTAGGTAAATACAATTTAATTGTATTTATATTTTGGCATTGGTATGTGGTGACACCATCACGCGGTGTTTCAGACACAAACAGCCAGTCGAGTGATCACCAAGATAAGTATTCCGCGTGAAATGACTGCAGTCTCTACGAGGAAGAACGACCAAGCCGAGAAGGAATCTTTCACCTTTGGGAATTGAAGGGACCCAGAAGAAAGGAAACGAGTAGATGGGCTCTATAGTCCAGTAAGACAACCAATGTAGCAGAGAAAATCCGAAGAAAACGCCAGAAGAGAATTCTCGTTAATCATAATTATAAAGAAGATAACCATACAAGGAAATAGTACCCTGACAGAAAAACCATGATTGATCAAAGCCGACGTTGCAGTCCCACCATTGGTTTTATTCTATGTAACATTTGTAATGCGACTAAAGAACATTATAATTGGTGGCAAGCCTCAGAAATACAACCGATTTACTAATATTGAATCTTAACTATGCCGACGAAAAAAAGCATACACGATAATTTTGGAGTAGTGGAAGAATTAAGAACAGATATCTTTAGTAGACCAAATAATAGAAAAGAGAAAGTAATTTTTAATATACAAATACACACATGGCACAGCCTTTATAGATTTAGAAAAGACATACTACAGAGTAAAGAGATACGTCTATTGGGAAGTAGTAGAAAGGAAAGGATACCTCAGGCACCACAACGCAAAAATAAATAAAATAAGGATTAGATTAAGAAATGGGCTATTTCCAAAAGAAATGAAAATTAACAGGGTTTAAGGCAAGGATGCAGTTTGTCACCGAAGGTGAGTTATAAATAGGCAAATAACTTCCGGAATTAATCTAAATATGCATAATAAATTGAATATGACGATTTATGCTGATAATATAAGAACTTAAGAAACGGAAAATGAATTACGGAAACATTTTTAAACTTGGAAGTGTATTAGGAAAACAAGGACTGAAAATTTCAACTAATGAAACGAAGGTAATGGCCTCTTAAGGAAAGCACCCTCATAGAATCAAAATAATATTAAATAATATATTGCTGTAAAAATGTAACTACTTAGAATGTAATATAACGTATGAACACAACCAAGATTTAAATCATAAAGCAAATACCAGAACAAATGTGGACTATTAGCAAGAATATTCCCACGTTAACGCATGGTTCTGAAACATGCAGAGGCGTGCGATCAGTGTACTACTGGGACTATGCTAGTCCCATAAGTATCATTAGCTTATACAATATAAATTTTATTATATTTCATGTTTTAACTTTAAAAGTCATGATAACATAAACCTTTTATATCCGCTCAGCGCCTGTACCTTTGCGGGGGCATTGACTGATCCAGCCAACAATCTACCCTTCTCTAGCCACCTAGGACTAGCTGGAATCCAAATGTTCGTGCTATTCGTTGTAAATAGAACACGGTTGGGCGTGCGCTGGTAAACAACTGTGTCCATTCTTGTTAGAAAGAATATGCTAGTACTTTTGTTGTTTTTGTGTATTATGAGTTAAGTGTTGAAAGTGTGCCTGTGAAGTGTCACACGGATTAAAATTATATTGTGTGTTTTACGCCGTTTAGTATCCATGGAGAGGGACTTGGTTGAGAATACAAGCCCTCTGCATCTCACATTAGTTGAATCGCTATCCGGCAGCGCAACTAGTCACGCCTGCCAACAATCATAATGTTGTGTTTTGGATCGTTTGTTAACTACCGGTACTTCGTACGGAGCTTTGAGTTTTCAGGAAAAGCAAGACATCATAGTAAAGGGTAGGCATACTCCGAACGTTTCTATGAGTACACAAATGAGAAACTATGTACGTCATTTCAAAATTGAATACTACAATTCTTCAAAATTGCTAACTGCATGTAAATCGAAAAATAAATTATTTTGCTGGCGTTGTATTATTTTTGAAACTGATAGGGAAGTGTGGAATAGTGTAGGATTCTCTGATACCAGTAATTTTCATAAAGCAAATATTCGATATGAGACGCAATCACATTTACCTGCATTAACGAAATGGAAAGGTTTTGGTTAAACAAGGGTAGACTTTCAACTAAGTGAACCACACAGGTCGGAAGTTTTGAAACACAATGCCGAAGTTCATTATTATAGAGAAATAATGAAGCGATTAATCGATGTAACTTCCCTATTGGCAAAGTAATCCAATTCAATTATGACCTTTCAGAGGTCACAACGAGCATAATAAATCCCTTAATCGGGGAAACTATATTGAGTTCTTGCTCATGCTATCCAAGTATGACATAAAATTAGATGCACACTTACGAAGTGCCAACGTTTTCAAAGAAACGTCAAACGAATTCAAAATGATATTATTACAAGCTGGACGAAACGACAGATGTTGCAAAATTATCTCAGCTTTTCAATGTCATTCGTTATGTAAACGAGGGGGAAATTCAAGAGAGATTCTTAGGCTTTACAGATATCAGCAATAATCGCTCTGCAGTTCCGTTAAGTTAGCATGTATATGAAATCCTTACAGACTTTCAGTGTGCGCCTGAGAACAAGCTCGCTCAGGGACACATGATGGGGCTGCAACATTTTGTCATTTAAATGTGTTGCAAACGCTTGTGCAGAAGATCTCCCAATAGTCATTGACTTAAGCTAGTTTTATTCAGTCAGTGAAATTCATAAAGGAATGTAAACTATTTTTCTAGACATTGAGTGATTTTCTCTTAATTTTTGTCTCATTCAACTAAGAATGTAAACGCAGTGAATGCACCGAAAGTCAAGAAGATATTTCTGTCGGTGCCAATTACACGTTGGAATTGCAACTCTAATTCAAAACTCAACAACTTTAAGATTGTGAATACGTGCATGAAAATAAGACGAAACTGATCTCATTTTTGAGCATATTGTTGATGACCCAGACTCCTTTTATTTGTGCTGGAGGATATTTAGCATCATTGAAAGATTTCACCTTTTCTTATGGAAATTTTCGTCATATTTTTGCTCTTACTGACACAGTATTCAATATTCTCTAGACAAAGACTTTTGATGTAAATTATTGCATTGCGCAAGTGAAAGAGACAATTTCCTTCATTCAAGAATCTCGAAATAATTTCGATAATATGTACGCAACACTAGAAGAAAGTAACACGAATGAGAGTGAAGCTAGAAAGCGACGTCGGGAAGATGAATTAGATGATCCCAGAATGAACGATTTGCGTCTTTACAACGAGATAATTGATACGATAGTTATCCAAATGGAAAACCGAGTTCGTGATTTAGAAGACCTAAAATTTATTGAGCTACTTGATTCGGAAAGGTTTGAATGTTTCAAAACTAGATTTACCGAAACTTTGTTTACATCTTTAAATCAGCCTATAAAATTTGATTCATTTCGAACAATTGCGAAGTGAATTAGTGGCTATTTATAGGTTGTCAGACTTTACAGGCAGATCAATGACTGGGATTGCAAAGTTTTTGAAAGACATCGAGTTAGTAGAAGAAGCACTTTCAGTAGTTTATAAATTATGCTGCCTCATAACTACAATTCCAGTGAGCACATCTATAGTAGAGCATACGTTTTTCTGCTTAAAACGTGTAGAGTTACATACGAAACACTCGTGCGAAGACAGGCTTTCCCAACTTTTATTGATATCAATTAAAAGGGCTCTATTGCACAAAATTCAAAGCCAAAAATATTTTATGATCATGTGCTAGAAAAATTTGCCCAAAAAGGAGTGAGGAGCATTTCGTTGATGTGCAGATGAAGATGGAGGACAGCTTTAACTTCGTTTTGTTATGTATTACCTATAATAACATAGTTTTATATTTTCTCCTGTGTAGATTTGATAAATAGTGTCGTGACTGGCCTCGTAGCTCAGTTGGTATAGCATGTGCCTGCTGTGCGAGGGGTCCCGGGTTCGATTCCCGGTTGCGGGAGTTTTGCTCTAACCAAGGTTATTCCCTATCCTCAACAGAGTCTGGAAGTATAGAGGATGGACAAAACCCGATACCTTTAAATGACACAGGATTATCAACCATATGGGAAAAATAGATGTTTGAAGTAAAATGTGCAGCTGGAAATTGAGGCATACTTATGGACGCTCTTTAACTACTGTGGTGCTTAGCGTCCCATTCTATATTAGGGGTGAAAGACCGGAAATTTTGCTCAGAGGTCTCTTTATTAGGTTTGAGGTTCTTTTACGTGCCGCAAATCTACGACACGGGACCACCGGCTTTACCTCCGTTCCGAAGAAAGCCATGCTACGGATTTTTACACCCGAAAAAAAATCCATCTCCTCCGCCGGGTTTGAACCCGCGCCTCGAAAACTAGGGGTACTCCTATGAAGTTACAGCAAGTGGATTTTCTAATACATGTAGAGACGATGATGATGTTAATGCTTTAAATATTGTAAATGCCAGGAGAATACGAATTACTGAACAAAATGTTGAGGTATATTGTATGATATTATTCAATAATATTACACATTCATGAACTTGCTTGACTTAAATGAATTTAGTGCATTTTAGTTTCAATTTCGTTTTACATTAGTATAAATTTCTCTTTTTTCTGTTTGATGCTTTAGCGTGTATCATTTTTTCTTCTATTTATCTCCTTGATGCATCAATCCGCATTAATTAAAAATACATTCACATTTCACTTTATCCAATTTTATTTCGAAATTAAATGTTTATAAACGTGATTTTAATTTCGCATTAATTCTACTTCAGAGGACATTTCCTTAGTGTTAGAATTAACTCAAATTACGTTTTCTTCAAATGCCACACTTTTTTTTAAAAAAAAGGTATGCTACTAAATGCTACAGATGCAACAAGTACAAATCAGAGTAGGTACTATATTACTGATTTCCAAATGTTAAAATTTACCACTCTACTCAAAGTTTATTCTCAGAAGGTCTGTCTGATGTTCAAGACTAGATAAAGTGAGAAACAGAAATAGAAGAAAAATGTTATATAAAAACTACATAAGTAGTATGCGAGATAAACTTTAACCCCGCATGGTTACCTCCGGAAAATGGAGGAGAGCAGATCATCAAAAAGTTATTTGAATGGATCACCGAAGGAAGGGGGAAGAGAGGAAGGTCACAGAGAACATGGATGGAAGAATTATTAGAACTATTAAACATAAGGATTAGCAGAAAGACTGGCAGGATAGAGAAGAAACGTTTTGGCACAGGAAGATGCATTCGCATTGTTAAACTGTTGATATTATTATTATTATTATTATTATTATTATTATTATTATTATTATTATTATTATTATTATTATTATTATTATTTTTACATTCAATCAGAATTCCTTCCAATAATGTCTACTTTCTGATCTAAAGGAGTACCTTCCATTACACTTACTTTCTATTCAGGAGTCCGTTCTATCTCATTTAGCTATGACATTTACTTTTTGTTCTTTGGGAGTCCGTTTCATGACAGTTATTTTCTATTCTATGATAGTTCGTTCCATGAAATTTGCCTATGACATTTACTTTCTATTCAGAGCACGTTCCATGACATTTACTTCCTACTCTATGGGCGTGAGTTACATGAGATGTGCATCCTACTGCGTCGAGTTCGTGCATAATGTTTATTTACCACTCTGTCAGAGTCCATTTGATAATATTGTGGCTCCGCCTTTTCTCTAGTTATTCTTCAGCTTTCCGTGCACGTAGTAATTCAAATATTGGCGCATAAATCAGTTTCATCTCTCTTCCGGTCGCTCACTGACGTGTCGAACACAGGACTCGTCTTCTAATCTCGTGCAGACAGAACTCGCTGACTGAACAGCAGACAGCATTGGAGAGAACAGCCAAAACAATGTCATTCAAGATCCGCATAAAGGAAAAAACATCAGCAGTCATTAGAAGTGTATATGTATGACCTAGTCGGTCATCGCGAGGAAGAAGAAATGTGCGCGACCAAGGAAAACGTGGAAATCTGGAGTAAATGAAATCATGGGGGATCGACGTATGCAAATGGATGATTGGATACATCGAGAAAGATAACAGGAGAAAATTAAGGGCAAGTGCTAAAAAGTGGAGAAGCCCATAAAAACAAGATAGCAAAAGTGTCTCTAAGTACGACAATGTTCCTCTTCCAAGCTAAGGTCGTCCCAGTAATTATGGATTGGAACACATTTGGGACCATCTTACATTAAGTGTAAACTTCATAGAGAACACTTAAGCCAGGTTTCTAAAAAGAATATTAGGCATTTCAAAAATGGCGCCAACCAGAATGACCTACATGTTGGTACGGGGGATTTTCCTCGTAGAATAACTAAATTGCCTTTTACCAGACAGGAAACGATATTCCTATTAATGAAACAGAAAAAAAACCAGAAGAAATCGATCTTGATTTCTACTCAACAGACGCCATGGCCAACATGAACTGGACCGGACCGAACAACGACACGAGGATCCCACTGAACAGACATAGTCCACGAATTCCACCACAAGATATGTACTCCAAAAAAGTTTCCATGAGCCCTATACTGCTCTCTGTGCAGCAAACAATACGATCGCTCTCATTTCAGTAAATCTGCAAAAAGAGTAAAGACATTAATAGAATACAACATTAAATAAACTATGCACATCTATGCGCTGTTCTGCTACTATTGAACTGAACCTCGCTACAACTTTGCTCCGACATCTTGCTGCTGGCAGGCTGAGGGTCAGCCTGAGTGATTTTTTTGCATGCTCACCCTCAATATGGTGTTATCGTAAGGTTTTTACTTTTAAGTAGGGTGTTTAAGGATGTCTTTTTCTATTTTGGGATGAATAGATATTAGAAAGGCATCGATATTGCCCCTCGGCAGCTCTTTGTGAGGTTGCAGCGGCCCTGCTGCACCCTGGTGGGAGTGGTTTTAATATGCTGTAACTTTTTGGCTGATTACAACCATGCTTTTGGCGATCGCTTCCTTTTGTACCCTACGAACTCTCTAGAAGGTTCGTTACGGCGGGCGAAGGGGAGATCTAGAACTCTATACCAGCGTAGAGTTCGAAAGACGAGCACGCCTCCCCATCTATCCAACCAATCATTCGCTGGCTGGTATTGAATGACATGCCCGGTTCAAGGTGCAGAAAGTCGGGAAGCTCCGTTACAGTATTTACTTCCAGAATTAATGACATGAAGATGTTTATAATATACAAAAATTTCGAGTGGTGTTGTTAAATTTGAATTTCTTATACAGATTAAAATAACTGACAGATGAATATCCGTTTCCATTTTTCGTCTGCAAAATGGTAATGTGTGACATATTCATATTTGCAATAAAAACACTTTTATGCTTATTTATAATCAGGCTTCGGTGCAGGGTTCCGAGACACATAAAGTTAGGAGCACACGAACCACTTTGTTCTTCAGTTCAAATGGAATGACAGATAACGCGTGCATGTAGCCCTTGTCTCAACATGTAAACATTTAGTCACAGTAGGGCACAAAATAAACGTTCACATTTTCCAGTGCGTGTCGAGCACGGAAACTAATTGCCTAACATAGCAGTTTTGCACGATTGTACATGTTTTAACATTCTGAAATAACCATTTTCCATGGGAAAGAAAAAAGTGCAAATAATATACGTATCACAAACTAGATGTTTTCGCAACTTCATTGCCTTATATACATAAATATTTAAAATAAATGCACAAAGTAATAACAAATAATGCAAAATACACTTTTTTACATGTCATTGCAGCGAATTACAAGGTGCATTTGCATATATCAAATGAAAAACATCTATTTTCACTTAAAATAAGTTTATAGCTAGAAAAACGTCGTTCTGCGTCAGATGACGTGACAGGTGCATAACGAAAGTATGAGATATCACACGAATCAACGTTCATGAATTTTTATTCATTGTTTGAATCCAATAAAACGTCCTTAATGGCACACTTATTTGCAAAGCCACAGTTTTTCTCCAGGACACTTATGAATTTGGCGTTCACACCTCCAATATCAGTCTGATTTTACTCATTCAGTTTTTGAAGCAGTGCAATTACGAACTGGAGAACCCTAGGCATTTCTATATCTGACGTCCGAAAATGTGACATGGTTCTAGATATATCTTCAACATGGTTTTTAATGTATAGGAACGACTGCATTAACTGTTCTGAAATAGGAGGTTTTACGATAGCCATTGCACTTCATTCCTCTAAATCAAACGTATTTATTACGTCTATGACTTTGGGATAGTGTTCGGCATAATAAGTAGCTGCGTCCACCAATTGCCCCAACGCGTAATAATAGGCTGCGGTGGTAGGAGATTATTTGGTGCTATTGCTTTACATCTTTGGATCCTTGAAGGAGTTAAAAAAATTAGCGTTGGATACGAAGTTGTCGACATCTTTGAGATTAACCTTACGTGTTCGGCCACTCTATGTAGAGCGTGTGCTATACATGTTATATAAATTAATTTAGGATACAGCACCTGAGGAGCTTTTGTTGCCTTCACAATGTACGATGCCGCATCAGTTACAAGCAATAAAACATTTTGTCGTTTGATTCTATTTGATACAAGAAGCACATTGAATTTTCGAAGAGATTTTCTGTGCTCTCATGGTTTACTTTGTCCAGTATCTCAGATGTCACTAACATTTTCTTACCTGCCCGATCGGGCAAAAAATCTCCCAAAATAACGTTTGCTACGAACGTACCACAGCAATCTGTTGTTCTGTTCAGTGAAACCACTTCCCTTATCTGTTTTAATGTATCGCCATAGCAGATGTAATATAATGTTTTCTTAAGGTCAACTCTCGGGGAACATTTTTACCATGTATTTTTCTAGAAACGCTTTAAAATATTTATTTTCGGCCTTGTTGAAAGGGAAGTTGGCATGTACTAACATGCTACACAAATCTCCATAAAATTTCTGATTTTCCATGTTTGATTGTGATGTCGAAGGCCTCTGTATCTTGTTCATTTAATATTTTTCGTGTGTATTTTGCTATAGCAGTGTTTTTGGAAGAATTGAGATCTGTCTGTCCTGATGTATTTTTTGCAGCGTTTGCAATATGCAGTGTTGTTTCCTTTGACGAGGAAATGTTCCTTTCCAAACTTCTCTATAAGTGCATCGTGAAAGGAACGCTTGGTACTCGCATTCTTCGACATGTTTCAAAGTACTGTGGAGTATAAATAAGTGCAATCAACACTAACACAAATATCAATGAATATGTAAATACTATGAAACTATAGTTCTTTACTCACTGGATCTCGAGTACAGCATCAATCAAGGGTAAGCAGCAATATGAATATTCACATTGACCTTCGCTACACAACTACCTGGTTGGAAGTACTACCCCACCACCGGGCTAGGACATCAAATCAATCCCTTCGTTCCCAACTGCAGTGTGCTAATTCGGTGACCCAAATGCGAATCCCGTTTATAACGTATGCATTAAATTCTATGTTTATGGTTTTTCTTATGCAATCTCACCATTTTAGGACAATTGCTAAAAAACAACCTGTTAAAAATATATGTCCCAAAATATTCATCGCCTTCCAATTGTTGACAGATATCAATCTTGAATAGAAACAGGGCGATCCCTCTGCACATAATCAATTGTGTATAGAGAATACAAACTTCATCTACTATGAGGATCTAGTGATCATGTGATGTTCACTTTGTGAGTTCTTGTCATGTAAAGTGAAAAACAAAAACAGAGGCAGGTGATATCGGCCTACGTGGTCTAAGGATACCATGTTAGCCTCTAGTTCCCAAGATCGTGGGATCAAACCGGCGGAGGGCGGTGGATTTTTTTCTATCGTAAAAATCCTTAGCATAGCTTGCCTAGGAAGTGCAGTAAATCCGGTAGATCCGTGTCGTAGATTTACGGCACGTAAAAGAACCTCAAGTCTGATAGAGAGACCTCTGAGTAAAATTTCCGGTCTTTCACGCCCAATATAGAATGGGGGGCTAAGAACCATAGTAGTTAAAGAGCGCCCATAAATAAAATTCAATGTTAGAGGCAAGTAATGAATAAGAGCGTGAAATGGTATTTAAAAATAAGTGTGGACTATTCCTAACATTAATATTACGTGAAAAATTAAAAGTTACAATATATGTTAATTTGTGTATTCAGTATATTTATTCTTGCTGTAAATCCAAACTATTTTTTTGTTGCAGTGCGTCATAACATTTTGAAATATGTAATGAGGTCAGAGATGACTGATTATGTTCACTGTCGTTATGTGGCAGCTCTTGCCATAAGAAAGTTATTTACAGCTGTAAATTCTTTATAGTATGTGCTAACCCATTAGATTGGCTCTGCCATGATGAAAATATCGGTGGTAAAATAACTGAGATATACCTCGGTATGTGACGGTCCGATGAGCTTTTCGAGTAAGCATATATAAAATAATGGCTACCTAGGCTGAAGCTAATGAAGTTTTTGATACAAGGCATCCATTAGGAACAACAACAACCTATATACTCTCTGAACCAGATTAGTTGTACTACGTCAATCTCAACCTACTAATACAAAATAATATATTTTCCTGTGTAATACGAAATGCAGAAAATATGAACTTTATTAGTTATTCTAATTGAGATCGGCGCAATATGATCCTTCACATTTTTAGAATGGTGGTTTTTAATATGACTATTTTCACTTAATGCATTTCCGTGTTAAGCAACATGGCGGACCCATTGAGTTTATTGAGACAGTATAATGTAAATAAAAAGGAAATTATAGAACGTGATAATCAAATCATATTTGGTGAATTCTCCTGGCCGAAAAATGTGAAGACAAATTATTTGATGTGGGGGTAAGTAAATCAATAGCCAAATGTTTGCTGTTTTGTGTTGAATATCCATATGGCTTAAGGTGTTAATAGTTGCAATTAGGATCAAACCTATACCTATCTGAGTGGGATTAATCTTATAGCTTGTGATACCATATACGAAAGTAACCAAATAGCCCCAAACATTGAATTATCTAAATGTCAGGGACAAATTGTTTCCATGGAAATGTAGCAATCCAAGATAGATGCTACGTCACAGTTTTCATAGTGTAAAACGGCATAACTTCAAGATGTTGACGAAAGAACTGTTTAAAATTTAAAATTCAGACTTCGCATTTTTTTAACAATATCCAGTATGGATGGAACATAGAAAGAAGAACAGTGTCAGTAGCAAGATGTTAAATTAATATGCCTTCTAGAATATATGAGATATAGCCAATAATGGTAGGTAGAAAGGTTTTATAAAATGTTCCTTTTAAAGGCAATGGTAGTCATATTTTATACAAACCTAATACAGCAGAGTCAAATCTCACGGCCAATATCTCGGTATAATACATGTCACAGAAATAAAGCTGACATACTTCTACCATTTATATGTAATGTCACAGCCTTTTTGCTTTTTGGATGCTTTTAACAGTTATTTTAGAGATGTATACATTTTGTCATGTGTTGCCCAAACAAAACAAATTTCAAGACTAGTGATATTACTTTCATAAAAGCTGCTTATTTGCTTTCTAAACTAATTTTCACTATATGCTTGTGTTTAATTTGACAGTTTAACACCTTTTTGTTTACAAATGAATTGCATTTTACAATTTTATTAATATTTTATGACACTGTGAAAATAAAAAGATCATTAAAAGCCTCATGGTTTGGTCTGTTGTTAAATTTTCCACATATAATACTTAGTTCATATTTAACTATATTTCATACAACCAATGGACAATAATTACTTAATAATTGTCTGTCAGCATCAAAATATATTTGCTTTCTGTACTACATAGAATCACATAACTAATATGCAAATGGGCCAAAACTCAATTGCTGCTTTTGTTGGAAAGGCCTTTAAATATTTTGGCAGTGTGTATACAAAACTAGCATTTTAATATAAAATGTTGCTAAATTCATGCATGAGCACTGTTTCTATAGTGTACATGAATACCTGGGAAGCTGATAACTGTTAACTTTCACTTAACATTAAACAAATTTAAAACTTGCCATATATATATATATATATATATATATATATATATATGTGTTGGATGCAATTGAAATTTCTTTTGTGCATAATTGTATGTGTTGGAGAGGGAGAATGAGAGAGAGACAGAGATTTTATCTGTGTGAAAGAATATTTGTATACTAAATATTTAACATGTCCTATAACGATGTAGTTGGATTCAATGGATAAATAAATAAAATATTTAAAATGTTATAACCTCTTGGTTATAGCTGAAGGCAGAATGAGTAACAAACAAATCTAGTCAGAGATACAGTTGCACATCGCTTATATTTTATTCGCTTCTACAGTTTTGCAGATATGATGCTAAATTTTTTTAGGCACCAAACTGTATCTATTAATATTTAGCTCAATTACACAATTTGGTTTTCATATTGTCATATTTTTCTGGTGCCTGTGTAGGAAATATATTAGTTTGCTTACTCTTTTATGTGTTATGTCGATGCTATGTTAAAGATATATTGTATCCTTGGTGTTGCAGCACAAAATTGTAGACATTTTGGGTGAGGCATCAATATTTTCGGAATACATTATTGCTACATGCATGTTAACAATATGGTTGGGCAAGATCATTGTTCTCCCTATGTTGTATCTGATGATGCTGATGAAGTAGATCTAAATAATAGTTCAGCTGGTAATGGTTCCATATCTGCTCCCATACTTAAGATAGTGATTTAAGGGATGAAAATACATAGAACAGTGACTTTTAAGTGTAGATGTGAACACTTCCACAGCCTGTAAGCCACCCATATCTCGTTTTAGAACTCTTTCTTATATAGTAAATCCATTGCGATATTTCAACAAAGTACTCCATTTTTAATACTGCACATGTGCAGAGGAAACTGCCAACTCAAGTAGTAGCATAATCCACAAAAATAGCGACATTTTTACTTCAATGTTATTTGCAACCAATTCATATACACACATACTAACCAAAACATATAAGTTTCAATTATGAATAACAGTACTGGCTTGTATATAAGTACTCCAAATAGTATATTATATGTATTATTTATGTGTTAGTTTCATTTATTGATTTCTTATATTAAATAACACACAATCAATTGGATAATCTAATAAAGTGTTTTTATAAGAAAATTCGCTTTTACATTTTCTCATTTATAGATTATTAAGATGTATAATGGGGTTATACTTACTACGTTTCCATGGGGAATTGAAATCGATTTGAGTACACTTTTTGTATTGAATACTGCATGGAAATGTGGATCCGGATCGCATTGAATGGTTTTGAACCTTGGATCCGATCCTCTTAGCAAGTAGGATCGGATCGAAATTTGTTGCATGGAAACATCTACCGTATTCAAATTGTTTTGAATACGCCAAAGATACTATCTTCTACTATACTCGTTGTAGCATGCTACATGCTCGTCATTTTGTTTTTATTAGTGGAAATTGTTAATCGCATGTGTAATAAAACACACAACAAAGCCACCTTTATTGCTTCCATAATTTGCAATTTATTCTTCTCAAAAACCATTTAAAATATACAGAAAAACAAATTAACATGTGTTTAACAGGTTCGGCAACCTAAATCCAAGTTGAACAACATAAAAGCTTGAAGTATTTATTCTCGAACCTTGTGTAACCAAATCGATCTCAATACATATTGAATTTAACATGGAAATGCGGATCGTATTCAGTATGGAATTGGACTCAAATCGATTTCAATTCACCATGGAAACGTGATTGTATAGGACCTTGTTGTACTGATAAATGCCAGTAAATGTTAGATGTCAGAGGCAGTTTTTGGAAATAGAAATATGCTCCCTTTGTATATGTTAAAATAGAGAAGAGGAACCCAAAAATGAGAGATTGAGAGTGAGTCAAATGATTAAAAATCAGGTTGTATGCTGGCTTTGAAATTGTTTCTCTAAGCATGACGTCACAAACAACTGAAGAGTGTGATAATACTTCAAAAAGTGACAAAGTATTCAAAAGTTCAAAGCAATAACAAGTATCTCAAAAATGGCTGATGCTAAAAAAAACTAACAGTTATTCAAAATTATTAAAAAAAAATCATTCTGAATGAAGAGGACTTCATTAGCTGTTGATGCAGAAAATTCCAGAATATACAGTTTACTAGTTCATGTAAATACCTTAAATATATGGTATTTTAATAAAAATTGTTTGAGCCATTTTAAGAGAATAAAAGTAAAGAAAAATGTTGCTGCAAAGGGTAGTTTGAAGTAGGAATATTTTCTTGAAATCCGTTGTGTTGCATCCTAGAAAATTCTGAACTTATATATGAAATTTCATATTTGTTCAACTTTTCATTTTGAGTTTTGCTGTCACACATCCCATTCCCTAAAAATGCTTCTATAATTAGGAGCTGGAAAAAGTAAAGGAAAATAAGATTTGTCTCAATTTTTGCAAACAGTGTATGATTTATTGATATAAGCTACTCACATATTTTACTCTCTTTTCTAAATGAAGTAACCCAATCCTGGTTATAGAAACAGGGAGCAGATGGAAGGAAATAGCATTTAAAGGCCTAAAATGCATATTTAAATTTCGTTGGCAGGTCTGGAAAGGATGGCGCCCCCAAGGAATATTACACATTAGAATGTTTGCTATTCTTGCTAAAGAATGTCACACTCACACATCCTGTATATGTGCGGCAAGCTGCAGCGGAGAACATCCCTGTGGTGCGAAGACCAGACAGAAAAGACTTGCTGGCCTACCTGAACGGTGAAACTGCAGCGTCAGCAAGCATAGACAAGTCTGCTCCTCTTGAGATCCCCTCGCAGGTAAAGCGTGCTGCTGAAGATGCGCTGGAATCTATCACTAAAAAGCCCCGTTTTGAGGAGACGCAGGTGCAGAAGGTCAAGGAGCAGCTTGCTGCGAGACTGGATACACCCAAAGAGGCGTCTGTCACAGTGGACAACATCAAGTGAGTAAAGGCTTTGTCCATCTTTGTTGTTTTGATTTCCATAATAAACTGGTGAAATATGTGGAAACTTAATGAAGTGAAGTAACAATAATACACTTTGAGTTGGGTTTAAATATGCAAACTTCACTAAAACTACACGTTTATGTTGTGTAATTTTTAGAGACATGTTTTCAGGGTAATTACTCCATCTTCAGCTAGATTCCAACTGTCATATCATCCTCTCCTTCTGTTGGAACCCAGCTGAGGATGGAGTAACTACTCAAAAGCATGTTTCTAAAGTTAGACAAGTGAAGTTAATGTATTTAGACCTGACCCAGTGTATTATTATGGTGAACTTTAGTTAAGACTTTGTGGGCAAGTATCAGTTTTCTGCAGCGTAAGTTAACTTCAGCTATGAATATTGTTAATTGCATGTTATTGCTAACAACAATCAAACCCAAGTTTAGGACAGTGAGAATAATGTAGGAATTGTTTGGTTGTGTTCTTTGTTTTGTTTTTGGAAGTTGGCTTTCAGTTCATTGACTTTGAGCTTTCTTGTGCACTCAGGATTTGGTTATGGGACCACGGATTAGGGTACTCGATACTGAATTCTTGTTAAAAATTTGAAAACAGTAACGTCTTCAAAATTTTAATTTTAAAAAATACTCATGCATTGTAAAATCAGAATTGAAATGCAGTTTGGCTTTTCTGGTCTTTTAAATGCCAAAATGTGACATTTAAATGGCATGTGCTTCGTGTGAAATTTTAAAACTGATGCAGTAATTTGTATCACAAATTACTTAAATGTAAATAATGATTGTAATATGAATATGCATTTTTATGTGACATTGATTTCAGATGTTTATTAATTGTAATTATTATTGGGAAATAAGTTTATATGGCCTTACTGAAACTGTCAATAATAGCGCAATAATGCAGCGAGGGGGGGTGAGCTGTTTATCATTATTGGAAACGAGGAAGTTACGTAATGTTGGCGCGTTTTTCCGTTGAGAAACTTCTGGAATATTTTCTCCCTAAAGCATATGTATTCATAATTTTCATTGGATATTAAAATAGACGCTAATGTTGGCGCGTTTTATTAGCCAATTGCAGTTCAGTTATAATCTTTAGGCGTATCTGGATGAAGGCGTATAAATAGGGTAGGTTAGAGGTAGCTTGCAGGCAGTTCATCGAAAATCTCAATACATTACACGTCGCCTTCAGTCGTCCAGTTCATCAAAAACCTGTGTACACTACACGTCGTCTTCAGTCAGTCAGTTCGTCATACATCGGATATAGATTCACAAGTTACGCGCAGCAGAATTATGAAAGATCTAACATATGGTAAAGTTAATTATACAAAAGGTTGAAGTACGTTGATTAAAAGTGATCAGTAAGAAGTTATTATAACAGTTTCAGTTTGGCGAGTATCTAGATCAATGTGTAAAAGTGATAGTGAACGTGTTCGACAATAAAAATTATAAAACAAATTTCTTCATCAGTGTTTTTTTTGGATAAAAGATTCCTTTCCGTTTACACAACCCTGATCAAGAGACATGTTCGACCGAGAGATAATAGCTAGCCGGAGGACAGAAAACAAAATTTAAATCAAATAACAGTCGCATTCTTTCGAACACTAACACTGATGCAAATTGCTAACACAAGATGGAGCTACAAACCGAACAAATGAATGACGTCACAAGATGGCTTCAACACATGATGTAAACAAACATTATAAGTAATACCGTTACAAATTGGCTACCACAACGTGGGGCTACAATAATGTTACTACAAATTGGCACCACAACGTGGGGCTACATAATAATAAATAAATAAATATAACATTAATACACTCGCAAATTGGCTCCCATACGTGGGGCAGTTAAAATTATGTAACCAAACAAAACAAAAGCAGCACAATATAAGATCTTAGAGTTCTAATAATTTACGTAAAAACATATTACGTAAGCACCATCCACTAATAAAACTTGATTTTCATGTAATCATATTGTCTTGTTTTAGTTGCATTAAAATTCTGTCCATTATGCAATTTTTGTTCAGTTTCTTTCAAATCTTTAGTTACATGCATTCATTGAAGGTGGATGACTGCATTAAAAGCCTTTTCTTGATATGAAGTACAGTTTTGGGTTTAGGTTTTTAATAATTTGAAGAGCTAATAATTATTTGTCAAATTTTGTGGTTTGCCAGTAAAATGTTTGGGAGTTGAGGCCTTTTTACGGCTTTGTAGACCAATTGAAAGTGTTAGAGATATTCATTACCATCATGGCAATGTATTAAATTCTATTGCATTATATTGTAACTTAAGATTACAAACTGAATGTACTGTGCCAATTGATATACAGTACTATGATAGGCCAGAGCTTATCTGTGTCTATCCTTCATGACTATCATTATGCCTCTTCACTGGAATGCAACAAAATGTGTAGCGTGCATATATAAAATTTAATTTCACCACTAGTGACCCCTAGCAACAAACATTAAATAGCCACAAATGTTCAGTAAAGGATGACATTCATTGTAAAGTCAGTTCTCTCATATAAATTCTTTTATCTTGTTCACATTCTATGGCTGCAGGATATGTTTCCTATTTTTGCTATGAAGTGTAAAATAGGATTAGTAATATGCATATAGTCCATGTTTATTTTGGTACCAAGAAGAATTTCAGCATGTGCAACAGAAAGAATTAGTACTACCAGGTCTTCAAGGATACTTTTAAAACAAAATTCTCGTTTATTTTACATTTCATTTTTGTGCATTTATTGTATTAAACATTTTATGCATTCAAAATTTCATTCAGTAAAATTACTATGCTTTTCTGTTTGAGTGAAAGTTTTACTGGCTTCAATTTAAGAAAGTTGGCAAATATGGAACTGCATTTGATGAATTATATGCAAAATTTAAAAGTTTAAACTTTTAAAATTTTCATATGGGCCATTTTACCTGAGATTCAATTTTCACCTTTTGCAAATTATATGCTTTGAAAGTTTGGTACATAAAACGTTGAAAATTAATTATGTTGAACAAATTTGTGATAAAAATTTCAGCTAAATTGTTTGGAGCTTGTAGAAATTTTTCAGTTCAAAGTATCCTTACATTTTAGGTGCTTACATTGACTACCACAACACCTATTAGTGTCACTATGTGTGTCTAGCACAAAAGAGCTCATGAGATGTTACGTGTACAGAGAAAAATGTTATATTCATATATGAGTTTGAATAAAATTTGTTCTAACCTTTCAGTAATATTGGTACAAAATTAAGGTAGTTTATATATATTTTTTATGTGTGTCACTGTAGATATGGAGTGAGATTTTAAAATTTCTTGACTGTTTATGAATTTAAGGGTAGTTTATATTTAGGGCCTTATAAATATGTAATTTTAGAATAATTTCCCAGAAAATTTATAAGAAATCTTACAATGCTACATTATTTCAACCACAGTACATATGAAATTTAATTCCATGCACACATTTATGATAAGTTGGAAACCTACTGTAACTCCTTTTTGTATATCCCCACTTATTTATAATCATCCACTTCAGTCCCTCCCAATACAGTGTGTCTCAAATGTTGTAACTAATATTATGCTGCTTTAAGATTTTTTCGTAAGGCATTCATACAAGGATGATACTGAAAATAAATTTTAGAGTGCCATGTTTCTAAAAACAAATAAAATTTGCTTATATTTGACAGCTACTTTCTAATGTTTTGCGAGTTGATTGCCATGTAGTATGTTTAATTTTCTCCAATAGTTTGTTAATTATTATCAACACTTAAAGATTTTGTGTTTTTCCAAAAATGAATTTCACTACAGAACATTTCTGGGCTATGACTTTTTATGAATTTAAATTGTCATTAATGCCTAAACAGTATGAAGATAGGCTTAGATCGGCATTTGATGAAGAAACCCCATCTAAGGCAACAATTTATAATTGGTACAGCGCATTCAAAAGAGATTGGTTTTTTCTTAGTGATGAATTTTGTGAAGGACGCCCAAGAACTGCTGTTACTGATAAAAATATTGCCACTGTTTGAGCAATGCATGAAGAAGATCAACAGACATCTTATGAATTTATTGGGTGACATTAGGCATTGGCATGAGTCAAATCCAAAACATTTTACATCAACAGTTAGACATGAGAAAACTTTGTTGTCAATGGATTCCACATAAACTGAACCCCGATCAAAATAATAATGCATTGATTGGTGCAGAAAAATTCTGGAAAAATTTCAAGGTAGCACTTCAAATTTGGTTTGGAATATTGTTACTGGTGATGAATCTTGGATTTATTGTTTTGATCCTGAAAAGAAAAGTCAGTTGCCTCAAAGGGTCTTTTGAACAGAACCTAAGCCTACTAAAGTCTGACGAATTCACAGTGCTGGTAAGAAGATGGTTCTTTTTTTTACTAAAACAAGTCATATTTCTACCGTAGCATTAGCAGATACACATACCGTTAGTGCCAATTGGTATACAAATGTCTCTTTACCGCAAATTTTTGAAAAAGTCTGTGAAAAAAATGCCCAAAGAAAAATGTTACATCATGACAATGCATTGCCGCATACAACAAAACTAACAACTGAGTATCTGGATGTCCTAAAGGTCAGCACCATGGACCCTCCACCATACAGCCCTGACCTAGCACCCTGTGATTTCTTTTTGTTTCCATAAAATTACAGGTAAAATGTGTGGAATCACTTTTTTGTCATCAGGTGAAGCACTGGAACATTATAAAACCAAACTAGTCCTTGTTTGACTTTCTAAAAATGTTCAATGTTACCCTCATAAAGACAGCATTTTTTTTAAGTTAATTTCCTTATTGGTAAACAAATATTCATTGAAAATCTGGAATCTTAAAATCAAGTAAATGTACTGATAACTGTACTGTTTTATATTGATTCAAAATACTGAGGTTTAATCTGATACCTTTATATGGCATTTTTTTTCTTAAAGCGTCTTCTTAACTCGAGTCAGAATTTTCAAATAAAATATGTGTCTCAACATCACTTTTAATGAGCCTGTGTACTCTTTTCAACTTCATTTAAGTGTTAATTGGTAGGACTAGTTTGGAGAGCTGTTGCTCCCATCAGCAGCTAAGGGACTAACTTGAGTCCGGATATGGAATCTTGCTTGGCATGGGCAACTAGTTGAAACTGGAGCTGGTGGTTTCTTAATAAATCTATTTAAGCTATCTCTTGACGGGATTTCAAATTTCATTGTTCAGTCATTGTATTTGGTAAAGTAAATTCTTTCCCATGTCATGAGTGCTATAGTGTTATTGCCGTGTTTGAGCATAGTGACATCTGGGTTTATATCACATACAACTTGGGAAAGCACAGTGAAGTGTAATAGTACACTTAAGAAAACAGTCAATGGAGCATCATTTTTTGGTGATTTACTTTCAAACAGGTTTCCGAGACTGTTGCCGCCATCATAAACTGTGATTCCCTGATGAGTTGCCTAATGTGGCTGCAGGTGTCACAGTTGAATGCATATATTTCACACTGATTAACAAGCACAGCATAAAAAAGAAAAGTCTTAGGACAAACACAAAAGACAAAATTCCTGTTCAAAAATGCCACAAGATAAATTGCAGAGACTAAAAACATTTACACTAAAACCAAAATGAAGCATTGGCCTGAGGCTGAAAGAGCACCAAAGATGCATTAATTATAAAAAAAAAATAGAAAAATTTGCAGTAACACATCATTTCTGGGAAACAAACCACAAAATAAAAAAATCTGATGTGTTACATTTACGTGACTTTCTCTACTCTCTGTTGCTTATTAGTGGGTATACAGACTATTTAAAGTTTTTTTGAAGTTGGAAAGTATAAATTCCCATCACATATATGCGCTAGATGTGATGGGAATTTATACTTTCCAACTTCAAAAAAAAAACTTTAAATGTTATATAACATCACTATAAATAATACTTCTGGTTTATCATAAAATACAGACTATTCTTACGAAAGTGTATTTTCTTATCTACTTTATATTAATCAAGATAAACATTTCAGGAAATAGCTTCATTACACATTTTGTTACAGATACAAAGGGAATAGTGATAGTCAAATGTTTTAGAACTGGACACTGTACGCTGGCTTTAAAATTCCATGCTCTTTCCTTGACATCATCAGAAACAGCTAAAAATCGACAGGACTTTAAGGAATGGTGTAGTGTTGAACAATTTGAACCATTAATAATGGATATCTTGGAAATGGCTGATGCCACAAAAAAGTTATTTGAAATAAATTGTGTTTCAAAGAGCTCTACATTTTTTGTGTAGTATGATTTTGTCTATTGCTTAATGCTTAACAGTCATACAAGATTATGTAAATTTCCTTCTGAATCAGTGAAGAGAGCTTTACTGGCCATTCCCAGAAAATTCAAGATATGCAATTTAGATGTCATGTAAATATCTTTAATATGGCATTTTATACAAAATTTTTAAGGGGCATTTTTCAGTAAATCAAAAAATTCGAAAAATGTTCCAAGTAAAGGGTAGTTTTTGGTGGGGGGATTTTCTTGGAAATCTTTGTGTCACATCTTTGGAGTGTGCACACACACTTTTTCTAAAAGCTTCTTTTAGATTCAGAGGCCTCAAAATATGTATTTCCAATCTCAATATAGAATTTTTGAATTGAATGCAAAACCTTCTCTATGTACTATGTACGTGGTAGAGAAATAAAAATCAGACAGAATTAATTAAAATGATCCACAACCCAATTGAGTTAACAATTTGGGAAAAACCATTGATACAGACAAACAGGAACTGACTAATGAGTTTCATCTTCCCAAATGACAAAGATTTCTTCTCCAAATACATCTGTCCAACTTGTGACATCTGCAACTACACCTACGCTAGGAAATTCATGAGTGGATTACAGCTGATTATGGAGCAAGAACCTCCAAAACATATGTTAGAAGGTAATTTTCCATAAAAATAATGAAGTTTGACTGTTAGATTCATTTATTATTTTCTTAAGTATCTGGGTTTATTTAGTGGTGTTTCGTCCAAAAATTGCAAATCATTTTTGTACCAAACAACACATCATAAACCCAGATGTTAGAATGCTCAGACACAGCAATAATACTATAGCACTCATGACATGAAAAAAATGTACATTACCATAATACAGTGACTGAGCATTCATTTTGAAATCTACCAATAGATAACGGCTATGGTTACAGTTTAGCAGTTACATAAAAGTCATCCAGAATGAAGAGCACTTCATAGGCTATTCCCAGAAAATTCAAGATTACCTAATTATATTTGTCATGCAAATATCTTAAAGAATACCACAGATTAATCAAAATTGTTGGAGCTATTTTTGAAAAAAGGGGTAGTTTTGGTGTAGAGGAATTTTCTTGAAAATCTTATTACATCCTTGGAGGAAAGCGCACCCCCCCCCCCCCACACACACACATGCACACCCCCTCCCCCTAAATATGTTTGTTTTAATTCAGGCACGCTCAAAACGTGTATTTCTGATGGAATCTCAGTATCAAATTCTTTCGTAGAATGCAATATTTCCTCTACTTGCTATATTTAAGTAGTAGAGAAATTAAAAATTGTTGCAAGATTCAAGGACTCTGATATGTGCAGATATAAACAGTTATTTAAAAGAGAAAATGTAGTAGGTTGTGCAACATTTTCTTCGAGAGGCAAATGAAACAAGAGGTGGACCTTTTAACACTGCTGAAAAGATCCTGACATGTTTTCATCTGGGTACTATAACGCTAAACAGAATGTGTGTGAGGTCATAGTGATCCGTTCTCATTACCGGAAGACTGGTAACATAATCAAAGCGATGCACAAATGTGAACATGTATGTAGAGTAGAATGTTTGTACAAATCAAAACCGGATTATTACTATAGAATTTCATATAAAACCAAACTTAAATTTAACTTTCAACGAAATGAAACTCTTTCACCCATTTTAACTTTAATTCATGATAACGCCTTATAAATTCTTGGAATTACTTATTGTGGTATTTTATATACTAGATGCAGAGGATATCAATATAAAAACAGAAGTACAAATAATCTACTTTCAATATATCAGTTGGTGACACGTTTGTAATATACTATCAAATAAGGAAATGAGGGATTGAATGTAGAACGGGGATGAATGTTATCTGTTGAAAGTTGGGTGATTCTCAATGTCTATTTCATTTGTCAAATCCTTAATTACAATTGTGTTATTTAAAATCTGTACTTCTATTAGGTTTCATAAATGAGAGTATGATTAACATGAATGAGTATATGGATATTTATGAGCAGCAAAGATTAGATCGTCTCCTGACAGAAGAATAGGCGTGTTTGTTTACTCAGCTGATGTGTCGTGGTGAAGGTCACTGAGCAACAACTTGGTAGGTGATAGCAATAGCTCAGCTTGTCTGCATTCTTTATTTAGCTCAAGACAGTAAATGAAGATGATCATTCGGGCTAGTTTTGCCTGGTATGCTAGTATGAAAACACACTTGATGCATTAAATGAGGTGGTTTCATAATAAAGGACACTAACCTAGATGCCCTTTTTAAGCAGAATGCATTTTATCCTTTGGTAAAAGTTTCAGTGAAATACATTGAAAGCTCGTGATGGTACACCTGTTTAAAGATGGCTATGCAAGTTGTTGTTCTTTCTTTAAGCTCACTGTCAATAAGAATTTTGAACTTTCCATATTTGGAAACCTCCTTTCACGACACACAACTTCACTGTTGCCTGTCCCTGTGGTGTGGGGGTAGCATGTCTACCTCACATTCAAGAGGTCCTGAGTTTCTCAGTTAAGATGAGTTACCTAGATAAGGTTTTTTTCTTGGGTTTTCCCTTATGCTGAGGAGACAAATATCTGGAAACCTGAAGTTCTATGGGCCCTGAGTTCATTTGAGCATTATTTCACCTATTGTCCGATACAATTTACCAGGTTAAAGGACATACTTAAAACAAACTACATGCCCACATGTAAACCAAAGAAAGTAGACGATGTAAGAAGTTGGTATAAATTTTTGAGTGAAAATGATGTAATGTTCATTAATAGAATGATAAACCAAGACTGAACAGGATATTAAGTGTAGACTTTGATATTCTTCTGTAATACTTCTGTTCTAAAAAGTTATGATGTAATTCCCCATAATCCGTATTTTTCTATTAAGACAGGATTAAATTTAATTTTCAAATTATGCATTCCATTCTTATTTTTTTAAATCTGATTATCAAAAATAGTGTCTGTATAAAAAGGGCTCATAACTTTTTCTTTCATTCTTTAATTTTGAAATATTGAAGAAGTAGTTGTTTTTATGTTATTAGCACCACGCTTTGGGCGTCAATTTGAAGTAGTTTTGTTATAGGAGTTGTATTATATTTCAACTGTTGGGGAGCCGAATTTAAAATTTGTTGCAACTGCACGTATAGTAAACAGTTTCTGATAGCCTTTGCCCCAAATGTTTTTCAGGTGGCTTTGCCCCAAGTTTAAAAAAATATTAAATTTGTAATTAAACTGTTTCTTTAAATATTTAATATTTATGTTTGCCTCAGCTGTGTCAGTATTATTTTAGAGACGTGGATATCTTGGCAGGGCGTGATGCGACAAGAATGTAGGCTTACACAGATTATAATTTTACTTCACTCCTTTTATTAATGCTTGATATGATTTAAATAACACTTCACTGATAGAGAGCTGTGGGATTCTTTTATTAAATACTTGCACTTTTTAATACGTATACTATTTTTGTCTCACAAGAATACGTATTTAATTTCTCGAGGACACATCTCGCGTCTGGTTATGAGCACTGTCTGGAAGCAACACGTCTGGTTATGAGCACTGTTTGGAGGCAACTGAATTGCTTTCAACTGTCTAAACTTGTGAATTTCTGTATTTCAAGTCTCTTGTTGGCTAATCCTAGTCCAATAGAATACCTTCATTTAACTAAAGCTTTTTCTGGTTGTTGATTGGCTATTTTTTTAAACTTTCTCAAAATTTACATTTTTGCTGCTCTAATAATGACTAGTAGCATTTAAACTTCCTTACTTATTATTGCCTCAAGGTTACCTCATTGTTAGCAACTTTTAACTTATTATTCTCACAGCTCCTACATTATTAAATTATGTAATACATTCACATAACATTATTGAACATGTATACAATAATATAAGCATATGTAATGACTGTTACATACATTTTACAAATTATTACATACACATATTGCTTCAAGGCAGGCTGTTATTGAATTTACATATTGTATAATTTGACTGAAATCATTTAAGTGTTAAAAATACTGCCTCAATATACCAGTATTATTTTATCTGAATAAAATAATGCAACTAATAATAAATACCACAACATGCTAAACAAAATACACCAAAGAAATAATAGAAATAAATTAATTTCCAGTTTTCTTAAAACATTTCTTTTTCTTAAGTGCCTTTTTTTTTTTTTTTTTTTTGTAAACTGCCTCATTGAAATGCATATTAAGAAAGAAAGAAAGAAAAAAAATGTAAAATTAGAGAAAAGACAAAAATGGTAAAAATTTAACTAAAAATATGACTATTCCATTTCCATAATTTATAAAAACATTAGATATTTATGCCTGTATTATGAGTAGCTCCTATAGGCTGAAAAAGACAAGTTAGGTTGTTTGCGCTGAATGTGAGAAAGCTAGCTTCCCAGTCGTCTCATGATGGATGGTAAGTTACTGAAAAAACACAATCTCCCAAAAAATGTTTTATTTCAGTATACCGTTATTTATAATTCTTATTAATGTTTCATTTTTGTATTGCGAGATTTGTTGTCTAAAAAGTGGACTGTTTCTAAAAAGTACATTTCATGGAAAGAGGTTAGTGGGAGAAAATGCAATGAGAGTTCATAGAAACATGTGGTTAGGTAAGTAGCACCATCATTCCTCCAATCAGATTGAGGGGGTGGAGCAATACATTCTGTACCTTACATACATGAGGACATGTACTTAAAAGTGAAATCCATATAGAAATGAAACATTCCTTTCCATTTTCTTGGGATCACTAGCTTAAATAGTCAGCATGATGCTTTATTAATGTATTAGTAAATCTGAAGGTGAAACAAAGCAGGATCTTTTAGGATCCTGAGATAGTCATGCCACCACAGTAATAATTTTTCCAATGGCTACTCTAACTTACTTTCGAAATGATAATAACATTATTGGGAATCCACATTGAAATAATTAGAATTAGCTGAGAAAAAAAAGCTGGTATCACAGTCTAATTTCACTATTAAAAAAAAGTTCCCGTTTTGATTTTAAAAGTATGTGATACCAGCTTTTTCTTCTCAGATAACATCTTCAGTGAGTATGAATTCAGTAAAATAGCGCAGATCCTGTCACGTAAGGATTTTTTTCCTTTTGTACAGGTCGCTTTCGGAGGCTATGTCTGTAGAGAAGATTGCTGCTATCAAAGCAAAAAGATTGGCCAAGAAAAGGACAACTATTAAAGGTAATGATGACATTGGCCTTGCTTCTGACTTGCGAGTAATGCTGGACTTTGATGTTGATGTGACAAAGGATATTATCTCAAGGGAGAGACAATGGAGAACTCGGACAACAATCCTGCAGAGTGCAGGCAAGGTAAGGTGCATCTTTGTTTCTCACTAGTCTGTCATTAATATAAGTAAAACTTTGTTATGATTGCAGGTAACAGTAAAGATGAAGGGGAAAGAAGTAAGGGAAAAAAAAATCATTTAAGCATGCATGACAAAGGAATCTCCCTATCGAAATAATGTATATTGATCTATACTTATGTGTAGAGAGAGGGGGGGGGGCATGTGTAACAATGTGCTCACCTGGTTGTTTTTTAACATTTCCCATAAGTTTTATTGTTTAAACTTCAGGTACACTTTTCTCAAAATCTATTTAACTTCGAAGTTTTGAAATTTTTTGTGGTTGTATAGAATGTTTAGCTGCATTTAGCAGGTTAAAGATTTTGATCCTAAATTGCGTTTTTCCCAAGAAAAAATTTTAAATGTAAAAAGAAAATTACTTTCTTGCAATTATTTTTTTAAAATTAAATTAGTCCCTCAAATGGACAAATAGTTAATTGGCTATCGTAAGCTACTTATAAAAACTCATAATAAAGAGCTTAGCAGAGTTGTGATCTTTAGTTTTAGAGAAAAGTGTACCTATAAACGAAATAAATTGTTTTTAGAAATTATCTGAAATCATCTTACGATATTTAAATATTTCTATAATTAAAACATTTAAAGCTAAATAAAAAAATCTTGATACCAGTATACTCTGGAAACCTTCTTTAATAAGTGGTAAAAAGATCATTGTCCTAGATGACGTAATTCTAGAGAAAACTGAATTGCAAAAAACGTGTAAAAATATCCTGCAATTTCTACCAAGTGTCCTTAAATACCACACTTGGTATTTAAGTTCATTTTCTCCAGGATGTGTCATACCTCAAACTGTCCCATACTTGGGAACATTTTTAATTATTTTTTATTTTCTCCAAAATAGCTATGATGATTTTTATTAAAATCCATATGTTTGACATAGTTGCATGACAAATGAAATGTATATGTTGAATTTTCTGAGAAAAGCCTATGAACTCTTATTCTGAATTACTTTTGCATAAGGGTAAACTGTAAGAGATAGGTAAAATCTTAGTACACAGAAAATGTAGATCTCATTAAAACACACAATTTATGTAAATCGTTTTTGTTGTATTAACCATTTCTGAGATATTCTTTGTTATTAGTGTGAATTTTCAAATACTTACACTTTTTTAAAGTGATAAGTTGCTATTTGTTTGTTTGTTTTTCTCATGGTCATGCAATGAATCTCAAACCTACAACAAAATGTTTAATGAAAGTTTATCTTTATTATCAAGAAGTAGATAGAAGAATAAGTTTTTGTAAGAATAGCTTGTTGAAGAGTAGAGAAAGTCATGTGAATACAACACATGAAATTTTTTCTAAGGTGTTCTCCCATGTGTCATATTCTTTCAGTCATTTTATATCTTTAAAATGGTGGTGAAAATTCAGCATTAACAACACATTTTTGGAATCATAATCACATTTATTGAAAACAATGTCCGCTTTAAAAAGTTATCAGTATTTTGAATTTTGAAAATAGCTGATTCCTGTTCCTTCCCATTGAATATATTATAGCTGGGAAACCATAAAAGATAAAAAGCTTGTACGAAATAATTTAGATTTTGTTAGAATATATGCTTAATGTCAGATAAACATTGTTAAGGTTTTAGTCTATGGCTACATCAGGATTAAAGTCCCCTAAGGAAGGTCCAAAAGCACTTCCTTGTGAGATGCTGAGACAACCTATTTCCCAACTGGGCCCAGGTATGACGTAGATATATGTTAGTGATTGATTTAGGTCAATAACCTGGTTTCTTGAAACTTCAGCTTTCCCCACTACACTCAGTGATTTTACATCTAACAAACCCTACAGCAGTAATAAGATTGTAGCAGGCTGTCTCAGGATACAAACCCATGCACTATATTTTTATTCCTGTTTAATGAGTAATTCCAGGAATTCTGTTTTTATTTTCCTCACTGTTTTCTTTATTAAACCTGTTTTATCCACCACCTTTTACTTTCTGTACCACCTTCTTTAAATAGGAAGAGGAAGTATTACATTCCATCCAAAAATTTGATATCAAGATTTCACCAAGAATACAGGTTTTGAGGCCCCTGAGCCAAATAAAAATTTATATATAAAAAGAACTATTGTGTATGTGTGCGTGTGCGCGTGCGTGCGTTACATGAACAATTTTTCATTGTTTTTAATTTCTCAAAAATGGCTCTATGTTTAAGATACTTATGACTGCCTCTGGTTAGCATGCTAACTTCCAAATCCCAAGGTCGCATATTCAATTCTCAGCTGGAGAGTGGAAATCTTTCCATGGCCAAGATTATTGTCTCTCTATCGTAAAGTCTAGAATTATGAATGAAGTGTGAATGCGTGTATGTGTGAATTTTATGTAATTAGCAAAAGTAATACCAACTCAGATTAATACAACAGTAAACAAGTGAACACCATTCATTGCGAGCAAATTGTTCCAAGGTAAAGAAACTGCCGATATGATTCAAAATGCTGAGAATGGCATATAAATGGAGCAAGAAAAATGTACTTGAGTCACTAATAAAATATGTAGCTTGAATCATCTAGGATAGCCTGTGTAGTCCACTTCATTCAAAATGAATTTTAATTACTTTCTTTAATTCGAAAACAATAAGAGATAGACTTAAAATTTACAAAAAAATGTTGGGTCAGATTAAAGCATGCAATTTATATGCAAATTTTTTTTGTACATTAACCATATCTGAGATATTCATTCTTATTAGTTTGAATTTTCAAATACTTCATGGTTTTTTGAAGTGCTAAGTAGCCATTTATTTCTCATGGATGTGCACAAAGTAGAATTTTAAACTCAGCAAATAGCAACCTGTTTTTTAATAATTTGATGATTGTCTCAGCCTCCTGTATCTTCCTGGTAGCTACAATGAAATGTGTAGGGAAACCATTTCTGCAAATGTTTATCTCAGTTAACATGTAGATATAAAAATAAGCTTTTGTAGGAATAATTTCAAGTAGAGATAAAAATAAATGAAACTGATGTGAATGTGACAGTTTTTTAGATAATCAGAGTACATGAAATTTTAAACATATGAACCTAATCTTTGGTCCCATAGTAATTTAATTATATAAAAGCTACACGTTTTCACCGAAATCCCAAACATATACAACAAGAACAACAGCAATAATAATAAAACATGCGCGCGTGCGCACACACACTCTCTCTCACTACAAGTGAATGTCTCTTAAATGAATAGAAAAAACCAAACATCAAGAATTCCAAATCTTATTGCAGCAAGGGGCAAACTGTGATATGGAAAATATTTCTATGGGTCACAGGGAGGCCCTACATCAGAATTTTAAATGAAACCACAAAATTTTTTGTTTTTTTATATTCTTCTTCCCCTCAATAAACTAAGCAATTTTTATTAAAACATTTTAGTTGTGTGTAGACACCATTCAGTTAGTTATTGCTTAGTTATTGTTGAATAATCTCTGTTGTTATGCAGACATAATTATATCAGATTATTAACTATACATTAGTAGTGAACTCTGTTACAACATACAGAGGAAATACAACAAAACTTTCGTACATAAGGGTGATTAAAAGCTTTTGGCTAGCATAGATATCATGCCATTATAAGCAGATCCGAGTGTCATATCGTAGTATTAGCCTGTAAGTCCTGTTTAGTCCCTTTTAGTCTGTGGCTAACTTTATAGCCCATGTCTGTCAGAATGAATAGTGCTTCTCAATGGGGAAAGAACTATTAAATTCAGTTGAGTGGTTTACTCTACATACACACACACATATATAAATTTTCTGTCTTTACAATATTAGTATAGATTCAGCATACACTTGTAATGAATTATTATAATTGCAGAGGAAATACAGCCAAACCTTTTTATGTAGGCATTATTAAATATTTTGAAATAAGTGTTGTAAACATATTGTATCTTTATAAGTGTATTAAACTGTCTTTTGTTTCTTTGTTACTGAATTGTGACCATCTGTGTATATATTGTTTTGAATGAAATATCTGTGTTGGTTGTTTTATTCATAGAAGCATTCTCTGTGCCATAACTGTTTTCTATTCCATGGCATTTTCAATGCTTGTCTCTCTCCTACCTCCCTCTCAAGTAAGAGCCACTTAACACCACCCCAGCATTGCATCTCATGTTTCTTTAAAACTTCACATGCACATTTAAAATTAATGTTTTGACATGGTAAAATTAAGGGGTAATCATTGTGTAGAATTCTATCAGCAGTTAATCCACTGACTTGTGCCTATCTAATGAACCTAATTGAAAATACTTTGTGATTAAGTTTTGGCATGGCTTTTAACATGTTACAGATATTTGCAAAAAACATCCTGGCTATTCTGCAGTCCATTAAAGCAAGGGAAGAAGGAAGGCATAGACCTCCGCAGCCAACTCCAATTATAACTCCTAGAGCTACTCCGGTGAGATCTATGCCTCAGCCCGCAGTGTACAACAGATACGATCAGGAGAGATTTATAAGACAGAAAGAAGGTACTTTCATTTGTATAATGTATGAAACTGATAACTTGAATTATTATGCCTTTAAAACTCCTTTTTTATTTTATCTAGCACCTACTTATAGCAGGTAAAGGAAGTATTACATTCCACACAAATACAGTAAAATCTTGTTAGTACGTTTTTGCAGGGACTCAAGGATTTGGATGTCATAGATGGGAAAACGTGTTAACGAAAATATAAAATCTGCAATTTAAGAACATAATTATGTCATAAAATCAAATATATACTATGTTTCCATGTGGAATAGAAATCAATTTGAATCCATGTCCTGTTAAATTCAATACGTATTGAGATCAATTTGGATATACAAAGTCTGAGAATAAATAATTCAAGGTTTTATATTAGTCAACTGGATTTAGTTGGTGAACCTGTTAAACATATGTTAGTTTCTGTGTATAATTTAAGCAGATTTTGAGGTTAGTAAATGTTTTCAAGAAGAATAAATTGCAAATTATGGAAACAATAAAAGCAGCTTTGCTGTGTTTTATTATACATGTGATAAGAATTTGAGCTAAAAGAAAACCAAAATGACTAGTGTGCTTCATGATACGAGTACAGTAAAAGATAGTATCTCTGGCGTATTCAATACAATTTGAATATGGTAGGTATTTCCATACAACAAATTTTGACTCAATCCTCTTCTGATCCTACTTTCCAAGAGGAAAGTTTTGTTTTAGCATTTTTCCCTTCAAAAGCAGTTCAAAAGGTTTACACTTGCTAAGTAATAATTATGTTTAAAGTTGACAAGGGAATGTTAAACTTCCACGGTATATCCACACATTTCATATTTGGATTGCGATCTACTACTTGAAGGATTTTCAGTTTTTCACTGTTGGTTGTTTGTCACACTGTATTTTTCTCCATTGCAAACGAAAAGTTAAAATATAATATACATATGTTTGGTCAACACTCAACAGTGGAAGCTATTGTTGAAATTTACCACGCCAAGCTAAAGCATTCTCTATCCCACCCACACAAATATTTACATACATGCATGTATTGGCCGCCAGTCTCCGCCCTGTGACCAAGGATTGACCAAAGTAGTGAATGAGGACATCAAACTTTGAACGTAGTAAGCGGGACTGCAAAAACGTACTAAACAAACATTGTTTGTTAGATTTGGTGCATTTTGTGCTGGAATTTTTATAATTCAACGTAATACACAGTAAAATGTATTAATGAGGAACGAGCTAATGACATTCACTGTATTCTATATCCAGATTACACTGTTCCCTGAATCAAGTTAGCATCTCTTTTAAGGATGCAACACAATTTTAAGAAAATCTCCCACTTTAAACTACCTTTTACATGGAAGCATTCTCATTATTTTTTATTTCCTTAAAAATGATGCTAATAATTTTGATTAAAATACAATTTGTTTTAAGATATTGGCATGGCAAAATGCATATCTGTTTCATAGTAACAACCACTGAAGTCCTCTTCATGACAAATCAATTTTATTTTCCTTTTATTTTAATCAGTAAACAGGAATAGATAAAAATTTACTGGCAAAATATATAGATGTTACATTATAAAGTTTATGTCACCAATTTTTTTCTTTGTTTTGGTGATGCCATTACCCAATTCTGAAATATTCGTTGTTATTCCTGTGATTTTTCAACCTGTTTATACTTTTTTGAAGTGCTAAGTCCTCATTTGTTTGTTTTTGGTGGTCATGCAAAGATTGAAATTTCAAAACCAGCATATAGCGATGTGCTTTTTAATGATTTGACTATCACTTCATCTTGCTGTAACCTTCTTGTACCTAAAATATAAGGAAGCCATTTCTGCAAATATTTAACTCTACCAAAATGAAGTAGACAGTAGAATAAGCATTTGAAGGAATAGTTCATAAAAGAGTGGGTAGAGAAGTTCATGTGAATATAACATCAAATTTAAAAAAAAAAATCTCTCTTTTTCCTGCTATTTCCACTTTTTTTGCATCAATCCCTGAAAAGTGTAAAAAGGGGATTTTACTGCATTTTAGAATGTGACTCAAATGGTCACTGTAATATTAAAATGTATGAATGCAGCATCTCTTCAGGCTACAGCTGAAGCAGCATCCTTAAGGACACTTGGTAGAGATTTGGGTTCAAAAAATTGATTTTTGTTTTTTGTTGTAGTGAGTGGATTGTATATGGCATAAGGAACACAATGATGTATTTTTTGCTTTTTTTTTATTTGGACCTTTAAAGAGATCTTATGATCCAGACATGTTACAGTATATTGATATGTAACAATCTGCTCACCTTGTTGTTTTTTGCCGTTTCCTGTAAGTTTTATTTTTTAAACTTTAGGTACACTTTTCTGAAAATCTTATTTAACTTAGAAGTTTGAAATTTTTTGTGGTTGTACAGAATATTTAGCTGCATTTAATAGGTTTGAAGATTTTTATCCTAAATACATGGTTTCAATGAAAAAAAATTAAAATTATAAATATAACAAAAGTTACACCAAAAATTTATTTTCTTGTGACATTTTTTTTAAATTTAAATTAGTCCCTCAATGGATAAATAGTTCACCGGCTATCTTAAGCTACTTATAAAAGCTCATAATAAAAAAAAATGGCAGAGTTCTGATCTTTATGTTCAAAGAAAAGTGTACATATAAATAAAAGTAAAATTTTTTTATAAGTTATTTTACAGTATTTAAATATTTTTAAAAATTAAAAGATTCAAAGCTAGTTAAAAAACCTTGATACCAGTATACTCAGAAAATCTTTAATAAACAGTAAAAAGTTCATTGTCCTAGATGGTGTAATTCTAGAGAAAACTGTCTTTCTTTCAATTGTGAAAAAGGGTGAAAATACCATGTGATCTCTACCAAGTGTCTTTAAATATGAACAAGCTGGTGTTTCAAAAAACATGTATTCAGGCCCAGGATTGGGGCTGAATTTGAGGTAAACATTAGTTATATTGAGTAATTTTTGCCTACAGTAGTCCACAAATGACCCGAGAAAAACATTTTGATGTAATTTTGTACTTTGGATTGGTAAACTTTTGTTTAAATTGTTTATTTTGTGCAGATTTACCTTACACACACTGTATTAATTGATACCTTGGTGGTAGAATCTATGGTATAAGCACTTTGTTGTGAACCATAATGTAAAAGAAAGCACATGAAATTGCTCAAACTAAATGTTTTACTTACAGAGACTGAAGGCTTCAAGATTGATACTATGGGAACATATCATGGAATGACACTGAAGTCTGTGACTGAAGGAACGCAGCCAAAGAAAGTGCATACTCCAGTGCCAATCATTCAGCAGCCTAGACCAGTGACAGAAGTAAGTATTGTGCATTTATAAGCTTTTACGGAATAGGCAAATCAGTAGATCAAATATGCAGAAGATGCAGGAGAGTGAATGAAACAATATCTCACTTGCTATGTGTGACTGTAAAGCTCTCACACTCTTTAGGGTTAAATACATTAATCAGGAAATCATGTGATTGCAAGGATTTCAAGTAGTGCCTACTAAGAGACTTGCAGACTTCGCGAAGGTGGCAAAGATCTTAGGGGATTAAACGAGGGGAAGCACAGTAGATCACAACTGTTTGCAGTGCATATGGCATTTATTGTCCTCCCTTTCTTTAAAATAATTACATAATAAAAAAAAAAGTTTTACAGAAAGTAACATACAAACAAGTAAAAACATACAGTGTAGGTTTACTTAGAGAAACTAAGTGGAAAGAACATTGGAATAGGAGGGATTAGGTAACATCAATGCAAGTGACAAGTGACCAGAATGACAACAAAGTTAAACTACATGTAACAGGAGAGTCAAGAAACTATGAATTGGCTGCGCTGTGTTTTTCCACTAGGGGTTTGGAAGCATGATAACGCACTGTTGCTATAAACAAAGTCATGCTGTTGACTAGTTTTGCTCTGCAATGTGAAGTGCAGTATTGAGTTGACGGTGATGTTATGTAGTTCAGTTATTACGAGTTATTCATTATTTTATCCTGTACTTAGTCATAAAGTATATCATGGCTCAGTATATGTTTTCTACTGCACAGCGTGTATTTATTTATGATTTGTGTGTGTTAACTCAGTTTGCCAAGTGAAAGTATGATTTGCAGAAAGATTTCCAGGTGTAAAAGTTTCAGGCCGTACAACAATCCGTGAACTTTACAATAAATTTCAGGCCACAGGAAGTGTTCAAGCTAAGAAATCTAAAAGATGGCGTACAATTCTTATCGAAGAAAGATTTGACGACATCAGTCATTGTTTGGAGAATTCCCCCAAAAATCACTTAGGCATCTTTCACAACTGGCAGGCATTTCTTATGCGCGAAGAGCTGCCAAATTGCTGAAGTTAAAACCATATAAAATAACTGTGGCACATACTGTTCAACCTGGTGATCCTGTAATTAGGCACACATTTTGTGAGTGGAGTCTCAATAGTGTACACAATGGTGAAATAGACCCATATTTAATATTTTTCACGGACGAAGCTTGGATATGTGTGTACACAAAATAGTCATTATTGGAGCTCTGACAAGCCTATGTTCATAAAGTACCCCTTCATCACAAAAAAATTGGTGTATGGGTGCTATGTGCCAATTTTTTTTGAGTCAACAGATGCCCGTACATACATGAATACAATTTTGCCCCACCCCCTTTTTTTAAGAGAAATAACAGACAGGAAGTGTGATTTCGCCTTTTTTCAACAAGACTCTGCAACAGCTCATACAGCCAATATTTCGATGAGAACAATTGAAAGTGTGTTTGAGGACAGAATTATTAGTAGAGATTTGCGGCCCTCTCGGTCCTCCGATCTAACTGCCTGTGATTTCTGTATCTGGGGTAACGTAAAACAAAGTGTGCAAGTCAAACCCACACACCCTGGAAGAATTAAAACAAAATATCCGCCAGGAAATTGCCAGCATTTCTCAATGTGAACTAAGGCGAGTGATGGATAGTTTCCTAAAGAGGTGCCAAAAAATGTATGGGCTACGAAGGTGGCCAGTTTCAGCATCTCCTTTCATAAAGTTGGTAAGTAAAGCCTTTAAAAGTAGTTTTAAAAATGTTCTATGGTTTCATCTGCGCCTTTCTGTGATAGCAGCAGATGGCAACAAGCACAGAGGATGCGGACAGGAGAAAGACAGCGCAGCTGGTTCGTAGTTTTTGGCTCTCTCTGTATTATTATGTGGGCATTCATATTTAATGGGAAGCTTTCCTAAGACCCGGGAACGGGAAAGATGACTTGGTCAGATTTTAACTTTCTCATTCTTGTTCCTGGGGATAGCAAATTAGATCCATGTTGCACATATTAGACTCTTCTCTGTAGAACTCAAGGCAGCCATAACATGAAATAGCTGCTAGAGCTCTAGTTGCAAGCTGAGAAAATAAAATTGAAAGAAATTGTAGCAGATGTGCATCGTGACACCCTCAGGATCATTGAGGGTTGGTTCTTCTAGCAACAGTGTCACCTATTCTTTATTTATATGTAATTCAAAATTGGCTATTGCCTCAAACACTACGAAGAACAGTAAAAACCTGTAGAAATTAACAGAGAACATTAGATGACGACAAATAACTTTAATGGATGCTGTTAATAAAGGAGGAATCTGAAATAGTAATAAATCAGCGTTTAGAAATTGTTTACTCTATTAGATTTTGATATTGGTTAACCTGCATTTTGTTGGCTGAATTGGAAACAGATGGAAAAATTTCAATGGTCAGTTACAAACAAATGGCACCCTAGTGAGCAAAATTTAACTTTCCAGTTGGCTATCCATATGGTCATTCTCATTCCCAGGGTATTATGAACCAGCCCTTAGAGGCAGATAGTTGTCTGCTGAAGTTGTTTGTTAAACCATGGAGGAAACGTCAAGTTCGGTAGATATATGCATACAGTAAAACCTATATTTAACAAATCTCAGGCTGAATTAATTTTTTTCCTTAGATAGGTCCTTTCCTTAAAATAGAGTTAGCATAAGGTTGAGCATTCAATTGCCAGAAATAATATGCAAATGTTAAGTATTTTAATAGCAAAACTTATTATTTTCAGAAATTTTAAATGATTATGTACACATGTAATGCTAAGAAAGAAATTTAAAGATAAATGAATAAAATGCAGAAAATTAGAGTTAAAATGCTACAATAGCTGTAAATTTATACTAGTTTCAAAAACAGAAAACACTGATATTAACACTGCTTCATGGTCAGCCATTTGCACTTAATCTACAACAAACAAAATGAAAGTGGATACCAGATTTACATATTTATCATTAGATATGAATGAGTCAGTATTATCCGGTAAAGAAACAAGACAGTAAAGTTACTAACCTTCATTTCTTAAAGAAATCCAGCAGAGTAGTCTGCTTCCTCCTGCCCAGGTATCTGGCACTTGGAATCCTGTGTTCAATGTGATTAATGCTATGAGTAGCCCCTCATCAATAGGGAAGGAGCATAGGTACTGTCTCACAACACCCAATCCTTCCGTTGCTGCCGTAAATGATAGTACTCTGATTCCTCTTCATCCTCTTTTTCTGGTTCCTCTGGTTGCTTCATTTCCTCACTGCATGGCTCAACATCCACAGATGCTTCTGAGGTTAGGACACTGTCGTCACAACTTACAAATTTTTCAAAGGTTACGCTTGTGCCCCTCTGTAGCATCTTCTACTCTTCCTGCATACATTTCTTTGATTTCATTGTCCTCGTTGAAGACCGGTGCAAGAACCAAACCCAGTTTTCTCAAAGCAATGCTGTATGGTGCATGATGTAAGTAACTGCCATGCAGCCACAGACATGTGCATGGCCTGAAGTTTATTCAAATGCATATCTTACTTTCTTTCTAAGAAAGAAATAGCTCGTTGCACCATGGCTTTCCTGTACTTTGCTTTAACAGAATGAATAATTCCCAAGTTTAAAGGTGCAGACGGCTGGTGCAGTTTGCTGGTAAAAATATCACCTTTATGTTCCGTTAGAATGATGGCTGTAATGGATTAGCTGCACACCTGTCTAACACCAGAGCAAACTTTGTTCTCTGAGATACCATTTTGGTATTCAGGGTTCATAGATATTTGACAAACATTTCCAAAGTCACCCATGAACTTTTCTGGAAATAGCATTTACACAGAAGGGTACAAATATTTTTGAAACACTTCAGATTTTTTAATTTTCCTATGATTAACAGAGGTAACTTTTCAGTTCCGTAATGCACACCACAGAGCTGTGAAGCTTTGTTTGCTTTTTTCCTGCCATGACATTTTTCATCGCGAACTGCATAAATCTTGTTGGGTAGCAAGTTGAAGAGCACTCCTGTTTTGTCACATTGAAAATATCCTTCGCATTATAGCCATGGAGTAGATTAGGTGAGGTCTCCTTTTTCCAAAACTCAATGGAATCATCTTTAACATCTGCACTTTCACCGCACATGCTTTGCCATGAAAGGTTATGCCACTTCTTGAAATGATCAAGCCAACCATATGAAGTGCAAAAGTTGTCCATGTGTAAAGCAAGCATTATGCGGCGAGCTTTTTCTTTTAGGATGTTTCTGTCGATTGGAACATTATTGCTGCTTCTGGCTTCAAACGGAGAGCTACGAAAATTCTTTCGCTTCTTCATTGGAGATCTGCATTGTACTTCTGCGGCCAGAATAGCATCTTTCTATTTAAGTATCCTATACAATATGGAAGGAGTCAAATCATATTTCTTCATCATATCGGTCAAAGAAACTGCACTGTTTTTTGCCACGTCTTGACTTATTGTAATCTCTTCATGGGTGGTAAGCATGTTCTGTTTAGCAGCCATTTTTTCGAATGAGAAATATAAATCACTATCACAAAGACAACACAACTTAACATGCTGTCCTGTGAATTTTAAAATGGAAGCGGAAATCAAACAGAACTCGGAGGTCAGAGATACGGAAGTTAACAAGTTTCAAAACGTGATTACAGAGCTGCCAACTTTTGCAGTTTAATATGAACTAAAGCGGAACATGAAGTGACGCGTGGAGATTAATGAATTTGAAAGCATCCAAAAAGGTGTAACATTGCCCATTATAGCAGATGTAGCATTAACTGCATTCTGAAAATCTTAATGCACTAACTACACGGAAGAAGTTGCGGGATTGCAAATTTGAGAAAAATATTTTTGTTAAAAACAGGCTTTTTGTTAATGCGGGATTTGTAAAAATCGGGTTTAAATAACATTACACTTGTGGGACTTTTGGCAGGGCTTCTGAAAATGTTCGTTAAAAATGGAATTTCGCTAAAAGTGGGCTCGTTAAAACAGGGACTTACTGTTAGTATTTTACTCCTAACAGGTACTTGCAGGCTAAGCAACATCTCTACAATTTGAAATATTGTTGGAGAAAGGTTAAGAAGTTCATAGTTAATACATCTACCAACATTTCATGTCCATTTTCATGAATATCGGAGGATTTTTGGTTTATAATTATGAATATTGTACAGCATTATGAAATTACAGTTCTAAGGAATATAAAGCGTAAACACTTCTCGTAAATCTCTGTAAAACAGTTTCAAAGAGTGTGGGGGTAAGTGAAATTGTCACTTGTGAAAAGCAAGGTAAGCCAGCTAATATTAAATAAAATGTGTGATAGTATGGTATAGACCGTAAGCCATGGTATTGAAGAACGAATTTCTTCAAAATTGTTATTTGGTTCACGTAATAAATTACGTAAATTACTTTGTCTGCCCCGCAATTGGGAGCCAACTTGTAGTAGTTGTTTTCTTCTACTGTTGTTGTTAGCCACACGCTTGGAAGCTAACTTGAAGAGGTTAATTCACTGCTGCTGTTGCGTAATATATATTTACGTAAACTTGAAGAATTGTTTTATGTAATAATAGTTGCTTTGTAGTTTGTAACACGCTTTGGGCATCGGTTTGAATTTTATGCTTACGTAATATTTCTTATGTTTGAATTTACCTCGGCTGCGTCAGTCTTACTTTAGAGTCTTGTGTCTTGGGTAGGGCCCAGTATGACAATTATTGTAGACATCACAGAATTAAATTTTTAAATTAACTTCTTTTATTTAAATTCTTGCACATATTTATACAGCACTACACTTTTTAAAAGAACTGTGAGAAACTTTTATACATTCACTGAGCGCGTATATCTGTTTTAACTATTCACCTGTAGAGAACACATTTTTCCATCTATACTCTACCAAGTCTTGCCAGCAACTGAGTAACCTCAACGGTCAAAACCATAAGCTTTGGTATTACAAGTCTCTGATTGGCTAATTCTAGTCCAATAGAATTTCTGCATTTAACTTAAAACTTTTCTTTGCTGTTGATTGGCTAATTTTAAAACTGTTACAGAATTTACGTCATCGTCGCTGTAATCATGACCAGTGCATTTCAAAACTCTAAACACATTATTGCCACAATTACCTCATTATTATTCATTGTTAGCAACTTAAAACTTTTTATTCTCACAGTTCTTGCATTATTAGAGTATGTAATGTATTCACATAACATTATTAAAATATGTTTACAATAAAAATAAGCATTTGCAATAACTGTTACATAGAATTTAAATAATTATTACATACATATTGTTTTCAAGGCAGGCTGTTATTGAATTTACCTATTTTAAATTACAATTGAAATTATTCAGGTATTAAAATACTGCCTCAGTATTCAAATAGATAAGCAGTTATTATTTACATTAACTTGTTCATTGTTACACAAACAAATTTAAATTCTGTTACTTTTTAAATATTTGACATAATTTTTACATTACGTTGATATTGTAATGAAAAGAAGCTAGAAACAGTGATGTGTATTGAATTTATTTAAAGGTGAGTCGGAATTGTAACACTAACATCACTTAAGTTTACTTACTTAACATGTTTAAGTAGACCATGCATGTGCCTTTTAATGGGTAAGAAAATTAAGATTCTTAAGGAGAAACTGGCAAAGAATAAGTGGTCTAATTTACGAAGAGTAATTATAGGGAAAAAGATGTTGAATGTAAACTCAAGAAAAAAATGTTGGAAATAAGAAACTATTTAGCTATAGTTAGAATTAAATGGCTGAGGGAAATTAGTAAGTAAGACAAGGAAGAAGGTTTCAGTAGTGAACTGTGTTGAATAGATCGGCAATCACAGTTTTTGAGCCTATGGCATCCAGGGAATGCAGCAACTTAAAGTATTGATGTATAAATTGAATGAATAGGTGGATTATTATATAATTTTAATTTAAGCATGTTGATATATATTCTAAGTATGCATCCATATTAGTAGGTGGAATAAATATCTTCTCTCTAGTAGCTAATGAGCCAGTGAATTTCAAACATTTGTGAGTATGCCTGAATGTTTGCTAAAGAGTACAGCTGCTGTTTGGCTTTTTAACAGGCCAGACTTCCAGTACAACCAAACAAACGTATCTCTCGTACACCAATCATCATCATCCCAGCTGCTACTACGTCTCTAATTACTATGTACAATGCTAAGGATGTTCTGCAAGATCTTAGGTGAGTGGCATCCTGTCATTCATGTAAACATGATATAGCCTATATGTATACACTGGCTTCAGAAAGTTCCCAGAATATTATGTTTTATAATGTATACAATAGTAGGGAGTATTTTTTTATTAGTTGGTAATTTTCATGATGTCACTTCCATAGAATGATCATAATAAAATCGTTTTTGCATGGCAACCATTTTTTGTTGTCTATCATATTTATGTCAGCCACAGAGTAGTGCTCAAACGTAAAGTTTTGTTGCAAGAATTTATGTTGTACACACACTCTTAATACCAATTTTTTAGATTTATTTGGAATGCATTTCGGAGACATGTCTCCATTGTCAGCCAAGACATTGTCTTGGCGTTCAAATTTGGCGATCTTGATGATTTATTGCCCATATTTTTCATTGGGTCCATTGCAAATAGATGAAATGCAATTTAAATGTAGGCTATTAACACCAGCCATTGGCTTAAGCACTATGCTTAAACACAACAAGCAAGTGACTTTCGAAATTAATCATGCCTCTGAATACTACTATGAATTGCTTTGGGGGGGAAAAATACCGAGAAAACCAGGTATTCAAATCCTGGTATTCAAACTAAAGGTTAGCAATGGTGTACAGGTTTTATGACTTTACAGAAATAGTTTAACTGCGGTATCATAACGGCTTATATTTACTGGGATTGATGCACTTGGCCATAAGACTGCTTAAGGTGAAGCAGTAATGAAAAAGCTCAGGTTTTTATGTACCATAAACGTTTCAGTGAATGTTGTGACAGCACCAAAGACAACCTGTGGAACACTCAACCAAGAACTGCAACAAATGTACCAAGCATTGTTGTTAGGAGTGACCAAAGGAAGACTACGTAGGAGATAGCAAACAAAGAATCAAGAATGGTTATTTCTGGGGATTTAATTCAGTGTGGCTGATCAAGATAATGGTTTTTTACAACATAATCACTGGAAATTAAATTTGGTGCTATGTGTACAAACCTGGTGTCTAAATGATGGAAATTAAAAATGTTTCCTCGGAAACAAACATTTTTTAAGAAATCACTAGCAGAGGCAAAGTTATCCTGAAAGTTTTCTTCGGTAATCAGGGTCTTGTCCATTATGAGTTTATTCCAGAAGGTCATATGCAAGTGGAAGAAGTGTATGTGAAAACCCTTCATGTCTCAGGGGCACAGTAAGAAGGAAACATCTAGAAAAATGTGCACAGAACATTGTTTTCTTTTGCATGGCAATGCACCATCACATTGTTCAGTACTGGTAAAAAATTACCTTATCAGGCACGTCACTGCTTTGGCACATCCTCCTTTACATTCCAGATCTGTCACCATGCGGCTGAAAATACATTTGAAGGTGCTAAGATTTGTGAATGCCAATAAAGTGTGATGAGAGCACTACTTCTTGTTTTGCAAAATGGTTCCATTCACTTTATACACACTGGCAGAAATGTGTCACTGTGAAAGGGGATTGTTTTGAAAGATATGTGTAAATTATGTTGTGATAGTTGATATAAGTGTTATTAACAAATTCCTGGAACTTTTTGAAGCTAGGTTTGTTATGGTTACCTTTAATGTTTTGCATTTGAATATGTAAAGTAATGCTGGGAAATAAAAATAATAAATGTTAACTAGCCTGTAATCATTTTACACACATTTCCTTAACAGTATATGTGAAGAAAGAGCAGAACCAAGCTTCATTTCCATGATTGTTAACTTTTCCTTTATTCCCAAGCTGAAACAATTATTTTTCTGTAATTTGATATTTCAGGTTTCTTAGCACTGAAGAGAAAAAGAGTCAAGGTGCAAAGCGAGATAATGAAATTCTGCTTCAGCGTAGGAAAGAGAGTGCACTCACTGTACCATACAGAGTCATTGATAACCCTCAGAAACTTACCAATGCAGACTGGGATAGAGTTGTAGCAGTCTTTGTCATGGGACCAGCTTGGCAGTTCAAGGGCTGGCCTTGGGATGGCAATCCTGTTGAGATATTCTCAAAAAGTAAGTATTAATGTCATTTTCCTACATAAAAGAGGTTTGGGAGAAACTTATGTGTTATTGCTACTGCTAATGACATTACTGGGTGAAATGAAATGGTTTCTTATTTTTCAACATAGTCACCTCTTCAATTGTATATATGTGGACTAACGCTACTTTTAATCTCTCTATATCTTCAGTATAAAATGATTTGTCCAAGTTTGGAAAATACTAGTATGCATTTCACATTCACTGTTGCTCATTTGCCACCACTCAAGGGACACGTACAGTTTAAGGTTTACTTTGGACTTTGTCATACAAAATAATGCACTTAGGCTGGTATATAGAACAGTAAAAAAACCCAACATTAGGCCTTCAACAATATACAGACAATTTACCGATCACATCAGAAATACAGCAGCAAGCTGTCATCTCTTTTTTGAAAATGAAAACAGTACCCAATAATCACTTGGATCCAAGATAATGCAGAACATTGCAAAACCCAAACTCTACCAATCATATCAGCAAACAATTATCTACATCTCCTTAACATTCTGGAAAATATTGAACCATACTGTTCCACTTGTCAACCTCTAGACTACCAAACGTTCAACACTAACCTGTCTTTACTCGAAAATGTAAGAAAAGAGGACCACCACCCACAAGAATTAAAACAAAAGCACTGGCAACTATAGAGGAAAAACATCCACCAAATGAGTTTTTGAGAGTATACACAGAAACCCATTATCTGACAAAAATCTAGGAGCAGGAATACACTGTGAGCTAATTTTCGCACTACATATCTGTAGGGAAAAAACAAATCAAGCTTTGAAGGAGAAACAACAACAATTAACATAGCACTGCAACAAGTCCTGCTAAGGCCAAAAAAACAGTCCTCCTGATTGATTCTCAACAGCAATCCAGACGATTACTTCAAATGCCCAGCTAAAATCCAAAATTGTAAGAAAAGCAAGGGATACACTAAAACTCCTCAACATACAAGAACAAACAATAGCCTTCCAATGGATACCGTCTCATGTTAACATCTCTGGGAATGAAACCGCAGACCTGCTTGCCAAGAAGGGGGTGACACTCAGTCCTACTACAACTTCACCGGATACAAATACAGTGAAAAGACTTGTAAGGAACTGAACCCAGGACCAATTTCATTTATAAGCATCAAAATTGTCTCAAAACAGAATTTTGGAAAAATAGCAGAGGAACATGGCTAGTGAACAAAATGTAGCCAAGAAAAGAAGCAACAGTAACCTTCAGACTAAACACTGAGCATGACTGTCTAGCATCTCATATAATTTACAACCCTGAGCACTGTGCCATTTGCAAGGATCAAAGCACCAAAATGAATGGAGAACTTCACTGCCGGAAATGGATCCTAATATCTAGAGGAAGAAGAATCTCCCACAATTGTACTGAAGTACCAAAAGACTCGTGGATTGAAGCCTCACGTTTCGCCATTAGACAACAACAATACTTTGGAAAATAAGAGGTTGTGTGACTTATGATCTGTGATAAATTTTAGTCCAACAAGCCATTTTATCAGATTTGGGAAAAGGAAAAAAATCACAGGGAGTCAAATTGGTGAATATGGTGCTTCTAACAGAAATTCATAGTTCAAGTCATGCAACTTTTTGATCACAATTGGAGTGTCTGCTGGTGATTGTCTTCTTGGAAACGAACTTTCTTCTTTAACAAATGTGGACCTTCATAGAATACTTCAATTGCTGCAAAGTAATTTCTGCTGATGGCTTTGTTCCTTTCCGGGAAGTCTACCATTATCTCAACCTGTGCATACCAGAAAACATGTTCATCACCTTTCCTTTGCTTTTCCTGTTTTTACTCATACCAAACATGAGTACACATTCTTTGTAAGATGGAGCCTGAGTAATACATGTTTTGAGGATCCCTGAATCAAAAAAAAAATCTGATGTGATCACTTTCTCTACGCTTGTACAAGCTATTTTTACAAATGCTATTCTCCATATGCTTCATGTTAATCAAGATGTTAATCTTATTGCTAATTTGCTTGTAGATGCAAGGGGAATTGCTAGGCTTTAAGCGATAGTCAAATATTTTAAGAGCTGGTTTCTATGTGGAGTATTCCATTCTCTTTGCATTACCAGGACAAAAAAAAAATGAATAACGAATTTGAGAAAAAGTATAAGTATTGGAAAATTTAAGGGAATAACAAGCAATATCTCAAAAAAAAAAAAAAATGTATATGACATAAATTGTGTATTTTAACGCGATCTACATTTTTGTGTAGTAAAATTTTGTCTATCTCTTATGGTTTTCCGGTTATGCAAAAGTCGTTCACAATGAAGAACATTTTTGGAAACATTCCCAGAAAATTCGAGATATACATTTCATTTGTCATGAAAATATCTTAAACATATGATATTTTAATCAAATTTGTTAGAGCTGTTTTTGAGAAAATTAAAATTTTCGTAAAATGTTCCATGTAAAGGGTAATCTGTGGTGGAGGGATTTTCTTGAAAACCTTCGTGTCACATCTCTGGAAGATACTGAGCCTAAATACCAAGTTTGGTTTTATCTGACTGTTCGTTTCTGGGTTATGTTGTTCACAGACACACACACATGGACATGTTTCCAAAAATGCTTTTTTTTGATTCAGGGGTCTCAAAACATGTATTTCTGGTGAAATCTTGGTATCGAATTTTTGGGTGGAATACAATACTTCCCCTACTTACTATACGTAGTAGATAAAGTAAAAAAGAAGAATTTTTAGAAAAAGATCCATGAGAGAAAAAACAGCATAACTCTAAAAGGAAAAGTTTGATAAATACCAAGTTTAAGTTTAGTAACTTCCAAATATGCAACACGATTTTCAAGAAAAACTGCCCCTAGTCCCATTATCCTTATGGAAAATTTTTTTAATTTTTTTTCCTTCTGAAAAATGCCTGTTAACGATTTTGATTAAAATACCACATATTAAAGGTATTTATATGACAAAGTTATATCTTGAATTTCCTAAGAATAGTCTGTGAACTCCTGTTCATTTGGAACGAATTTCATATAATCTTGCATAACTTGTATACATTAAGCAGTAGACGAAAATGTTTTGCACAAAAAATGTAAATCTCTTAAAAATACACAATTTTTTTTCAAATAACTTTTTTTTTTGACATAAGCCATTTCCGAGGCATGTGTTATTAATAGTAATTGTTTAATACTTTTGTCATTCTTTAAAGTCCTGTCGACATTCAGTTGTTTCTCACGGTTGCATGGAAAGAGTATGGAATTTTAAGGCCAGCATGTAGCGTCCATTTGACTATCATTGTTCCGTTTGTATCTATAACAAAATGTGTAATGTAGCTGTTTCTCCAAAATTATTAAAATGAAATAGATGGAAAAACAAGCTTTTGTGAGAATAGTTTATATACCTACTAATAAATGATAGAGGGGGTAGAGAAATTCATGAGAATGTAACACATTGGATTGTACTCTATGACCTGCTATTCGATGCTACCAACCAGTAGTATCAAATAGCAGGTGATGCTCTGTGCCAGTCCGAGAACTTAGTATCACTATGAGCTTATTGATTTGACATAGATATTCCAGAAGCATTAGGATTACTACCCCTTTGTGGGTGAAGAAATTAAAGGCTTGTAAGGGCATTAACACAAGAATGATCACTTTATATGCATTTACAATGCTTTTTGTTGTTTGCAGTTTGTGCATTTCACATAAAGTATGATGAAATGAAACTGGATACCAACGTCGGTCGTTGGGCTGTGCATGTTATTGAGCTTTCTCGTACTAAGCGACATTTAGATCGTGCAGCGCTCATGGTATTCTGGGAAAAGTTAGACAAGTGAGTATTCAAAGAATATGTTTTTGTACTTGTCAAAATACAAACATTGCATTTCTAATTAAATCTGTTATGTTTTAGTTAATATACAAGAACCTCATTTATTTGGCCCTCAATAATCCGGATCTCCAGTTTATCTGGATTCAGTTTTTGTTTCCTTTTCTTTCTTTTTTTTAACGCGAAAAGGTGTAGTATACAGTTGATACGGTACAGTATATATACAGTTGTGTTGGCGTCGCAGTTAGCACAGAGATCGGTGGTCTCACGCTTCCAGCTACCGTTACTGTAGACAGTGTGGATCTGTTCCTTACGGAGTTAAGAAGCTGTAACAGTATTGTTCTTTTGTTTCTGTGTTTTGAGTATGCGTGAGTGAAATAATGCCTCATATGGAGGCAATGCCACAGCTGGAAAAAACTAATGATTTACCTAGAATGTCAGCTGGAAACAACTCCAGTTGAACTCAGGTTAGTGAAACATCCACACAATCATGCTGCTTTTGTGGCACATTTGAAACAAAAGAAACTTACACACTACATATTTCAGTAAATAAACGCGAGTAGACTACAGTAAATATAGAGTTTCGGTACCAAAAAACTGTTCTTGTTAGTGACAAAATAAAAGGTTTGTATATTGCAGTACATGTTACAGTTTTCGCATTTAGAAGAATATTACCAGATTATCTGGCTTTTCGTTAATCCGGTTTACCTCTGGTCCCACCTAGTCTGGATAAACAAGGTTCTTGTGCATTAAAATACATTCTCTTCAAGTTTTATTCTGAATGTTATTAAAAGTATAATATGCAGATCAAGAGCAGCAGAAAAACAATATTAGTCCACCGTATGAATTTTTAGTTTCTCTACCACATACTTAATAGGTAGAGGAAGTGTTGCATTCTATCCAACAATTTCATATCAAGATTTTGCAGCAAGTACATGTTTCAAGGCAAAAAGGAAGTATTTTTTAGAAAAAGGTCTCTGTGTGCGTCTTTGAACACCATAACTCAGAAATGAAAAATTGGATAATAGTAAACTGGTATTCAAGTTCAGTATCTTTCAAAGAAGGAACCTGAAGTTTTAGTAAAATCTCCCTATCCCAAACTACCCTTTACATTACCCTTACATTATTGGGTATTTTTTAATTTCGAAGAAGGGGGGGGGGAAGGCTCTTAACGGTTTTTAAAACCCATATATTTAAAATATTTATATGACAAATGAAATGTATATCTTAAATTTTCTGGGAATAGCCTGTGAGGCCCTTTTCATTGTGAATGAATTTTGTATATTTTTTTTTATAACTGGTAAACCATAAGAGATGCCAACCTATACTCACAAAAAATGTAGATCTCTTTAAAACTAACAATTTTTTTTTGTGTGGGGGGCGGGGTATTTCCAAGCTATACATTGTTATTGGTTTGAAATTTTCAATGTTTTCGTCATATTTTGAAGTGCTTTCATCGTTCAGTTGGTTCTTGTGATGTCATAGAAAAACACATGAAATCCCAATGCCAGCATAGGATGAATGTTTGTACCCAACAAAATGTGTAAACTATTTCTGCTAGTGTATATCTCGATTAACATGAATTAGATCAAAAAATGGTCTTTTGTAATAATAGTTTGTAGAAAATATATAATAATAAATGATGTTGAGTGGAGAAAGTAATATAAATATAACATTTCAGATTTTTATAAAAATATATTGTTTTACCTTTTCACATTCATTATTTTTTCGTTTGGAATTTATTTTGAATGTATTATAAATGTTTTGCCATGCTAGCATGCAGTTCTAAATCATCCCTTTAAATAGCATAGCATAGAAATCCTGATTTTCACAAACATGGAGTTTATTTTTCTGTTGTATTCTATTTCCTATACACAGGGAGAGCCAAAAAACTACGAACCGGCTGTGATGTAATTTTCTTGTCCGTGTCCTCGGCGTTCGTTGCCATCTGCCACTATCATAGAAAGGCGCAGATGAAACCATGCAACATTTTTAAAACTACTTTTAAAGGCTTTACTTACCAACTTTATGAAAGGAGATGTTGAAACTGGCCACTGTCGTCCATACATTTTTGGCACCTCTGTAGAAAAGTATCCATCACAAGCCATACTTCACGTTGAGAAATGCTGCCAATATCCTGGCAGGTATTTTGTTTTAATTCTTCCAGGGTGTGTGGGTTTGTCTTGTACACTTTATGTTTTAAGCTACCCCAGAGATAGAAATCGCAGGAGGTTAGGTTGGGGGCACAAGGGTGCCACAAATCTCTACTAATAATTCTGATCTCAAACATACTTTAATTCTTCTCATTGAAATATTGGCCATATAAGCTGTTGCAGAGTCTTGTTGAAAAAAGGCAAAACCACGCTTCTGTTTGTTAATTCTCTAAAAACAGGGGGCAAAATTGTATTCATGTATGCATGGGCTTCAACTGTTGACTCGAAAAAAAATTGGCCCTTCATAAATTTGGTAAGTAAAGTCTTTAAAAGTAGTTTTAAAACGTTGTATGGTTTCATCCGTGCCATTCTATGATAGCGACTGATGACAATGAGTGCTGAGGATGCAGACAGGAAAAACACAGCACAACCGGTTTGTAGTTTTTTGTCTCTGTGTATAAAAAAGAATTGCATTCAGATCACTATTGCTGCTTGCATGTATGATTAGTGTATACTATACCACTCCACAATAATATGCCTCTGCGTAGCCTCTGCCTGGATAAGAAGGCAACATAATTAGTTTTTGGTATTATTACTTAAACGTTCAGGTATTTTGTTTTCTCATGTTGGTTCTCATTCCTGATTTATCTCAAACAAACAAGAATCATCCCAAACAAGAAAACGGAAAGAGGAGTGGGAGGAACTTGCAGTTCATGAATATTTATTTGATATTTTTCCCCTTGCTGGAAATGTTGACTCAGAAATGCATAAATTCCAATAACCTATCAAATTTGGGTCATAATTGGTGCGTCATATTCCCATTCTTGATTGGTTTTGTATGTTGTATTAATCTTCTCTTTCCATTGCTGTTTGGATCTTGTTTGTATTCCCAGGTAATTGTTTTTTCATTTAAAGAAGATTACTTGTGTTATGCAGCATGAACTATGGGTAATATGAATAAAAAGCAAGCACTTAAAGTTCATACAGGGTGGACCATTTAAGTTGAAACTACATTATCTCCAAAATTAAGCGTTGTAGAAAGAAATGTCTATAATAAAAGTTGCTTGATATTATGGGGGAAAGTAAATGCCATTAGTCATGTTTTATTTGGCGCATGTTATGATTGTTATTTTAGGTCCAATTTAATTTTTTTAAATGGGAACCTAACTTTTTTAAGTTTTTTTCTTACTCATAAAAAACTACACAACATTTGTATAAAGCACTTTGCAATTGTTCTTATACCAGCATAAATAACAATGAAAATTCTGAATGGCTGTGTAGGAAGAGTGCAATGAATGGTTGAACCATCCATGGATGTTCATTTGAGGGTCAAGTTACGTTTCATATTTGGAAACCAACATTTTTAATTTTGTTTCCTTATTCCTCATCATAAAATAAACAGCTTTTTATAAACCATTTTCTAATGAGAAAACAACATACAAAATGTAGGTTCCCATTTAAAAAAAATTAAATTGACCCTAAAATGACCATCATAACGTCCTCCAAACAAAATACGACCAATGACATTTACTTTCCCCCACAATATCAAGCAACTTTTATTAAAGACATTTCTTTCTACAACGCTTAGTTTTGGAGATATTGTACAGTCACAACTTAAATGTTCCACCCTGTATACTCAGCCTATTAAGAAAATATTTATTTAAAGGTGAGTCGGAATTGTAACACTAACATCACTTAAGTTAAGTTAGTGTTACAATTCCGACTCACCTTTAAATAAATTCAATACACATCACTGTTTCTAGCTTCTTTTCATTACAATATCAACGTAAGAAAATATTTGTTTTCATAACAAAATCTACTACCTCACACAAGTGTGTACTTGTCTCCACAGCCTTCTTGATCACATAAACATGAGTATTCTGCATTCTTTGACCAGGTAACTTCATTGATCGTGTGGTGTAATGTTGCGTACCATTTGGTGGCCTGAGCTAATGGGATAATATTTTTTTAGGGGGGTCAGGAAGTATCCTGTGTTGCTTTGCTTAACAAGTCTTAGCAGTACTCTAAGGCAAATATGAAGGACCTTCAGGAAATGAAAACTTAAGCAACATGCACAAAGGCATAGCTGTAAATTAAATTAGGAAAACAATAGATGAAACGGAGGTGATAGGCAAAAATATGATACCAATAAATCATTAATAAGAAAATAATAATCTTGGGTTTCAAAAATTCAGGAGATGGTGGATGAACATTCAAATCTGTTTCTGCAATCCCAAGATGTTTATGCTATTTGTACTATAAAATAGTTTTCTTATAAAGTTATACATAGAGTTGGGTGTATTGCGACTAAGTGTGGGCAAGTTTCTTCAGAGAAGAGATACTTAAGAAGATAAGTAAGATTGGCCCAGTTTAGATTACATTTTGTAATAGATTGTATTCAACAGTAAGATAATGGGTCATTAAAGCATATGGTAACCTGTTCTGTGGGCTCTCTCCACTGCACGAGAGAACCAAGAGTCACCAGGAAAATTGTGCCATCAAAAGCACACTAAAATCCTTACCTTATAATACATGATGGAAATGTTGACCTTCTCGCTCAAACAGGCAGCGTATTGTAAAAATGTTCTTGCTCACTTGCCTAAGCTCAGCAGCAGGAATCTTTATGAATTATTGCATGATGTTATCCCTAAATTCCTCTAGTGTATGAGGGTTAGAACGGCACACTTTGTCTTTCAAAGTACCCCATGAATAAAAATCGCAACTAGTTAGGTCGGGGAACGATGGGGCCACAAATCAGCACTTAATTCTGTCATGAAACACTTCTCTTATTTCATTTAATGATTGGTAGCCATATGTGCTGTTGCAGAATCTTGTTGGAACCAACTATAAGATTTTTCTTTTTCTGCCAAGCTATCAAAAATGGCCTTAGAATTAGTCCTGATATTGCTCTGCATTAATTGTTTCATTAAAGAAAATGGGTGTTATTATTCTTCTAGCACTTATCACACACCACATCCAATTTTCAGGTCATGTGAGACGTTTCATGCAATAGCACAGGTTTTTCTGAAGCCCAATATTGACTGTTGTGGGTGTTCACGCTGCCATTTAGGTGAAACCAAGATTTATCATAGAAAAACAAAAGCTGTGGGACAATGAAGTCACTTTCTACAGATTGGAAAAACCAGTTGCTGTGATTCACTCGCTTACAGGGATCATTTTGTTTCAATGCTTGCACTCAAGTATAGCGATCGGGTTTTAGTTTTAACATACTTGTAGCATTTCTCACACAAGACAGAAATACACCTGTTTATTGAGCTAATTTGTTTAGCAATTTTCTGGGCAGTCGCTCTAAAGCGTCACTGATTTCATCTAGTTTATTTTCTGATAAAACTGATGTTCTCTTAGAATGTTTCTTGTCCAACACTGAACCCGAAGCTTCAGATTTATTCACGATCGCATGTATAGTTTTTCTTGCAGGTGGTACAGAGTTTGGAAACCTTTCAACAAACTCCCTGTGAACACGTCGAGCAGATTCATGTTTAAAGTAAACTTTGCAAATAAACACACATTCTTCAACAGATAAGTGATGCACCAGGTTTACTGTATCGACAGATGCACTTGACTGACTGCACCTGACACAGCAATAACAGTGAGGCATGGTGCTAATGCACCTTCGAGTGGGAATTGATGGTTCAAAGTCCCGTTAGATGCTGAGGGAAGAGCACAGGAGAGAAAGGCCGCAAATGGGTTACCATGTTTTAATGACCCTAGTATGTAATGTTGCGATGAGGAAATAATATCTATCTCTAAATAAAATGTATAAATGAAGCTATTGAAGTGAAGTAAATGCAAATATATATGACAAATCTTCACTTATTTTGATAAATATAAATTCAATTGCAGGTCATGTTTCGAAATTAATTGATTTCATCATCAGGTGTTTTTTTTTTTAACGTTATTTGTTAACAGAACCAATCAGTGGAATTTCAAAATTCATTACACGATCTTTATTCTTTAAAATAAATATTTTCTTCCACACCATTAAATGTATAGGTCCATTTAAATGTTTTAATAATCTAACTTCAGGATTTATTTCATGATTAAATGACCAAAAATGCTCTGCTACAGCTGATTTATTAGTTTGTATTTAATATTCCTGAAATGCTTTTTTACCCTGATTTGCAAATGTATGTCTTCTATCAACAAACTACTGGCATAGCTATGGGTAGTCCTCTTCCAAGTTTTATTGCTGATCTTTTCATGAGCTATTTTGAAATACAGGTCACTAAAGCACTCTCTTTAATTTTTAAAACTTGATATTTTTGCTATTGTTCCTGATAAAAAATGTAAATGATACTTTAAAACTTTTAAATTTACAAGATAAAGCTATAAGGTTCAGACTAGAAATTGAAAACAAGTTTACCTCTGTTTCCTGGATTTAAAGATAATTAAAATTAACAATAAATTTAATTTTGGTATTTATAGAAAATCAACTCATTCTGATAATTGCATAAAAATAAAAGTTTTAACCGTTTTTCAAATAAATTTGCTGCTGTTAATAGTTTAATTTATAGATTGATAAATATTCCCTTTAATAAGGATGAATTTAATAAAGAATATAGGCATATTATCAACACTGTTTTAATTAATGGTTTTAATATTGGCTTTATAAAGAGAAGGATTGAGAAATTTAAATTTTAGAAAGCTGTTAAAGACATTTCCACTCTTAAGAAACTAAAAGATGATTATGCCTTTAAAAAAATTACTTATTGTCTTTCGGTAAACAACAAATTCACAAAATTTTTTAAAGAACATGGTATAATCATAGTTCAAAATAAATACAACATAAAAATTTGCTAGGTTTCTCTAAAAAAGATACAATTTCTAAAAATAAAAAGTCTGGTATTCATCAATTAAGCTGTTTGGATTGTGAGCAGGTTTATATTGGAAAAACTAAACGTGATTTGGAAACCAGGGTAAAAGAATATTTTAGGAATATTAAATACAAACAAGTGATAAATCAGCTGTAGCAGAGCATTTTTAGTCATTTAATCATGAAATGAATCCTGAAGTTAAATTATTAAAACATAAATGGACCCATAGATTTAATGGTGTGGAAGAAAATATTTATTTTAAAGAATAATGATCGTGTAATGAATTTTAAAATTGTGCCGATTGGTTCTGATAACTTTGTTTTACTTTAAGTAGATGGTATTACCATAGTTAACAATATTATGTATCTATCTCTAAAGTTATAAGTAACTGCCTTTAGAAGTTAACATTTTACATCATAAGCTTAATTAATAACGCTGACACTCAATGATACTTCTAGATTACGTTTTCATGAATCAATCCTTGAATGATCATGCAATATTTGTATATTTTTCCATGAGCTCATAAATTCTGCCATTATTTTTGGATTTACTTTCAAGTAAAAATAAATCGATATTTACTCGGAAAGGAGAATGGATGTAGTATGCAGGAGTATACTCAACAAGAGAAGTGAATGAACTTTTAAAACTGAGAACATGCTTGTTTTTATTAATACTAAATATAAGTACATTCTGTTTTTAAGATGGACACTTGGGTATGTACACAAAATTAAGGTGTGAATAAAAATGAGTTTATACTAAGGAGTAAATTCATGCTCAGAGTTTATACTTCGTAGTTAACATAGTTTAAACTCGCATTGTCTTGTGTCCTTGTTACTGTGGTGGCTTTATTCTTGATGCAGTACTGCTTTACTATGGCTGCATTGGATTTATATGTAAACAAACAATGGTGTTAACATGTCACGTGTATTGAGGATGTCAGTTAACTTAATTTAACAGATGAAGTTTTCGTGAATGTACTTAAAAAATATCCTGTATATTTTTTCAAATCATAAACCCCAGACGCAAGGGGAAAAAGAGAAAACTGCAGTAAACAATATTCAACATGAATTGATTGTGCATTATGGAAAAGATATGGCAGAAAATCAGATAATTAAAGAGTTAACAGCATGAAAACACATTTAAACAAAAAGACACATGTTACACAAACAGGAAACTGGAGGATTGTTTTGAATAATTGGCCACACATTAGTTTTGGTAATGATACTGTCAATTACCATAGAAATGGCTTTGCATATGGTAGATTGGTGTACACCTAAATCTTTCAACATCCATCTGAAATCCCACGTTACCCACACACCTCAGAAAAATGTGTAGGCATTGTTCAGATGAAAGGGTTCCTCCCCTGGTTTTCCTGCTTTCTTCCAAAAAGATGTTCTGCCAACCACTTAACGTTCTGTCTTTCAAATCTCTACAAACTCTTGTAATTTCCATCATGGCACACTGAATACACTTTTTTAGTACTAAATTATCCATAAATCCAGCTATTATGTTTAACACTCTTGAACAACGCGAGGTTGAGGCTGCTACTGACCAAGCTCAGCCTAAGAGTGTAAGCTCGCCATCAAAAGCACATGCTCTCCTTTATTCAAACACTTGTTTGAGTTAATACTCCCTCTCAAGTATATACTGCAGAATTAAGTTTGTACTCTAATTACAGTTTATATTCCGAACTTTTATATGAGGGCTGTCCCAGAAGTACCCGACCTAACAAAGAAAACAAAAATTTTGGGAAAAAACATCTTTATTTCTCTATATAGTCTCCTTTCAGCTTGATACACTTTTCCCATCGATGTTCAATAGCTTCGATACCCTGTTTATAGTGAGAAATGTCAAGTTCTGCAAAACAGCCATCAACCACCTCTTTGGTGTTGGCAAATCTTTTACCACCAAGCCATTTCTTTAACTTTGGAAACAGAAAATAATCAGAGAGGGCTAAGTCTGGCAATAGGGTGCATGAGGAAGCAATTCGAACTTTAACTCATTGATTTTGGCCATGGCGATAATGGATGTGTGAACTGGTGCATTGTCTTGATGAAACAGAAATTTCTTTTTTGCTAAATGCAGCTGTTTTTGCTTGATTTCATCATTCAAATGCTGCAATAAGTTTGCATAATACTCACCATTGATTGCTTTTCCTTTTTGAAGATAGTCAATGAAAATTATTCCACACACATTCCAAAAAACTGACGCCATGACCTTGCCTGCAGATGGAACTGTGTCCGCCTTCTTTGGAGCTGATTCTCCCCTTTCAATCCACTGTTTTGACTGTTCCTTCATTTCAGGTGTAAAGTGATGGACGCATGTTTCATCCATGGTTATGCATTGACACAAAACCTCATCTTTATCGCAGCAAAACATTGCCATACACTCGACTGAAACATCTTCACGATGCTACTTTTGTTCCATTGTGAGTAAACGCGGTACCCATCTTGCACACAGCTTTCTCATGTCTAAATTTTCAGCCAGTGTACAATGTACAGCACTTTTTGAAATGCCTATGATATCGTGCACTTTCAATTGATGGTCATCCATTACCATTTTGTGGATTTTCTTCACAATTTCTGGCGTGGTCACCTCATTTGGTCAGCCACTGTAATGTTCGTCTTGACAGCTTATACCGCCTCATTTAAACTCTACCACCCAGTATTTTACTGTTGTAAATGAAGGAGCAGACTCCCCGAGAGTAGAATCTAGCTCAGCTTTAATATTAGTTGGACTAAGACCTTTCAAATGAAAGTATTGTATCACATAACGATGGCCAGTTTTGTCCATGTTAATAAATTCGCCGAGAGACTTCACTATTAATGGCTGCCAGACATTTACTAAACAATGTAGCATCGTCAAACTTAAGCTTTATAAGTGTGGTACTTTCTATCATAGTCATTTTAGTCATTTGTTTGAAACAACAACCGCTATTATACATCAGGACGGGTACTTCTGGGACTGCCCTTGTACATAGAATTCGTAGTATAAACTTTAAATTTGTTGAACAAGAGCACATACTCACCTTTATTCATACCACCCAAGGTATTCTTATCAAACAGAAATATGTACTCAAAAAAGTGAAGTATAAATATATTTTTTATGTAAACTTTTATTCATATAATCCTAAGAGTGTAGGTTTTTCAGCTTTAATGTACAGCAAAATTTTATTGTTTTTAATTAAACTTTTGAAATAATTTGGTGCAAGTTTTTAAAAGAAAGTTTTATTTTATTTGCAGACATATGATCAAGAACAAGCCGCACTTACGTTTCTAAAGCGCATTGGTGTCTGTAAGTATTTGTATATAGTGTATTAAAGTTAACCAAGGAGTGCCAGCTGACAACATCACCATCAGGAGTGGAAATATGAATGCATCTAAAGAAGATAGATAGGTTTAAGGTTCAGAAATAATGCAGGTGTAGTGTATTAATGAATGAGAGAGAGAGAGAGATGAATGTTAAACATCATGGGACTACTCTTTGGTGTTTCATTGCTTTGGAAGCTGTTCAAATGCTACACGGATACTGATTTTTTCAGGCTAAGTACAAAAAAAGTTCATTGCATGTGTAAAATTCTGGATAAAATCAACACTTTTATTTTAAATGATTCTGTTATTGCCAACAACCCATGGAGAAGTAATACAGTATTCAAAATTCCTGAAGAGTTTTCCTTAGCATTGCCAAACGCTTTGAAGCAGAGTCTTGAAAGTGTGTGCGGCCTCGTAAGAAAAATGGCCAGTAATGTCGGACAAAAGCAACACATATCAAAGTTGCTGTGTACGTAGACTGTGTGTTTATATCAGACTGAGAATATATTATTGGATTAATGGCTTAAATAATCTTGATTCGTACTTCGGACAAATGTAAAATGTATCAGTACCTATTCGCCTCACCCTCCCCGTACCATAATTCAATCGTTTATTTCAGAAAGCCGCTAGTGCACATTTCAACTTTTGAGAAAACTAAGAAAATAAATCAGCTCCAGCCATTCTGATGTTTATTTGATTTCTTTTACCTTCATTCTATTTCCCTAACCTCAGTCAATGTTTGTAAACGTGCATCTTGAGCATTTATGCAGTGTAATGAATAGAAATAATTCCAAATTTGGTTGCATCATTGATTTTGAAAGTGCATTTACCTGCGCATTTTTCAAAAACAGATTTCAGTGGAACCAGTTTATTATAACTTTTGTAGTCTTCTCCTTTCACTTGTGCTATACATACATACTGCATCTATAGTTTTGTTGATTTGTAATACTTATTTTTGTTTTTGTTTGTGGCTCTTCATCAGAATTGAATGAATTATTCTTACTAGAGTACAGTGTAATATATCTAAATTAATAATAATACAGCTACTTAGCACATAAATAAAAGAATACAGGTGAAACAACCAGGAAAACAAAAACATACACTGTTGCCAATTGCATATGTAGGAACTAAGCAATTTTATTAGAAATACGGTCATGTAATATTGTCGTGTTTCAGTTGTAAACAGAACAGTGAACACTACTTTTAACTTACAAAGGGGAATAAAATATTTTTTCTACACTAAAAGAAGCGTTTATAATCTGAGGTCAATTATTCCACTAAAAACTGATTTTGACAAAAAATGTCAGTTACAGGGTTTCTGAAATAAACAATTCAATTGTAGGTGACTATGTTATTTTTAATGCCAGAGTTGGTAACACTTAAAAGTAATATAATATTCATCAAACCTCTAATCCACGTATTCACTGTGCAACAGCATTTGAAAAACATTTCTGTTACATGTTTGTGATTTGTAATCTTTGTTACAATTAAGTTATAAAAATAAAGGCATATGGGAAAAATATGAAAAAATAATAAACACAACAGAAGACTATACTATCTCCTTTGTTTTAGCCATTAGTTAGTAGTGTATGTAAATATCACCAGTGATTTTTCTTACATGTAGTTATAATTTAAGAAAAAAAAATTAATTGACCTCTTAGCATATGTGTTTATTGATAAGAGCCATTAGAGAAGATTGTTTTAACATAAATAAAATAATTTTTAATGTACAATTATTTGGAAGTCTTTCATTTATGTATTCAACATGATTATATGTGAAGCTTCAGTGTTATTTTAATTTCACAACAAAATAAACAAGAAGGGAAAAGTCAACCACCCAGTATTTCCTGATCAATTAGGGAAGGAAACAGAGGTTTCACCAACAGATGCTAAATTTTAACACAATGTTAACCTGATTTAACACTGAAGTTAATGCAAATTCTATTTCATCAAACAATGTGTTAAAGTCTGTGTTAAGTTAACATTCCCATACCCCTAACAAATGTTAGAAATTGGAAAATGGCTGCCGCAAAACAAGCTGTTGATGCGAGTTTGCTACAATTGGCATTTTTTAATATCATTCCTAATAGAAGAGTAGTCGTATGTCATAATAAATTTGAAACCCTGTGACGAGGAATTTTTAAAGCATTATAGACTGTCCAAGGGGTCATGAGCATGGTTTTATGGGAAATACAAGAGGTTAGAATACTACCAACAGAAGCATGCCTCTTTCTCCTATGCTAAGTGTTAACTAGGCACTTACTGTGTTTTTCAAATGGGATGATGTTTGTCCTTGAGCGCGGCCAGAGCGGCAACCAATCGGAGTTCCGCTGTGTTGTCATATTGCATTCGCCGTAAGCTAAGCGTGACGCGTGCTAAGCGAATGTGTTTCTAATACATATAATTTGCGCTAAGACAAAAATTCAAATTTTGCAAAAAGTAACCCACTAGAAGGTAGGGAGTAATTTTCGTAACACAACCGTAAAAACCACATATTTTTAGCTCAAATAGTTTTCATAATACAAACAAATAAATATTCCCATATGTTATAATATAACCACGTAAGCACTGTAATGGTCACATTATTTGTATGTATGCATTATTGTATACATTATGTATATATATTTGTAATTATACAGAACTACTGACTTGATGGTGATAAAGAATTATGTTGTAAAACCAAGGCGTTTGTTAAAGCTGAGAGAGAGCAAACAGCCCACCCAGCTCACTTGTGTTACTTGTAGAATCTGCAGAACGTGAGCCGTCACATGTTTATGATTGTGTGTTGTTTTTAAATCTGGGTTGGAGTTTATTTACCCTACACAGTTAATATCAGTATTCAGTTGTTGTTCAGAGAGCAAGCAGCAAGAGTAAAATAGTGCAATGGCTTATTGTGGTGAATTTAGTGGCGAGTCAAAGAGGCAGGTATTGCGAAGTCAGGCTCGAAGTATTATATTTAGGGTCTACTCGTTTTTTAAAAAATGTAACAATGAGGAACACAGAAATCAACTTGATTTCAAAAATCCTCAACAGCTTACTGCTAAATCGTGTGGTGTCGGTAAAGCAAGTGTGTCTCGCATTTGCGGAGAGGCAAGAAAATCTGTTCCCAGTGATACTCCAGTGTTTGTATCGCCCAGAAAGCACATTGGACCTCCGAAGAGGATTACAAATTTAACTGACTTTGACAAGGACGTTGTACGCAGAACTGTGTTCGAGTTTTATGACCAAGGTGAATTCCCAACAATACAGAAAATAACTTGTGCCCTTAGAACTAAAATATCATACACTGGTTCAAATTCATCTACTTATAGAATTTTGAGAGGATTAGGGTTCAGGTACAGAAAGACAAATGATGGGCGACAATTTTTAATGGAGAGGAGTGACATTGTTGCGGCAAGAATAAAATTCTTACGCAAAATGCACGAAATTCGCAATTCTTGCGATACGAGACCTATATTTTACTTAGATGAGACATGGGTAAATAAAAACCACACTCAAAATTCAATCTGGCAAGATTCCTCAAAAAAGGGTGGCCTGAAGGTACCTGTTGGAAAAGGCAGTCGACTTATCATTTGTCATGTAGGGTCCGCTAAGACAGGATTTGTACCTGAAAGCAAATGGCTTTTTCTGTCCAAAACCACCTCAGATTATCACGAAGAGATGACAGCTGATACGTTTAAAGAATGGTTTTTGAACAGATTCCTAAATTATTTAGAAGAGGGAAGCATAATTATAATGGATAATGCACCATATCATTCGGTTATTGAAAACAAAGTACCGAATACTGCCAGTAGAAAGAACCAAATTGTTGAATGGTTGCAAAAAAAGGGGGTTGAATTTTCGGCAACAGAAACTAAAAATGAGTTACTGCAACAAGTACTTCCATTTAAAAACCAGGGAAAAGTGTATCAGCTGGATCAACTTGCAATGGAAATGGGACACAAGGTAATCCGCCTCCCCCCTTATCACTGCCAGTATAATCCAATTGAGTTAGTATGGGCTCAAATAAAACGAGGGGTTGCAAACAGAAATAACACTTTTAAACTGACTGACGTTGAACGTGTTATTCACGAAGAAATTGACAAGGTAACTCAACAAGACTGGGAAGCCTGCGTGAGACATGCAGAAAAACTACAAGACGACGACTTTTGGAAAGAAATAGGCCGTGACGATATTTTGGAACCTATCATCATAAATTTGCAAGACTCAGACGATGAAGACAGTGTCAGTGACGAATTGCCTCTTCACGTAACTGATGACAGTGATACGGATGAGCCACTGGCAGTTCCATTGGATTAAAAGCACAGGTAATTCATAACCTATAATTATATAACACTTAAAAAATATGTACGTAGCATGTGAGTATATTCCCAATTATGAATTTAAACACCAGGAGAATTATAAAAGTTTAGATAATTCAGTTTGGGTTGCTTTACGTCGACTATTTTAGCGACAGGCAGATGTGAGAGTGAGAGGGAAATATGAAAAGAGTGGGGGTAACGAGGTGGCAACGCTGTGCACGCAAATGCACCTCATTCGCTGTAGCTCAGAACTCTTCCCATTTGAAACTAATAGTAGATTTTATGCTACTAACATTTTTCATTTATTTGTGATAATGTTGGAATTTCCAAAGCTACCGTTTGTGTGTTTATCCTGAAGGTTTCCAAAGCAATTGCTTCAAGAAGCAAACATTATTTTTTTTGGGTCTGCTTGATTAATTGGCGATAACACATTTTCGCCCACTTTAGTTTCAATGCAGTGTCCACCACCTGTTTTAAACCAAACGCTCTTCGCACCTTACATTTGTGGTGCTCACTTTATGTTAGAATAAATTGTTTGCTGGACTTAAGAGAAACGCGTTCATTCCAAGTAAATTATCCATGGATTTTGTCCCAAGCTGCAATCTTATCCTTACGTCAGCTTTTTGCAGTTGACAATACGTCTATACTTATTAATCAGATGTTAATTAACGTGTTTCAAATGGTGGAACATTTATTTCACTTGACATCTTGATTCTAATCTCAAACAACTGGAAATGTTACATGGCCATTGCCATGAATGTAAATAGTTGTCGGCTACTGACACAGAGAGCGCAGTGATATGGAGACAACAGTGCATCCGAGTACCTCAAAAGCAGTATAGTTTGGCCACCTCCATCTCGAAAGCTAGCGTTCGCAGTTGTATTTGATGTTAACAAAATGTTAGCTAACAATTTTCTGTAAAAGCTTGATGAAATGCAAAAGTTTTAACCTTATGTTAAACTTTGAACAGATGTTAGAGTATTTTTAACATCAATTGGTGAAACCGGCCCACAAGTATTGAAATTTTTGCATTGTGTGTTTCCATCACAGTTGCAAATAAGTGTGTGCAACAGGGGTGGGAAAAATTAATTTTCAGTAACAGTTCCAACCATTCTAGTTCCAGAATAACAGACAGGTACGTTTCATGAGTGTTTATGCATAGTCATAACAACAAGGTACTCTTAGTCCGCTGTTATGTGGCTGATTCAGCTTCTTCCACATCAAGTCGTGTTCCTTTGTTACGAATACAGTAGAATCTTATTAGTACACTTTTGCAGGACCCAAGGATTTGGATGTCAAAGACAGAAAATGTATTAACGAAAATACAGAATCTGTAATTTAAGAACATAATTATGTAATAAAATCTAATAATACATCTTACCTCCCAAACGAATGTGAAATATGGACACTATTTACACTGGTTTGAAATACATATCTATGGTTGATTGCTTTGTTGGTTGCCAAAATTTTATTGTCCATCTTATTTAGTAAAGTCATTACATTATCAACTTTGAAACCGTACACATATTGCTTCACTATGTCCATTGCTTCCGACGCTGTAGGAATTGGCTCAGGATCTGGATCATCATCACTTTCATCTCCCACTGACGCTTTTTCTTTCATTTGTTCAAGTATTTCATCTATCATTGCTGTTTCAGGCACTGGAATTTCATTGTCAATGTTTACATATGTTTCAAAAGACACACTGGCGTTGTCTGCTATTTGGTGCCATTCTTCATTCTCAGAAAACTTATCTTCCAGCCCGATGTCATCACTAAAAACCCGGCAAAACCAGCTTTATTAAAGCAGTTCCTAACAGTATCTTGCGTCACAGAATCCCAGGTAGTCTTAATGAAATGCATGGCATCTAAGTTGGTGATTTTTCTTGTCATCAATTTCAGTGCAGCCAACCTTCACTGTACCAGCCTCTTCCGATACATTTGCTTCATGCACTGAATTATGCCTTGATCTAAAGGTTGTAGCTTACTCATGCAGTTTGTTGGGAGGAAAATAATGTTTATGTTTCTTAAATTTGAAACAGTTGATGGTTGAGGGGCACACTGATCAATGAAGAGTGCAATCTTCCTGCTGCTTATGCTCAGTCTTGCGTTCCATGCTCATAAAAGATTTTCAAATATGCAGAAGTTATCCAGGCTTTTGTGTTGGAAGTGTACTTACATTCTTGAAGCATCACGGACTGCATGCTTTTCCAATAACCAGCAGTACAATTTCTCCATTCCGCTTTTGTTACAGCACAACAAAACTGTAATCCTCTCCTTGTTAAGTTTCCCGCCGTGACACTTAGTGCCTTTAAAATCCAGGATTTTGTCTGGCAAAAGATGAAAAAATAGTCGCGTTTCATCTGCATTATAAACATTGTCAGGGTTGTAGTCTTTCAAAATTGACGGGAGCATAGTATTTTTCCACATTTTTTTTTATTTTCACACAGTGCAGCGGCATCTGGGGCAGCAGCCTCACCTTGCACACATCTGTAAACTAAGCCATGAAGATTCTTGAATCCTTCAATCCAACCATTGGAGCTTTGAAATCATCCAGTCCCATCATCTGTGCTAAATGTGTTGCTTGAGCTCGAACCACAGTACCGTCTATTGGCACATTTGAAGCTCTTGCTTATGTAAACCACTTTACTAGAACATCTTCTAATTCTGGAAACTGGCCAGGGTGATTACGTTTTCTTATAGCACTTTTCCCTTCTCCAAAAGAAGTTACAATCAGTTTACGTTTGCTAACAACTGTGTTTAAGGTTGTCAGAGGAATGCTTAACTTCTGCACTATATCCACAGGTTTCATATTTGGATTGCGATCTTTTACTTCAAGGATTTTAAGTTTTTCGCTTTTGGTTATTTTCCACACTTTCTTTTTCTCCATTGCGAACGGAAAGTTAAAATACAATCTACACATGTTTGGTCAACACAACAGTAGAAACTAACCACACCAAGCTAAAGCATTCTCTATCCTCCCTTACAAATTGGTCATACAAATACATGCATATCATTGGCTGCTGGTCTCCATCCTGACTAGATTGACCAAAGTAGTGAATGAGGATGTCAAACTTCGAACCTAGTAAGCACCTACTCCCATTGGACAGACCAAGGATTGGCCAAAATAGCGAACAAGAATGTGAAACTTCGAACGTAGTAAGCGGGAGCGAGAGAACGTACTAAACAAACATTTATTATATTTGGTGCATTTGGAACTTTTATAATTCAACATAATACATGGAAAAACATGTTAATGAGGAAAGTGCTAATGAGATTCCACTCTATTGCCATGTGGCTACTCCCCTCCTGTACTCTCTTCCTCCATTCAGCATGTACACGTGAATCCACAATGTACTGTTAAAACCCATATGATGCAAATAATTATGATTACTGCTTGCTTATTTTAAAGGAATACATGTCCATCATTATAGTTGTATCAGTTTCCATTATGCTAATGATTATATGTTCCAAAATGGCATCTCAGGTAATTGCCATTTACATGTGTGTTGTAAGAACTTAATAGCATAATTAAATCTGATTGGCCAGGAGATTTTTAGTGGGCATTGCCCTCAATTGGATCCAAGTTTTCACTCGTGTGTTGTAACATAATATGCTCTCTACGGTTAGAGATCTACTTTTGGAATGGTTTTAAAAACTCTTGAATGATAGCATTAGCACAAAGATGGAAGACTTATTTTCAAACTACAGGGCCTTCATAAAATCTTGAAATTGAGTTGAAATCTTTTAAACGCATTAAAACTCTGATTAAATGATGAATTTTCAAGATCGGTTTCAGGGAGCTTCCTCCCTATCTTCATTTGCTGATCGACTGAAACTCTTGTGTCATACCGGGTTCCATGAGCGGGTGTAATACCAACTGTCTTATCTGTCAAACGGATGACATCATCTACTTCATTTTCTACTACGTCATCTCCTTTTTGTTTAGTGATGAAAATATTTTCCCACGTTTCCAATTCGACCAGTTCTTAATGTGTTTTAACAATTTAATCTATGAATCAATGGTATGATTTTGTGTCCAAAAGTGATGAGCTATGGCCGATTTATCAGTGTATTTGAATTTTAGATTTCTCTTGTGTTCTTTCTTTCCAATGTATATCTTATTACAATCATGGCAGATCATTTGATAGATCCCTGATAATTTTGTTTTTGGTGTAACAGTTTTCAAAGGATGATTTAATAAATTCCTAATATTGTATTTATTTTGTGACACTAATTTAATGTCCAGTTCTTTGGGAAATTTTTTTAAATTTCCAAAAATATTATTGGTGGAATGTGAATTTTTTTTAAATTTCCAAAAATATTATTGGTGGAATGTGAATTTACAGTATTCCATTGTGGATTTCTTACATTTTTCCAAAGTGATGATATCTTTTTGTACTTTCTGTCTTTTATGTTTATCAATTAATTTGTCTAAGAAGTTAGAGTTGAACTTGTTCAGCGTTGCTACTTCGTGTAGCAAGGAATCAATTTAATCCAACATCACATCAGTATGTTCTTTTTCATAGTTTGATTATGAACAGGAATATACGTATATACACGATGGAACCCGGCATGACATGAGAGCTTTAGTTGACTCGGCAACTGAAGATAGGACGCTCCCCGAAACCAATCTTGAAAATTCATCATGTAAGTGGAGTTTTAATGTGTTTAAAAGATTTTGTCTCAATTTCAAGGTTTTATCAAGCATCATGCTCTACTGTATAAAATAATTCCTAATTATCTACATTACAGAGCCTTCATTTTCACGTGTGGCCATACGGGAAAATGCTTGCCCTGCACTGCCCTGTTTCTTACTGGTTGTGTTCTGCATTCACTTTTTCTCTCTGTATGCTGTCTAATTAGCTGATGTGAAGTCTGTGCTGTATAGAGGTTAATACATTATGAGACCATGTGTTAGTGCTGTTGTAATGCCTAAAAGTCTGTATACTTTAGCGCACAGAATCTTCAGGTATGATTCATATATATGACAAACTCTTGTAGAGAAATGAGATGAAGATTTAACAGTTAAAAGACTAATGATTGTGCTACCTTTGTACAGTAAAATACTGCAGCACTTGAAATTTTCTTGCTGTTCCTGGTCCTTACAGGTTTGTAATCTTGTGAATACATTTAGGGATAAAGGGATTACTGTGTTCTTACACAGGAAAAGCTTGACGACATCAGAGAAAAGCTAGAAGAAAGTCCAAAGAAATCTCTGAGAAAACATGCTTAGGAATTAGAAATTTTATAAACCTCGGTTAGAGTGTCCTTAAACTTTTAAAATTAAAACCCTGTAAGATAATTAATTCAAAAATTACAACCGCATTATAATTGAGTGCAGTTAATTTCTGCATTTGAGTTTTGTATGTTAATGATCTCTGTATTAACCTGCATTTAATCCCCCCCCCCCCTGTATGAAACATGGTTTTATTTGCATGGTCATGAATTAAGGCAGGTTCACAACAACCGAGAATGGTAACCAGATTGAGAATGACAAAGTTGAAATACTTGTACTCTAATGTGTGTGTTCACAATTGATGGAAAGCTTTCCCAGGCTCCAGGAATGGGAAAGAACACTTGCCCAAGTTTTAACTTTCTTGTTCCATTCCCGGGCACAGCATATTAGATCCATATTGTGCATTTTTTTTTTTTAAAAAATACCTTGAGTTGCTTTCCTTGGATCACAACAAACTCAAACCTTGAGGTTGTCAAGTTGTTGGGTCCTACTTACAACATATCAAATAAACACTACTGTAATTTAATTTAATACTCATTTATCTCTTCCTTGCCAATTTTCCTCATCCATTTGCTCTTACTCTGCCCAAAAAGTTTCCTACTTCTTTTATATCTTTCCTAGATTTTGCATTTACTATCTTTTTAGCTTGAATTTCTATTGATAAATTTATCCATTCTCTCTTCTCTTTCTAAGTAACTTCGTTTCTTCACACTCTAAAACTATATGCCACTCTTTAACTTTCCGGTGGCATAGTGGGCATTTCTCCAGATCAATCTCTTTTCTCAAACCTTTCAAATTCACCACCCCTGTCCTAGCCCATGCAAATCCTGCTCTTGCTATTTTATCACATATATCAACATACTGTTCCCTACTCCATATTATTTTCATTTTTCTATATAATCTCAGTGAGCTCTTAAAAGTAAAACTCGCTAATAAACCTTGTTTTTCCATATCCTCTATTCTTGTCCTAATTTCATTCCAGAAACCTATTTGTAGTAATTCTTTAGCTCTCCAAATCTCCCCAAAACCTATCTTCATCAAGGTTTCCTTTATCTTACCTAGCCAAGACTCTTTATGATTAAGCCTTTCCTGCACTATCAAACATTGATATAAAATGTTCTGATCATCAAAATTTCTAATTCTATTCCAATATTTTAGCACTCTTTCCAAAATTTTTGCTTTAATTCTTATTCTTCCTAATTTGGCTTGTGCCACTCCATTGGGTGATGATCTTGCTAAGCCCAATATTTGTTTACAAAAGCTCATGGATCATGTCTGTATTTACCCATCCTTAATCCAGGCCCCAAATCTCTGCTCCATATAACATTTTTGCTTCTACTACAGTAGTATAAATTCTCTCTAACCATTTTAATTGCATTTCTGGTAATTTATCTATAAAAGTTTTGATGGCTTTCATTGCCATTTTTCCTTTGGCTAATACTATTCTCTTTTGTTCACTCCATCCACCATTGCTGCTTAATCGTATCCCTAAATAATCAAATTTTTGAACTACCTCAATTTCTCTTCCATGCCAATACCATTTCTCATCTTTTCATAATTTATTGCCCTTTTTAAATACCATAATTTGGTTTTATTTACATTAATTCTTACACTCCATTTTTTGCAAAATTTATCTAACACTTCAATTGCTCTCGCCATATTGTGCATATTAGACTGTTTACTGTAGAGATTATTCTAGGCAGCCAGGCATGAAACAGCCATAATGCTCTTTGTAGTCCCAAGCTGGAATCATGAAATTAGAAGAAATTAATAGTATATGTGCCTCCTAATCTCAGATTCTGGCAACCGCAGATTCATTGAACATTGGTTCTTTTAGCCCTAGTTTGTTTATATACAAGCCAAAACTGGCTATTGCCTTAAAAACAACAGCCAAAGCTATAAAGAACATAAAAAAAAACCAGTAGAAATTAACAAAGAACAATAAACTACTTAATCTATGCCATTAAAGAAAGCAATGAAAGCTTGATACAACTAATCGGAAACATGATGGATCTGCATTTAGATATACTTTACTCTCTCGAAGTTTGAAGTTGACTAACTCGCATTGTAATGGCTGAATTGGAACTAGGTGAAAAAATATCATTGGTCAGTTAAAAACAAATGAAATCCCAATGCACAAAATCAAATTTCCACTTTGTCATTGATATGTATTTCCGTTCTTGTTACCGGGCTGTTGTGAACCAAAATCTTATATGCTGCATTGCTTCCCATTATCGTTTCCATTTTACATACTTTTCTCAGGCTATTGTGAACCAGCCTTTAATGAGAGTTAATGCAAAGGTGTGAGAAATGTGTGGCGGTAGAGGACATCATTTACACCATCATATGATGAAAGTATATTTTTACTCTTATAATTTGCATGAGAAATCTATGTGCTTGAAATTAAGGCACTATGAATATTTGACTCTGCCAGCAAATAGTGTGCTTCCAGGTGCCAAGAAAATTCCTGTTAGGGCAGCAACCCATCAAACAAAGGTTCTGGATATTAAGTAATTCAAGCTCTAGGCCTTTATATAACAATTTCCTTTATTGTTGTATCTAACTCCCCATGTATGGACTATGACCTTCAGGGGTTATCTTATTCCATCAAGGAATAACTAGACCCATTTCTGAGGTGAAGGCACCCAGAAGACGGAGTCTGTTACCTCGATGGTAGGTTGATGATGAAGATGATGGAATGAGAGGATCTACAGCATTTACCATGGATTCTGAACCATGTTGGGCCTTGGGGATACTCCACATGAACAAATCAGAGGTGAAGGCATAGATAGGGCTGACTTAAAAACTGGGAATTGAATCCTGGACCCTCAGAATGAGAGCCAGAAACTAAACTACTGTGTAACCCTGGCACCCACATTTGCTGTATTGTCATAATACTAACTATATAAGTGCATATATCTTTATTTTTTGGAATGCTTCCATCCTTGGAACCTTTCCAAAGTAATTGTTAACTTACCTTTTTCTTGTCTCTGGTGTAATGTTATTTTATTATGTATTGGTGTGTTTACAAGAGCTGTGCAGCTAAGATGCATGTTCTTCCTGACACCCCCCCCCCAAAAAAAAAAAAAAAAAAATTAAGCTATCTCATAAGTATTAGATGTTTACTGAAACTTGTTCACTGTCTGAACATGCACTAGTTAGGATAGAATAAAGAGTGGTATTCATAGACACTCTTGTATGGATTGACTAGTGACTTCTGGTTTATCAACAATGCACTAAGGGTTTTCATATTCATAAAGCTCAACCTTTGCAGTTTGATTATTAAATGCCACAGTATGTGATAAAATTTACTTCTGGTAGAAATGATAGTTTAAGGGCAGACTAACTGTATGAAATAGCTACCTGTTATATTTTGTACATTGCATTCTGTGTGTAGAAGCCATGAGAAGTGTTATATGCACCAAAAGGATATAAAGTACAGATGGACCACCAGAAGAAGGCGATCAAGAGGAATGTGCTGTGTATACAATTTCTACCCCCCCATAATGCTTATGCACTCTAGTACCATATAATATTCTTCAAGAGAACTTGAGCTCTTAATGGGACAACATAGGAGGAGAGGAAATCACATCCTGATAGGTGTGATACTAACTCCCACAATAAAGTTTGGGGCAGCATGAATACCAATAAGAGGTGAGTGTCTTCTAAATTTTCTGCTTGCCAATAATCTCACTTCTAAATGTTGGTGACAAGCCTACCTTTTCCAATAGAATAAGGAGGGAAGTCATCGACATTACGGTGTGTACAGAACATATTAGAGAAATTGTCAAAGAATGGAAAGCCTTAGATGAACCCTCTCTTTCTTACCATAATTACATCCAATATAATTAGGATGAAATTGGAGAATTCACTTCCTACAAAACTCCAAGAAAAACTGACTGGATCTGCTATAAGGAAGACCTAGAGATGAGACTTGGACAATTGGAGAGAATTGAGTCATTAAGTGACATGGATAGGATACGTTTCTATTACAAGAAATGATCCTTAAGTGTTACAATGCAAACTGCCCCATAACCCAGTCAGGACCAAAGGAGGTGAAATGGTGGATCTATGAACTGGAGTTAAGAGGAAGGTATGTAAACTCTTTAATAAAGCAAAGAGGAATGCCAACTGGGACTGCTACTGTGAGCTGTATACAATATGGCATTCCGTGAAGCCAAAAGTTCCTCCTGGAAGAACTTCTGTCAGGAAATAAATAGCCTGCGGGAAGTCAGGATTCAAAGGATAATAGTATGTGGTCTTATTCAACCTCGTCCTCTGTGGTGTAGTGGTTGCCATGTTAGCCTCTAGTTCCCGAGGTTGCAGGTTAAAACTGGTGGAAGGCAATGGATTTTTTCGGGCATAAAAATCCTTAGCATAGCTTCCTTCAGAAGGGAAGTAATGCTGGTGGTACCGGTCTTTCATGCCCAATGTAGAATGGAACGCTAAGGACCACAGCAGTTAAAGAGCATCCATAAATAAAAAATCAATTTCAACCTACTCAGCCCACAGGCTCTGTAAAGAAACCTACGGATGAATATACTAACACAGCAGAGGAAACCCTTGAAGTACTTCAAAGGGCACACTTCCTCGGTTGCATATTCAGAGACGAAGAGAGCAAAGACTCCGGTCTGATGATAGCAAACCCTTGGTCCAGGGCATCTCCTGAAGGCTGGAGGTTGGCTTGTTATGTCGTCACACTTCCTAAAATAAAATGGGCAATTAATAAATTTAGCCCAATCCAGGAAGGAACGGAATTGTTATTGTATTTTTACAGAGAGGTCCAGATTCCCTCTTTAACATACTCTGTGAGCTTTTCAGGGAAGTCTAGAGTTGGCTATGTACCTCAGCCATGGAGAATTACCAGGGCGGTCTTTATTCCTAAGCAAGGTTGCTCAGACCATTTCAATGCTAAGGCATATAGACCAATTAATTTGTCTTTGTTTTGCTTAAGACAATGGGAAGACTGATAGATATATACGGAGAAGGGTTATATGAGGATTCAAGATTCCTTTTCCTTGTGAAGGGAACTAAGATGGTTTTTGAGGCATTAATCCAAAGACCTTCCCTCTGGCTCCAATCATTGATTAACTTTAAGCCTACATTCATGTCTTTTATGGTATTTGCAAATTTGCTTTAACCAGCAGAATTGTTATCTGCGTAACTCTGCAGGTAATATCCTTCTTGGTTTAAATCTGCCAGGAGATTGTCCACCACGAGATTCCACATAGGGAACATAGAATTCCTCCCTGCAGACAGCCTTGGCTAGCAGTTATCTCCTATGTTATCCCAAGAAGGTTAGCTTGAATAATTCTATACTTCAACATGGTGCCAATCCATCTAGTGACAGATTTCTCTACACCTCTGTTGTGAACATCTTTGACCATGATCGGTATGAGGTGCTCCCTCAATATCAAGGAATGCAACCAGTGCAGTTTCCTTAACAGCCAGGGAGTAGTCCTCGATCCTAACCACCAAGCTATGTAGAGCTGAATCACAGAATTTGCCTGCTGATAAGCATGTGATTACAGCATAACTCAGAAACAAACAGTCGGATAAACACCAAACTTGGTATTTAGATTCAGTATCTTCCAGAGATGCGACACGAAGGTTTTCAAGAAAATCACCCCACCCCAGAGTACCCTTTACATGGAATATTTTTCGAAAATTTTAATTTTATCAAAAATGGCTCTAATGATTTTGATTAAAATATCATATGTTTAAGATATTTTCATGACAAATGAAATGTATATCTCAAATTTTCTGGGAATGTCTCCAAAAGTATTTTTCATTGTGAACGACTTTTGCATAACTGGTAGACCATAAGAGATACACAAAATTTTACTACACAAAAAATGTAGATCACATTAAAATATACAATTTATGTCTCATACATTTTTGTTGTTAAGTGAACCATTTTAGAGATATTGCTTATTCTCTTAAATTTTCCAATACTTATACTTTTTCTCAAATTCGTTATTCATTTTTTTTTGTGCTAGTAATGCAAAGAGAATGGAATACTCCACATAGCAACCGCCTCTTAAAATATTTGACTATCGCTTAAAGCCTACTAATTCCCCTTGCATCTACAAGAAAATTAGCAATAAGATTATCTCGAAATCTTGATTAACATGAAGCATATGGAGAATAAGCATTTGTAAAAATAGTTTGTACAAGAGTAGAGAAAGTCATGTGAGTCACACATCAGATATTTTTTTTTGTAGTATTTGTGCTCTGTATTATGAAAACCCATCACTGAATTTCTAATTATGCTTTTGACCGCTTTACTCTTATGATCCTAGGTGGGTTATAATATCACTGAACTACTATCATGTAATGTATGTTTAAAATTCTGTTGTTTATATACTTTGAATTTAGCATAATCAAAATTAAGTATTTTTTCCTGGTATGTAACTTTATAAATTAGAATTTAATTAAGGAAATGGTACTATTCCAATTCCAAATATCATCTCTAATGCTCTCCATATATGGTGTATGATCTTCAGGGATTTAACTCATTCCTCCAAGCAATGATCCATTTCTGAGGTGCAGGCACCCAGCCGGTACAATCCGTGGACTCTGAACCATATTGAGGATGTTCTACATGAGTAAGCCAGAGGTGAAGATGTGGACAGGGAGGACTTAAAATCGCCACCCCAGAGCTGGGAATCAAACTCCGAATGCTCAGTACGAGAACCAGAAATGAAAGCACTGTGCTTCCCTATAGCAATACCTTTGAACACCACCTGGAAATTTCATAGCTTTAGCACTTATAGTTTTTAAGAAAACAGTCCTACTAACCCAAAAAATCTGATGTGTTACACTCACATGACTTTCTCTGCTCTTGTACAAACTATTTTTACAAACACTTATTCTCCATATGCTTCATGTTAATCTTATTGCTAATTTTCTTGTAGATGCAAGGGGAATTGGTAGGCTTTAAGCGATAGTCAAATGTTTTAAGAGCTGGTTGCTATGTGGAGTATTCCATTCTCTTTGCATTACCAGGACAAAAAAAATGAATAACGAATTTGAGAAAAAGTATAAGTATTGGAAAATTTAAGAGAATAACAAGCAATATCTCGAAAATGGTTCACTCAACAAAAAAAATGTATATGACATAAATTGTGTATTTTAACACGATCTGCATTTTTGTGTAGTAAAATTTTGTCTATCTCTTATGGTTTACCAGTTATCAAAAGTCGTTCACTATGAAGAATACTTTTGGAGACATTCCCAGAAAATTCGAGATATACATTTCATTTCTCATGAGAATATCTTAAACATATGATATTTTAATCAAAATCGTTAAGAGACGCTTTTGAGAAAATTAAAATTTTCGAAAAATGTTCCATGTAAAGAGTAATCTGGGGTGGGGGATTTTCTTGAAAACCTTTGTGTCGCATCTCTGGAAGATACTGAACCTAAATACCAAGTTTGGTGTTTATCTGACTTTGTTTCTGAGTTATGGTGTTCACAGACAGACACACACATGGACATGTTTCCAAAAATGCTTTATTTGGATTCAGGGGGCCCCAAAACATATATTTCCAGTGAAATCACGGTAACGAATTTTTGGGTGGAATACAATACTTCCCCTACTTACTATACGTAATAGAGAAAGTAAAATGGTAACTTTGTGAAAAAGTATATTAAAAATTTAGTTTTAATATTTCAACATATAACAGGATAACCTGAATTTTGAAATCCTCCATAATGATACTCCATATTCTCCAGGTTTTTTCTGTTTGACTTGAAGATCAGACAGTGCTCTGTCAACTTTGTTGATACTGCTCTGATCAGCAGGTTCAATCATAACTTTTATTTTGCTCTATCTCACCTTAAATGTTAAAATGAAAAACTGTCCTTTGCTCCCAAATTCAGAGTGTTACATCTTGCTTTCTTTTTAGACCAAAATAGACCCATTTTACAGCAACAGAAATGAGTGACATTATCGTGATTCAAGGATAAGCAATATTTGTATTGTAGAAATTTTGAAATGTTAGATAATATACTTGTATTTATTTCTCTTCATCATACAATTTGTACATATTAACCATTATGATCACATTTCTGTTTCAAGAAGTTTCTCTTTGTGGGAACACATTACAGTATCTGTTCAATCAGCAGTTTTGAAACAGTTCTATGCCACGCAGGGACGTACACAGAGAGAGCATTTGGGGGGCTGACTGAAACACCTTGTTTCCACGGTCACTTTTAGATATTTATCCATGTGTTGGGGATACCAACTGAATCAATGAACAGGATATATTTACTAAATAAAGAATTTGATGGATCATCGTGCACTAACAAACAACTTTTTAAGTAAAGTTAGAGATATAATTTAAAAAGTAAATCTTTGGTGTGACTCAAATAGGTTGACACTTAATCAAGATAAGATTGTGTACGTGAGTTTTGGTAACTGTACTGCTAACTCTACTCCTTCAACAGTCAAATTCCTAGGCATTCATCTTGAGCCTAAATTAGGGCGGAAGTCCCACATAGATTACATCTCAGGGAGACTAAGTGAAGGAATGTTCATGTTATATGTACTGAGCCAAACGATTAATAAAAATTATTACTGTCACTGTATTGCAATAATATATACTCTCTTTTAAATTATGGTGTCTTACTTTGGGGCAACCATACCTGTGCAAACAAACTTTTTATTTTATAAGAGAGCAATAAGAATTTTATGTGGAGTTCCGCCAAAAACACATTGTAAACCATATTTTATTGAACTTGGAATTCTCACTCTTCCTTATATATATGTGTGTGATAAAAACATGACGTGAATTTTTTAATTTCATGAGCTTTATACATCCGATGTTCAAAATTTTTGTTTTATCTTGTTGGTACACATGTTCCTGATGTATGTTTGCATTTACAGCTGTTTTGAATATTTAGTTTATTGTTGACAGTTGAAAAAGTTTTACGTGTTTTCGAGTGCTTGGTGAATTTTTACTTTTGAAAAAGATGGATCAAAGAATTTGCATTACATTTTGCTTGAAAAATGGAATAAAGTGCAGCACCACATTCAAAATGTTGACTGCGGCTTTTGGGAAATCTATTATGATTAAGACAAGAGTTTACGAGTGGTATACATGTTTCAAAGAGGGTCGAGAAGTCGAAGATGACGACTGCCCTGGATGCCCTAGCACATCAATTACTGACGACAGTGTGTAAAGAAAATAGTTCTGGAAAATCGCTGAATCACCATCTGAGAGGTTGTTGATGATGTCGGCATATCTTTTAGCTCATACCAACCAATTTTTTTTTTGGATGTTTTGGTCATGAAACGTGTAGCAGCAAAGTTTGTTCCAAAATTATTGAACTTCGACCAAAAAACGACATCACATTAACATTGCTCAGGAATTGCCGAATGAAGTTGAAAACAATCCAGAACTTCTAAAGAAGGTCATAACAGGTAACGAAACATGGGTATATGGGTATGACGTCGAAACTAAGGCCCAATCGTCCCAATGGAAACTGCCTGAAGAGCCAAGACCGAGAAAAAAATAAACAAGTTCGATCACATGTGAAGGTTCTTCTCACTGTTTTCTTCGATTACAATGGGATAGTGCGTCATGAGTTTCTGCTTTATGGTCGTACGGTCAATAAGGAATACTACCTGGAAGTTATGTGCCATTTGCGTGAGGCAATCCGAAGAAAATGTCCAGAATTGTGGCAAAACCACTCGTGGAAATTGCATCACAATAATGCACCTACTCACACCTCAATGCTTGATTGTGACTTTTTGACAAAAAACAAAACCGTTATGCTGCCTCAGCCACCATATTCGCCAGCCATGGCCCACTGCGACTTCTTCCTACTCTTGAGGCTGAAGATAACTCTGAAAGGACGACGTTTTGCCACCATTGTTGAGATAAAAACAGAATCGCTGAAGGAGCTGAACACCATAACAAAAAATCTGATGTGTTGCACTCACAGGACTTTCTCTACTCTTGTAAAAACTATTTATACAAACGTTTATTCTCCATATGCTTCATGTTAATCGAGATATCGAGATGTCAATCTTATTGCTAATTTTCTTGTAGATGCAAGGGGAACATGGTGGGTTATAAGCGATAGTCAAATCTTTTAAGCGCTGGTTGCTATGTGGCGCATTCTATTCTGTTTGCATATCCAGGACATAAAAAATTGAATAACGAATTTGAGAAAAAGTATAAGTATTGGAAAATTTAAAGAAATAACAAGCAATATCTCGAAAATGGTTCACTCAACTAAAAAAATGTATATGACATAAATTGTGTATTTTAACGCGATCTACATTTTTTGTGTAGTAACATTTTGTCTATCTCTTATGGTTTACCAGTTATGCAAACGTCGTTCAACAATAAGGAATACTTTTGGAGACATTCCCAGGAAATTCAAGATATACATTTTATTTGTCATAAAAATATCTTAAACATAAGATATTTTAATCAAAATCGTTAGAGCCATTTTTGAGAAAATTAAAATTTTCGAAAAATCTTCCATGTAAAGGGTACTCTGGGGTGAGGGGATTTTCTTGAAAACCTTTGTGTCGTATCCTTGGAAGATACTGAACCCAAATAACAAGTTTGGTGTTTATCCGACTGTTCGTTTCTGAGTTATGCTGTTCACAGACACACACACAGACAGACACACAGACACACACACGGACATGTTTCCAAAAATGCTTTTTTTGGATTCAGGGGGTCTCAAAACATGTATTTCCGGTGAAATCTCGGTATCGAAATTTTGGGTGGAATACAATACTTCTCCTAGTTACTATACGTAGTAGAGAAAGTAAAAGTGAGTTCCAAAAGAGCTTCCAAGATTGGTAAAAGCACTGATACAAGTGTATTATATCTGAGGAGGATTATTTTGAAGAGGACAAAGTTGATGTTGATGATTAAATAAAAATTGTTTAAAAAAACAAAAATACTGTTTCTTTTTGATCCACCTCGCATATGTATATATATATGTGTTTTTTTTTTTAATTGTCTATTGTATATAAAGACAAATCTGCAAGAATATAATCTGTGTGAAACTATCCATAATTGTGCAACAAGAAGTAGCAACAATATTTATTGTATTAAATGTAAATTAACTTTGAAATAGTATCTATTAATCTATTCAATAGTTTATGTAAACAACAAAGAAACTTGCATATGACGAAGTTAAAAAACAGATTTTAATGATATTGAAGAATATCCTCTCTATAATGTCCAGGAATGTTATAAGATTGAATTTTTGTAATATTTAGCATTTGATGTTGCTATAAATGTTGTTAGCAAAAAACCTCTATAATAATCTATAGGACCAAAAGGCAAACAGGAATACATAGGGAGAATTCCTAGAAATATTGTAAGGAATTGACTTTTAAGTTAATCAGTCAAGTGTGTTGTCCACTAGACTACAGTGAGACCCACTCAGAACTTCCATTTTCACTTCACTACAGGAAGTACACTCTAATCTTATAGTTCTAACTACCTGCGATTAAACGTGTGTGGATAGTAAAACGAACTGAGTGAGTCTTTAATTCGTGTTGCCAACCAACATATGCTTTGATAATTATCCAAAAGAACTATCATACTGCAATATTTAACACTGTTTTAATGCATATAATATGGAGGGTTGTTCACGATCTATAGTAATATCGGATGAGCACAATAGATTCGCGCTGAAACATGTGGAACCGAATGAAAGTTCAGCAGTATGAGTGTACCACTGTATTTGCTCAGTTGCGTGCTCTTGTTCTTGCTGCATCAAATGGCGTCAAAATAGAACCATTCTAATAAGGGTACATTATTGCCCTTTCCGATGCAAAATACTTGTATTCTAAGATTATTAAGCAGTGCAAGAGACATGGCTTTACCATATCCAAGAAAGTGATCTCATGTGCACTCAACAAAAAAGGAAGGCCACATCGGCTTATTCCAAAGAGCAAGAAACAGGGAAATCCACGACTGGCCACCAGTTGCACCCTGGAGATAATTTGGAAGGTGAAGGCCCATGCCTCTGGACCAAATCCTGCAACTCAGAGGGCGATTGCACTGCAATTAGGGATCTCTGTTACTACTGTGAACACATAATCAACCAGGATTTGATTCTAGAAAAGTGCCAAAAGAGCAGGGGATATAAGCTGTTGCCTAAACACATTGCAGAAGGTGCCACTAACAGCAGAAAACTCTATGAACGATACCTAGCTGGTGAAAAGTGGATATTTGTTGGCATTTTAGATGAGGCATATGTTTATCTAAGTGACTGCAACAAACCCTGGGCTATATATTACTGACCAAGGGGAGAAAAAAAATTGAAAGTTGCTATAAGGAAACTAATGAAAATTTCCGTAATGGTTTCATGGCAATAGCAAGGTACAGTTACAATGGTAAATTTACTATTCGTCATGCACATAAAAATGTGAAAATCAACTCGTCATATTATCAGACTAATGTCCTAATACCAATTTTCCATACAGAAATCTCTGATCTCTATGGTGCAGATGTAAATAAAGTCTGGTTGCATCAGGATAAGGCAACCTGTCTGCTTCAACCTACAACTTTTTGGAGAATGTAGAGAGAGAAATTGGAATACATTCCATACCTTTCAACAACATCGGTGCTAAATCATGTAATGCATCACTAATGGAGTTTTGTGCATTTGGGTTACTGTAAAGAACCCTTAGAAGCAGATGGCCGCGAACTTTGGATGGTCCCTGGAAAGCTGCAGGAGGAATGGAATAACTGGATATCCTGTATTTCACAGCAGTTAGCTCCAGTGGAAGCTGTGCTGCAGATTGATAGCTCACGCTAAAGGCTGCCAGACAGGAATTTACTGCTGGTGGGGGCGTAGTTTTTTATAATGTAAGGGGGTCTTAAGTTTGTTACCATAGATTGCGAACAACCCTCTGTATTTTTACTAACCTGTTTATTAAGCAGTTACAGTCAAACTTGTCTAATTTGAAGTTGAAGGGACCAAGAAAAAAAATTGAATTATTCAAGATTTCGAATTACAAAAGTGTGATATTTTAAAAATTTTGTAAATTAAAACAGGTCTAAATTAAATGAAATTATAGGAAGGACAACATTACAGTGTGTACTTACAGTTTTGTGATGTTAAAACTCAGGTTCAGTTCAGATTCAAAGTTTTTTAAAGAAATTGATATCTTTGTTTGTTTTTTGCATTTAACCTTTGATTCACATAAAACACTTCTAGTTTATTGAGTGATTGGAACATTGTTTCACTCACATTTTGTTATCCCTCAAACACCTTAATTGTTGTAAGTGATCCATGGCCTCAGCAATTGTAGGAATTGTTTTCACGCTTTGTTCTGGTTCTTTTTCATCTGAAGATAGGGCTGCAATTTGTGTGTTCATGATGTCGTCCAAAATGTCTGCATCGGTTAGCTCCCCACAAACTGCCAATTCATCGTACATGTGCACAAAATCCTCATAGAGAACACCAGTTTCAGAATTTACATCTTCCTAGTAATCAAGTGTAGGCACAATCGTTTCATTTTCTTCAAGACCAATATGACAGAAGCCGGCCTTTCGGAAAAGTTGGCTATGGTGCTTGGTTTCACTTGGTCCCATGCACTATTACACATACAAGCTGCTTCAAGCACATTTACAATTTTGAATTTGTCACTTTTGTCCAAATTCGCTTCTAACAGAAGATTCTGGACCACCAGACGCCTGTAGAAATGCTTGAAATTTTTTATTACTCCCTGATCCATTGGTTGCACTTCTGACGTCATATTGGGGGGAAAAATGAAACTTTGATATTCCCTAACAATGGAATACTGTTATGGGCTGTACAATTGTCAATAAACAGTAAAACTGTGCGATTTTGTTTGCGAAACAAAAGCAATAGCTTCAAGAGCCATCTTCCAAAAATTTCACTCCTTATCCAAGCTTTTTTATTAGCTTCATATTCCACAGGCTTAGATTTAACATTTTTAAAGCACAGGGGGTTGGCTGACTTTCCAATCATTAGTAATGGAAGCTTTTCAGTGCCATCCATTGGCACCAATCAAGAGTGTGATGCATTCTTTGCTAAGTTTTCCCCCACTACAGCGTTCTCCTTTAAATGCAAGTGTTTTATCTGGTGTACATTTATAAAACAGCCCTGTCTCGTCGACATTGAAAATATCTTTTGCATTTTTGTCTTGAATCCACACTTCCAAGCTCGTTTTCCAATCACTGGCTGCTTGCTGGTCAACACCTCCACTTTCTCCACAAACAGTTTTAAAGGAAATACAATTTCGCTTTTTAAAACCATCCAGCCATTCACTGCTTGCCTTAAAATTAGTTTTTCCCAATTGCTGTGCAAATTTCGCTGCTTTCGCTGTGATAAGAGGTCCACTCACTGGAATTTTTTTATCCTGTGCCTGCTTGAACCACTTTTTAAAGCATTCATTGACGTCAGGATTTTAAGGCCCGTTTCATCCTTTTTTACTTTCGTCACTGTTTGTAACTACACTTCAAAATGTTGTCCTTATTTTTGAGCTACGTAGGCAATGTACTCTGGGGGATTCCAAAATCTCTTGCAATGTCACACTTTTTTTTAAAACCTTTTTCCACTTCAGAAATGGCTGCTGCCTTTTCAGCTAAAGTAATAGTTTTGTAATTTATATGTTTAGGTTTGGAGAGAGCCATGGTCGGCTCAGTTCACTACTTAAACACACACAGATGATTTTGATGTAACTGTGTCACTGTTTAAAAATGCTCACTTTACTGAACAGGAAGTTATTTGCTGCAAACGTAGCAGGTAGACAGAATGACCACAGGTAGCCAATGGACTGGGTGCAGTGTTCACAATGGCAAGTACCTTGTAAGAGGCTAGGGGCTGGCAACAAGTTCCTAGAATTGCACAAAGAAGCTTGAGTAACCAACATTCCTTACCAGCAGGAGAGGGAATTACAATATGATGCATTTCCTGGAATTTAGCAAGGGAAGGAAATGGGACCACAGTACGGCACATTTCCTGGAATTTATCCAGCAAGTTTGACTAATTTATGATTTTTTCAGTCATTCTCATTGAATATTATATTGAATTATCCAAAAGAAATATTGATTTACAGAAGCCTTTTTAACATTGCTTTGTATAGGAATGTCAAGGGACCATGCTAAAAGCTTGAATTATCCACAATTTCGAATTAAAAGCGTTTGAATTAATCAAGTTCAACTGTACAATGTGGTATCTATACTAATTCTCAAATATAAAAGAGTTACAGAAAACAAAAATGAGACTGCAGTGCTGCGATTTACGGTTTTAAGTATCTTGGGGAGGGACTTCAGTCCCCAGATTCTCACACCTGCATATGTCCCTGATGCCATTTAGTACTGTTTGAATTACATTATGATACTTTGTCCTGGCAGCCCTTTCACATTTATACCCGTCACTTTAAATACAGCTCCTGAACCTGGATATTTTTTCAATATTTCATCACTTATGAGGTGTCTAGTTGTTGTAACATACAGCTCATCAAGAAGAGCACCTCCAAATGCGACAGATGTTACTTGTACGGCTGGTATTGGAATTGTTGCTAGTAGTTTCCCACTGTTAGGGTCCACACAGATCACCTGCAATAAAGAAAAAAAGTCTTATGTTGCATTTACATTACTTTCTTTGTTCATGCTCCTACAAACTCTCTTTGGCCTACTTCTTGTTAATCACACTGGTCACACTGCCTTAAGTGTGAGTCCTCCTCTGGCCATGTGGGCATCCTGGGTTTGATGTCTGCCGGCTGTCTGTTCTCTCTTTTTCAGAGGGGCTGAAAGTCAAATCTAGCCCTATCTTGCAATCTCAGGGGCGTGGATGAAGGTTAATCATGACCACGTATTTGGTTGGACACGTAGCAGACACAGTGTAAATTATTTAAATTGTACGAATGTTGATACAACAAAAATTTCAGTATAGCAACAATATAAAATTCCTCTTAATGAATGTATGATCAATTGAACCAATTTTTAAAACATTTTCTTGACTTACTGAAAATTACAGTGTTGTTTCCTGATTCAGGGAATGGTTTGTTCATCCCTGGTCATACAACTTTGCACACTAGTAGTTTGTTCATCCTTGACCATACAATGTTATGCCTCAACTTTTGTTATAAAAGGTCTCTTTTGTCTATTGGAATTCCATAATATAGCAGTCTGTTTAAAAGGCACTGTTAAATGGTTGTATTGTCTGCCTATTCTTGTTTCATGTGATTTAACCTACATAAAATGGGAATTTCAGTATGCTCAGAGCAAGTCTGGTTTAAACAATGTCAACCAACAGAATAGCAAATGGTAAAAGAAAGCAGTTTTCTCTAAAAGAAAAGCTAAAAATATTGGAAGAAGTTGACAATGCGACAAAAAATATAAGTTATATTGTAAACTACTTGGAAGAATCATTTGTGAAGTGTTCTGTCCAGAAAAAAATTAAAGACTTTTTCTGAAAATGAAAACATTTGTAAGATATGTTACATAGTATATAAGTTCACTACACATAGATTAATTATGTAATGTTGCTAAGTTTACCTAATGTTTTAAATATGAAATTATGTTAGTAACAAATTCCATATTGTGGCATATTAATATTTTGGGGGTTTCATTGTCGTTACCATACATATTGTTTTCGTGACGTCACTCCTGTCTGGGAGTTTTTGCTAGCCATGAGTGGTGGGGATAGTGGCTGTCTTACTTAGGATTCGAGAGAAGCGGATCGTGTATGCAAGCCGGCACTTGGATCAGTGGACATCTCCCTTCACGTTTCATATTTAATAATCTAGGAACCCCAAACAGTTGGGAAATAAATCTAGGAATGTGTAAGTATATTTGTGTTGTGGATTTAGTACAGTGAAGAACCCACGCCTTCCTCTTAACCTCCACATCATGTTTTGGTCCTCTGCAGCAAGCGAGTATACATACCCCCAAAATGTTACATGCTGGGTAGAGGCCTAAAGGTTCACATGAAAAATTAAGTTAAATTTTAGTACCAGCACGTACATTGACCGAACGCCACCTTGTACGTGTGATCCGCTTCTCTCAGAATCCTAAGTAAGACAGCCGCTATCCCCACCACTCGTGGCTAGCAAAAACTCCCAGCCAGGAGTGACATCACGAAAACAACAATATGCCTGGTAATGACAATGTAGAACAACAATATGTCTGATAATGACAATGAAACCCCCAAATTATTAATGCGCCACATCATCAATTCCTAATACATACATATTACATTTTAAAAAAATAGATACAGTATCATATTAAATTTAAAAGCTGCAATTTTGGCCCTTTTAAGATAAAAAATCTGATGTGTTACACTCACATGAGTTTCTCTACTCTTGTACAAACTATTTTTACAAACGCTTATTCTCCATCTACTTCATGTTAATCGAGACAAACATTTGCAGACTCTATCTAATTGCTAATTTTCTTGTAGATGATTAGATGAATATATATTTACAAGGGCAATATAGAAATATAGTAGCCTTTAAGCATATACATATCTCGTAATAGCTGGTTGCTAGGTGCAGCACCATTCCCACAGATTAATACTCTTTGCATATACAAGACAAAAATATGAATAACGAATTCCCATTTGAGAAAATAAGTATTGAAAAATTTATGGAAATAACAAGCAATATCTCGAAAATGGTTCACTCAACAAAAAAAATGTATATGACATAAATTGTGTATTTTAACACGATCTACATTTTTTGTGTAGTAAAATTTTGTCTATCTCTTATGGTTTACCAGTTATGCAAAAGTCGTTCACAATGAAGAATACTTTTGGAGACATTCCCAGAAAATTCAAGATATACATTTTATTTCTCATGAAAACATCTTAAACATATGATATTTTAATCAAAATCGTTAGAGCCATTTTTGAGAAAATTAAAATTTTCGAAAACTCTTCCATGTACAGGGTAATCTGGGGTGGGGGGATTTTCTTGAAAACCTTCGTGTCGCATCTCTGAAAGATACTGAACCTAAATACCAAGTTTGGTGTTTATCCGACTGTTCGTTTCTGAGTTATGCTGTTCACAGACACACAGACACATACACACACACGGACATGTTTCTAAAAATGCTTTTTTTGGATTCAGTGGGTCTCAAAACATGTATTTCTGGTGAAATCTTGGTATCGAATTTTTGGGTGGAATGCAATACTTCCTCTACTTACTATACGTAGTAGAGAAAGTAAAAATGAAATAACCAATTTAACCAAATTTCAGTACAACGAAATTAATTTGAAAGTCCCCAGAAATTTGTTATAATGACATTTGACTGTATATAGTAGTACTTAGGGTGGTGTTCCCCTACAGTAGGAACAATACAGTAGGCTAAGGCGTTAGTGTTAGAGCATGGAATTTCAAAGCCATTACATAGCTACAGTTTATTTTTAAAAAATCTGACTATGCTTTAGTTTACTGTATTATTCTTAGACCTACAACAAAATGTGCAATGAAACTTGATCTTGATTAACAAGAAGTACACAGAAAAATAAATTTTTGTAAGAATAGTTTGTTGAAGAGTGAATAGGCCATTGGATTTTTACTTTTTCCACTGGTAAGTAGGGGAAGTATTGCATTCCACCCCCAAAAATTTAATACCAAGATTTCACCAGAAATACATCTTTTTTTGAGGCTCCCTGAATTCAAATAAAGCATTTTTCAAACATGTCCGTGTGTGTGTCTGTGAACACAACTCAAAAACAAAAAGTTGGATATGTACCAAACTTGGTATTTAGGTTCAATATCTTTCAAAGATGCAACAGAAGATTTTCAAGAAAATTCTCCCCCCCAAGCTACCCTTTACATGTAAACTATTTCGAAAATTTTGATTTTTTCAAAAATGGCTCTAAAGATTTTGATTAAAATACCATATGTTTAAGATACTTTCATGACAAATGAAACTTATATCTTAAATTTTCTGGGAATGTCCCCAAAAGTCCTCTTCATTCTGAATGACTTTCACATAACTGGTAAACCATAAGAGATAGACAAAAATTTACTACACAAAAAATGTAGATGCGTTAAAATACACAATTAATGTCATATACACTTTTTTTGTTGAGTGAACCATTTTCGAGATATTGCTTGTTATTCCCTTAAATTTTCCAATACTTATACTTTTTCTCAAATGGGAATTCGTTATTCATTTTTTTTTGTCCTGGTAATACAAAGAGAATGGAATACTGCACATAGCAACCAGTTCTTAAAATATTTGACTATCGCTTAAAGCCTACCGATTCCCCTTGCATCTACAAGAAAATTAGCAATAAGATTAACATCTCGATATCTCGATTAACATGAAGCATATGGAGAATAAGCATTTGTAAAAATAGTTTGTACAAGAGTGGAGAAAGTCATGTGAGTATAACACATCAGATTTTTTTAAAAAAACAGCTTTCAAATTTTAACCAATGGATGGTATAATTAAGAAAAAATTAATATGTTCCTTAATAAGCAAACTGATTAGTTAAAAGGAGATCAGTAAACTCAGAAGACATGCATCTACATCTTGTAAAACTTTCAATCTGATATTTTAAATAGCTTTTGAGTTAACGGATCTTGAATTTAGCAGTGGAATAGGGTTTTATCTCCCCTTAATACAGTATGTACTTAAACTCATACTTTACCTTACTTCCCATGTACACAGCAACCCAGAGATTTCCTTCTGAATCAATGGCCATCCCATCAGGAAAACCTTCAATATCATTTTTTGCCAGGTCAAATATAACACGTCTGTTTGCTGAAAAAGTCAGAAGGTATTCTCTGCATGATAAATTCATAATGTTGTCAGTCTATTTTATTTGACAAAGTGACACGTTGTATTAAAGGTGGCTTAGGATTCAATTCCTTTTATCATGTCTGCATCCTCATTACTTTTATTAAAACTATTTAGGAACTAATACAGTGTTGTTTTTCCACTGCAGCCACTGTAAGGTGGCTTGCGTACCAGCCATTTCAGCTTGAACTCCGTCCAAAACAGTTATAATATCTACACAACCACCTCATGTTTTCATAGCTACAGTTACAACTACAATAAGAATAAGAACATGTTTTATCATAAGAGATGCTGGAAATGTTTTCCTCTTATCAACACATTTCTGGCATCTTCTCAGGAAATTTTTATTTACTCTTGAGAGTTCAATATCTAAACTTGAATGAATGTTTTGCCTGATGTTTTCTTTCAGGTCTTCTAATGTATGGTATTTGTTGCATACACTTTATTTTTAAAGTTCCCCCATAGATGAAAATCGCATACAGTTAGATCAGGGGATCTTGAGAGCCATAAACCTTTATTAAACCTTTACTGAATTAAATTTAATGACTCATTTGTATGCAATGATAATTACATGAAAAATAAAGTGTATGCAATAAACCCATACGTCAATGGAAGAACTGAAAGAAAACATCAGGTGAGGAATTCACTCAATTTCAGATATTGAACTCTCCAGTGTTAATGAAAATTTCCTGAGAAGATTCCAGAAATGTATGGATAGAGAAGGACAACATTTCCACATCTCTTGTGATTGAATCTTGTAGACCATACGTTAAACAATTTAAAAGTTACCACTATTTTATATACATACATACACTATGTGATCAAAAGTATCCGGACACCCCACAAACATACGTTTTTCATCTTAGATGCTTGTGCTGCCACCTTCTGCCTGGTACTCGTTATCTGCAACCTCAGTAGTCATTAGACATCGTGAAACAGCAGAATGGGACGCTCCGTGGAACTCACGTGGTCAGGTGATTGGGTGTCACTTGTGTCAGAAGTCTGCACGCGAGATTTCCACACTCCTAAACATCCCTAGGTCCACTGTTTCTGATGTGATAGTGAAGTGGAAATATGAAGGGACATGTACAGCACTAAAACGTATAGGCCAACCTCGTCTGTTGACTGACAGAGATCGCTGACATTTGAAGAGGGTCGTAAAGAGTAATAGGCAGACATCTATCCAGACCATCACACAGAAATTCCAAACTGCATCAGCATCCACTCCAAGTACTATGACAGTTAAGCATGAGGTGAGAAACCTTGGATTCCATGGTTGAGCAGCTGCTCATAAGCCACACATCACGCAGGAAAATGCCAAACGACGCCTCGCTAGGTGTAAGGCATGTCAACATTACACGATTGAACAGTGGCAAAACGCTGTGTGGAGTGATGAATCACGATACATAATGTGGCGATCCGATGGCAGGGTGTGGGTATGACGAATGCCCGGTGAATGTCATCTGCCAGGGTGTGTAGTGCCAACAGTGAAATTCGGAGGTGGTGGTGTTATGATGTAGTCGTGTTTTTCCTGGAGGGAGCTTGCACCCCTTGTTGTTTTGCGTGGCACGATCACAGCGCAGACCTACATTGATATTTTAAGCGCCTTCTTGCTTCTCACTGTTGAAAAGCAATTCAGAGATGGTGATTGCATCTTTCAACAAGATCGAGCTCCTGTTCATACTGCACGGGCTGTGGCAGAGTGGTTACACGACAATAACATCCCTGTAATGGACTGGCCTGCACAGAGTCCTGACTTGAATCCTATAGAACATCTTTGGAATGTTTTGGAACGCCGACTTTGTGCCAGGCCTCACCGACCTACATCAGTATCTCTCCTCAGTTCCACACTCCATGAAGAATGGGCTGCCATTCCCCAAGAAACCTTCCAGCACCTGATTGAAAGTATGCCTGCGAGAGTTAATGCTGTCATCAAGGCTAAGGGTGGGCCAACACCATATTGACTTGCACATTACCGATGGAGGGCGCCACGAACTTGTATGTCATTTTCAGTCAGGTGTCCGGATACTTTTGATCACGTAGTGTATATATAAATTATGTTATTATATATGCTAAAAAGTCTAGTGAAACCCCTCAACTAAACAAAGATGTGCACAGACATTTTACTCAAAGACAAAATGACATTTTTCTGAATTCATAAGGGTACTTTTGAAAAAAAAAAAAAAATTATCCATGTAGGATCTTAATTCTTTAACATAACAACATAACATCTCAATCTGTAGACCCTATAGTGAGCCAGACCAGCTTAAAGAAAACTAGTCTACTCTAGGATGTAGATTACATCATAAATACATAATTACATTGTGTACTTGTATATAAATAAATTGTAGTTCTTATGTAGAGAACATTAGAGCTAAAAAATAACTTTTTATAGTCAGTTATTTTTTTGAATGAAAGAAATCCTCCTCTGTATAGAACTTTAACATTGGAATAGGCGAGGGAGATGTGAATATAGAGAGTGACACAATATTTAGAAATGATATAAGAACTAAAAGGGATACTGTAAGACATAGTATGGCAAATGGCAAATATGCGGAAGATTTAATGGAGGCTTGCATTTTTATTAACAAGAATGGTCAAAGTGTTATTATGTACTTCGGCCAGTTAATATGGGGTATAATTGAATAATTTTAAGATTTTGAATTTTATTTCAAATAGTTGCCACTTCCTGTTGATGGTAGAAATGAAAATACGACAAAAGGAAGAGGAGGAATTGGCAGGATAAGTGGGTACTGGACAGTATACTAAGTTTAAATGGAATGAGGATTAACGAAAGAAGTTTAAGTTTATTTTAGACTCAACATACAGGCAAATTTGTCAACAGGGAGTAAATTTCATGCTAATGAACCAGGAAATAGAGAAGGCAGCAAATATTTTCAATATTGTTATATAATAGTATTATTAATATTATAATTGTTACTATTATTGGTGGTGGTGATGGTTGTTATTGTTTTAAGTATGGCTAAGATAACAGCCTGGGCTGATGATAGCCATATTCTGTGTCTGGTGGCTTAGACAAATAAATAAACAAAAAAACAAATAAATAAATAAAAAGTTAATTGAGCAAAACTGGGGATTGAATTATTGGCATGTAGCAAAAGGGACATAACCTATTAAGAATATTAGTATAAAGGAATACAGAGTTTAGAGACTGAATCTGAATCATATTTAATGAATATACTCACCGGTACAGTAAGTAGCAAGATGATAAGGTGGACAATGATAGGAACTGTTAGCGTAAAGCATACCCAACACATATGATTGTTAAATACTGTAAACTTGGATATGATCAGCATGGGAGCCAGACTCAACACTGATCATGCCCAAAATGAATGTAATAGCTCAACACTCAATAAAGAGTTATAGCTGCTCTGGCTTCTTAATGAATGGAGGAAGTGATTACGCATGCTCAAAATCATGACTGCAGTAGCAAAATATTAAAACAGTACTTGCTTTAAAAACACACCTTGTACTTGAAGTATTGCATTCCACCCAACAGTTTCACCAGAAATACTTATTTAGGTACCCTGAATCCAAAAGTATAATTTTTAAGATAAGGTGTGTGCATTGTAGTTTGGGGTGGGGGGATTTTTTTTTGGAAATCTTTGTGTCATTTCTTGGGAAATGTGGAACTTAAATGCCAAGTTGGTATTTATCTGACTTTTCGTTTTTGAGTTATGCTGTTCACAGGCAGACACATGCAGACTTTTTTTCTAAACTTACTTTTTCTGGATTCTTGGATTTCAAAACATGTATTTCTGTGGAAATCTTGACATCAAATTTTTGGGTGGAATACATACCATAGGTAAGTAGAAGAAATTAAGAGTGTAGAAATGCTTCTGTGCATTGATCATGAAAGTGGAGTTGGTAAAGAGGAAGTTTACTTACATGTTTTTTCATTCTGAGCATCAAAATCAAAGGCATCAACAGTTCGTGTGGTGGAGTCAATGTAGTACATGGTCTTAGCGTCAGCACTCCAAGCAAGACCATTGGAAACAGTGATGTTGGTGGCATGTGTGGTTATGTCCCAGTCTTTGGAGAAACTAAACAGTGAACCAACATTTTTTACAAAGTCCACAGGTGATCCAGTATCAGGTCCCATGGTACCTGAAAACAAAAAGAAATAAAAATGTTAAGGTCTGTTGATGTACATCAAACAAGGATGTCCAGAGATACAAAGTCAATGTATATGGTGTTCCTTATAGGCTCCTGCATCCTCTCACTGATTTTAACCAAATTTGGCAAACATTATTTAGGACAAGAGTAAAAATACTGTGGAGTTCTTGTCTCAAAACCATCTCCAGTGGAAAAGGGGGTGAAAAAATGTTCATTGGGAAGCAATTTTGAGTATTCTCAGCATGAATGGGCCTGTCTTCTCAATACTTTTTCAAATTACAAACATAAATGTCACTGCCTTCATTGTTTTAAGGGCACTGATACAAAAAACCACCCTTAATGGGAGATAGGGTTGAAATTTGTTTGATGGGAAGCACTTTGGAGAATTTTCAGTACAAGTGGAAAGTTTGGTACGCATATTCTTTAGGATGCATAAAAACACTGTGGGGGTGCTATCACAAAAACATTGTCCCTAACTGTGGAAAGTGTTCAGTGCGAAGCAGTTTTGAGGCTTTTTAGCATAAACATGCTCGTTTCCTCAATACATTTGTGAATTAAACTTATAATAAATCATGTGGCCTTCATTCCTTTAGGGTGGTCTACAAAAACCAAAAGGTGAAAGGGTAGAAAATGTTTGACGCAACAATTTTGAGGATATTCAGCATGCATGGGTCTGTTTTCTCAATAATGAAAGCATAAATATTGCTATCTCCATCCTTTTAGAGTGGGTAACGTGAAAACTTACCCCTAATGGGAGATGGGAGGCAATTTGGAAGATTTTCAGTATGAATGGGAAATTTGAGGCAATGAAGGTGAAGTTGTAAAATTTAAACTATTAAATACCACAATTGCTTTAATTCATTTAAGTGTAAAACAAATATTTGCAAATTCATGTTTTGCCAAAATCATCAAAGCCAGATATTTTTGCTAGTAAAATAATATTTATAACTTTGGAGATATTTGCATTTGCACATAGGCTTAATCGTTTTCAAAGTTCTAATCCAGGTCTTGTGTTTGCGTGCACGTGCATATGTGGGTGTGGGTGTGTAAGAGAGAGAGGGTGGGGGGAAGAGAAGAACAGCATAACTCGAAACCAAAAAGGTATAAGGATATAAAATTTTATATTTGAGTCAGACATTGTTTAAGCATACCAGAAAAGGGAAAAACTTTCATTATTTTTAATTTTTTCAAAAATGCCTTTAACAATTGTGATTAAAATATAATATATTTGAAATATTATTGTGAAAAATTAAATGATAATCTTGAATTGTCATTGAATAGCCTTGGAGTTGTTTTCATATGGAAGGGATTTTATATAACTTTGTATATACAGAAAACCATAAGGGATAGACAAAAATGTACCACTCAAAATATGCATAACTCTTTAAAACACACAATTTATTTCAAATAAGTTTTTTTTGTTGTGTTTTTATCCATTTCTGAAATATCAATTGTTATTGGTTTGAGTTTACTTCTCCATTGTTTTAAAGTGCTGTGGCTATTCACATGTTTCTCATGATGTCATAGAAATAATATGGAATAATATGACTAGCTTTTAAACATGTGTATTGATTCAATTTCCTGTAGCCCCTTGTGTACCTACAGTGAAATGAATAATGAAACTATTTGTGAGGGTTTATCTTGATTAACATGAAGTAGATAGCAAAAGATGTAGTGTGTTACATTCACATGAGTTTCCTCTACCTACTATGGTTTACTTTTACGTAACTTCCACAAAATATTCTTATGAAAGCTTGAGAATGTAACACATCAGATTTTTACCACTAAAATGTCAGAAATACACAAATTTAAATGATGAAAATAACTACAACAAACAATCCATGGGAAATTATATACTTACCTGCCCATAAACGTCCCATTGGGTCAGCTTTTCCATCATTTATTCTGTTGTTTTCTTTGCCTTTTTCCTTGTCAACAGTTGCAATGATCTCTACTTTAGCAGGACTGGGGCTCTCACCATCCCATGTCATTACAGCAATATTACGTCCAACAGAAATCACAAACTGGTCCTTTTTCGCTTCGATAGGAATGATAATTGATACAGGTCCTCCCTCTGCAAAGTGTTCCTTAAACATTACTTAAAGGAAATTAAGAATGTACAATCCATAAAATGAGTATATTTATAGAAATCTTATAAGTTTATGCTGCAGTTAAAGTCTTAATATTCTAGCGACCTACCATGGAGTTTGAACCATGTCAGGGAGTTGCATCACATTTCACTAAGTGTCGAAAGATGTGGTAATGTAGGAAGAACCGGCTTCCAGGTTGCTTACTTAACTTGCAGATATGTGCATATATTGGCTGAAAGTAGGTCAGTCACTCTCAATTCTCACTGACATGCCACGATACCGAGACCACATTCATCGAGGGCTCCATCACTCCAGCAAGTCCAGCCAGAGTTCTACAGATAAGGCATCTGTGAATATGTTTAAGTTCTTGCCCTTGCGACCCTCTCTACCGAGAGGCCCCAATGCCACTTCAATCTATTTAAGAATATAGCTTTACATTTTCATGCAATCCCCAGGTATGTATTTAACATCCCTCTCTTCCCTAAAACCCTACCATGGTCCCTTACACCCCATTACTGGTCAACTTTACCATCTGAGTCTATTTCCTCCTATTGTCATGTACAACCATAAGGGTGTGCTACAATATGTAATAAGTAGACCTCAGATTTTGAGCTAAATGCTCATTTTCTGTGCACAAATAAACTAAAATCATTTAAATATCTTTATATTTTATACAGAAATATGTATAAATCAATGAAAGGGTTATTTGTGGTGCCTACTTAGCATGGCTTACTTCAGAAGGAAAGTAAAGCCGGTGGTCTCGTGTCGTAGATTTATGGCATGTAAAGGAGCCTCAAGCCTGATAAAGAGGCCTCTGAGCAAAATTACGAGTCTTTCACACCCAATATAGAATGGGACGCTAAGAACCACAGTAGTTAAGGAGCGTCCATAAATAAAACTCAGTTTAATTTAATTTAATGTGGTGCCTAAAATACCTATTTTACATCTGTGTTGTTGCGTTAATTGATTTACCTACCACATATCTTGTAGGTAGAGGAAGTATTCCACTAAAAAAATTGATACTGAGAATTATCTGGAAATACATGTTTTGAAACCTCTGAATAAAAAACAAAATGCCCAACAAATATGTATGAACAGTATAACTGAAAAATGAAAAAAATCAGATAGATACCAAACTTGGTATTTAAGTTCAGTAACTTCAAAAGTTGCAATAAAAATATTTTTAAGAAAATCGCCTGACCCAATCTTCCCTTTACATGGATAAATTTTTAATATTTTTGATTTTTTCTAAAATGGCTTAAACGATTTTGATTAAAATGCCAAATATTTAAGATATTTACACAGCAAATAAAACGTATATCTTGAAATTTTGTATAATTTTGTATAATGGGTAAACCATAAGAGATAGACAAAATCTTCTGTATAAAAAATGTAGATCCTTTAAAAAACATAAATTTGTTTACATTTTTTTGTACCACCAGCCATTTCCAAGATAACCATTATTATTTTATTGGATTTGTCAATACTTGACGTATTTTTAAAGTGCTGTTCAATTGTTTTGATGTCATGCAAAGAGTATAATTTCAAAGCAAGTATATAGCAAGCTGCTTTTAAACATCTATTACTCAGCTTCCCTTATCCCCCTTGAACATACAATTATGTTGGGTAAGTATGACAAGCTAAGAGCCAGGGATGAATGCCCTGTCATACTCCAGGATGTATTAGCTTAACACAAATAAATAAAAACAATAAAGCTGTGTTACCAATTTTGGCAGACGTGAGCTTCTTTGTTTCTGTGTTGTGCTTGAAGACCATGGAGTTTTTTATATCAACATAATAGAGAGATTTGGTGTCATGATCCCAATGTGGGCCCTCTCCTAACGTAATCGGGCTGCTGATTTGTTCAACCTTTGGTGAAGACATCGTAAACAGTCACAACTTCCTGAAACAACAAGATTTACATGTTTTAGCATATTTCAGTGTTTGATGTAATTTTCTACCATTCATATCGTGTGAATTAGTCATTGTTTTGTATTGTCACCGCGCGCGCGGCTACCTGCGGCTACCGGTAAAGGCGGGTTTTCCTAGCAACGCACATTCTACGCCGCGTGCAACGTAACACGTCGAGCGCAATACACAGCAGACTCAAACAATGGAGTGGAGTCGATCTGGTAGGCTCGTGGTGAACCTAAGTGAGTTTGCTATGTATCTACCTTGGAAGGGCTTTACCATATGTAGGATGGATTTTTGTAGGGTGACGGTTTGGTGTTGAAGTTGGGGGTGTGATGGGAGGTAGCGCTATGTTTTTTTATAGGCTCCTCAGTGACTGCCTTTTCAGGAGCAGCTCCAGTGACCTACTCCGCTGGTGTAATTGTGATTGGTTTTAATTTAGATTGACCACTCCTATGGGGAGGGGGAGTACTTAGTGACAGCATGATTTTGCTGTTGGCAGGTTTAAAGCCTTCCTTACCGGGGGTGTCCGCAAGCCATGCGAGGAACCCGGTAGCGTCTGCAATGACGTTCTTGAGGTAAGTAGTCCCCCAGGGATCTGACAAGGGCGTTCTCATGGTAAATCAATTTGCCGTAAAATTTTGTTGCCGGGTGTCTAATCACGTCCTCCACATATGGAAGGGCCGAGGTCTCGTGTAGTAGCCTGACTGGAAAGCGACGACAGGCAGAATAGATGGACCGAAGTTCCCCATTCTGAATCCGCTGTAGCCAGAGAAGCCAGGAATCTGCTGCCATGCACCCACACCTCACGGGCGTAGAACATCAGAGGTAATATAAGAGCTTTGTAAAGGCGTAACTTTAAGTGAACCGACATGTTGGAAGCTAGAACCGGGTATAAGGCAGCTACCGCCCCTTAGCCCTGTTCGTTGTTCCCCGCACGTGTTCACGAAAGGTTAGGCCCTTATCTAGAGTGACACCTAAATAGCGTATGGAATTCCCCATTCTATCCTTTGGCCCCGGTAGGTGAAGGTTGGTCTGTCTGCAGCGGGGATTCTTCTCTTGCCGAGCAGGACAGCTTGGCTTTTGCCCGGATTCACGACATCCGCCACTGCCTACACCAGAGTTCAACGAGACGGAGGTGTCGTTGTATAGGGTTGAAGGCTCTGAGGACGTGTCTGTTGGCAGTGTACAACAGGACGTCATCAGCTAACTATGTCATGTTGACGCCCTGCACCACTGGAAAGTCTGCCATGTACAGACTAAGCAGTGTGGGAGATAGTCCAGAGCTTCGGGGACTCCGCCTCGTATGGGTTTTTGTGTGGATGTTTTCCCCGCTACTACTACTATAAAGGAGCGTTTGGTGTAGGAAACTGTGTAAGATGTTGATAATTTGTCTGTGTAGACCAAGCTGAATCATTTTGTATAGGAGTCCCTCATGCCAGGTCGTAGAGAAGGCCTTCTCCACGTCCAGAGACACCGCAGGAGTGAAAGCCCTGTCCTGGAAACCCAGGACAGCAGCCTCCACCACCCGCAGCAGCTGCTGGGCAATCAATGATAAATAATTGAAATGTTTTACTAAACTACGCAGTTCGTTTTGCGCCAGCATAATGCACCTGGCGCGACAGACCTACTGCATCGAAAGGAGTGTAGTGCGTTGTGTGTGGAGTTATATTTGATACACATCGTGCATGTTACAAAATAACACCTCCTACTGTTCGATTTTCAACTGCAGAAGACGGACAGCTAATTGAACTGGTTGCTGGACATTCCATTTTGTCGAATATAGCGGATGCAGACTTCAAAAACACTTTAAAGAAGGATCGAATATTGAAGGAGATTGTAAAAATGGTGAACAAAACAGGTACGGTTTATTTTATAAATTAGATGCATTACTTTCTATCAATGTTATCTTATGACAATTGATGCAATGTTTAAGTAGGACAATAATTTACAATACAAAGGGACAACAAAATAATTAACAAAGTTAATTAACCAGTTTTTCATTAAATTCTTAATTAATTAAAAATGCAACTTTCCTTCCTTATACATACCCCAGAGTTAGGGCAAGTTTTTCTGCTGGTGAAATGCGCATTTTCACTCGATTGATTGGTTTTGTATACAAATCATCTTGAATTAGGTTAACCAGGAAACTAAACTCAGGTGAATCTGAAGTATGCTTTAAATTTCACATCGTCTTCTAATAGGTGTTTCTCAATTAGCATTTTAAGAACTCCCTCGTCTTCTCTATAAGAAAACACTTCACTAAAAGACTACCTAATGCAATAATGATCAACTATGTAATCAATTTCGTCTTCTATATCTTCACAGTCTTCCAACAACCACAATGTGCACAGTATTTTACTTTCTCTACTACGTTTATAAGTAGGGGAAGTATTGTATTCCACCAAAAAATTCGATACCGAGATTTCACAGAAAATATATGTTTTGAGAGCCCCTGAATCGAAAAAAAGCATTTTTGGAAACATGTCCGTGTGTGTGTCTGTGAACAGCATAACTCAGAAACGAACAGTCGGATAAACACCAAACTTGGTATTTAGGTTCAGTATCTTCCAGAGATGCGACACGAAGGTTTTCAAGAAAATCCCCCCCACCTCAGATTACCCTTTACATGCAAAATTTTTCGAAAATTTTAATTTTCTCAAAAATGGCTCTAATGATTTTGATTAAAATAACATATGTTTAGATATTTTCATGACAAATAAAATGTATATCTCGAATTTTCTGGGAATGTCTTCAAAAGTATTCTTCATTGTGAACGACTTTTGCATAACTGGTAAACCATAAGAGATAGACAAAATTTTACTACCCAAAAAAATGTAGATCGCGTTAAAACAGACAATTTGTGTCATATACATTTTTGTTGTTGAGTGAACCATTTTCGAGATACTGCTTGTTATTCCCTTAAATTTTCCAATACTTGTACTTTTTCTCAAATTCGTTATTCATTTTTTATGTCCTGGACATACAAAGAGAATGGAATGCGCCACATAGCAACCAGTTCTTAAAATATTTGACTATCGCTTAAAGCCTACCAATTCCCCTTGCATCTACAAGAAAATTAGCAATAAGACTAACATCTCGATATCTCGATTAACATGAAGCATATAGAGATTAAGCGTTTGTAAAAATAGTTTGTACAAGAGTAGAGAAAGTCATATGAGTGTAACACATCAGATTTTTTTGTTTTGACACACACTATTTTTTAATCCGTTCACAACTGGAGAGTTACTGCCCGTTTGTAGGAAAACACAATACGCAGCGCGTTACGTGATGCGTTCAAGCTCGGCGTTTTGAGTTACACGCGGCATAATAAGTGCGTCTCCAGGAAAACCCGCCTTAAGCGCCTCTCGGACCGGTAGTCGCAACAATATAGCCAGTGCGGAGCAATAGCCATTGTGTGCCGCTTACCTGTTACCCATGGTACAGGGGGTCCGTGACGCCGACACCGCTCAAGTTGCGCCTCTTTAGAGCACTTATAATCCTCGTCCTGCTTTACGCCTGCGAGATCTGGGGCATGGCCGCAGACTCCAGTCTGCTCCGACTGCAGCGGGTGCAGAATAGGGGCCTCCGGGTCATCTATTTTGTATGCCGCGCTTTTCCCGTGAGACTACTCCACGAAGCCTCATCTCTTCCATACCTGGAGGATGAAATTAGGTGCCGGGCCAAAATACTATACGACCAGTTGCCACTCCATCGGAGTGCCCTCGTTAGGTCTCTAGGGGACTATAACCCCAGAGAACGCCGCTTGAGGCGTCACCGGGTTCCTCGCATGGCAACTCCAACCAGCAGGAAATCTGAGCTCCTTTGTAGTCCTACCACGAGTTGCTTGGTAAATTCAAAATTACAACCAAACAATTTTCGTAAAATCTTCCACCAGCGGTGCACTAGGGCCGTTGCACCCTGACCTGCAGTCATCGAGGAGCTCATTGCTACCTCCTTTCACCCCCACAACGTCAGTCTCTACCGCCATCCTGCAAAACCTTATCCTACCTACCAGTGGTTAAACCCTAACAAGGGTAGGTACACTTACAACACTTCTTCGGGCTGCTCTCAGCCTGCCAACATGCTTCGGGCAGAGTAGTTCAGGCAGTTCAGTCAATTAGAAAGTGACGAAGTGAAACGTGGACAGCGAAAGTGGACAGTGCCAGTTCAGTTGTGAGCTGTGATTGACGGATCAGTTGTCTTGTGTTCCGAGTGTGTGTCAAAAGTGACTCAAGTGTATCGTTGGTGCTACGCTGAGTGCCTAAGTGATAAATAAAGTGTGTTTCGCAATAACTGGTATTCTCATTTCTTACAGTATTTACTGACTCGCCAGGATGAAAAATATTGTATGATTTTCTCTACTTACTATCTATGCAGTTCTACAAACAATTCTTACAAAAACTTACTTTCTCTACCACGTACCTAGTAGATAGAGAAGATATTGCATTCAACCCAAAAATTCGATACCGAGATTTCACCGGAAATACATGTTTTGAGGCCTCCTGAATAAAAAAAAGCACTTTTAGAAAAAGGTTTGTCTGTGTGTTCACAACATCACCCAAAAAGAAAAGTTGGATAAGTACCAAACTTGGTATTTAGGTTCAGTATCTTTCAAGGATGCAACACGAAGATTTTCAAGAAAATCCCCAACCCCAAACTACCCTTTACATGGAGCATTTTACGAACATTTTGGTTTTCTAAAAAATGTCTAACGATTTTGATTAAGGGGACAAGGTAGTCTGAACACATGGATATTACACCTTAAGTGTGTCAAATTACCACTGCTCTTAAAGTTCTCAACTGTTTTTTCTGAAACTTTTTTCAGGTGGTTGTTTGCATTGATAGCTTATGTGTTTGAGTCTGTAAAAATTATTTCTTTCAGCAGAAAAATAATAAAATTTACTCTTAAAAACATCGACTTCATGTACCCTTTTCTCTGATCCTACTTGAAATACAGAATCATACTTTTGCAAGCTTGTTCTTAGTATAATCAGCTATGTTCTAAACCTCAATTAGTTAGTTATGTATATCAGTTCACTAGAAATTGAAAAAGAACTATTTGCAAAGTCAAAAAACTAAAAATGTGGAAAATATGCAATGTTGTTGCTTTCTTAATATCACTAATATCCATTATAAAATTAGGATCGTGGTTCATAAAGTTTAACTATGTGTTGTACACATGTACTGAAAATTTTAGCTCTCTACCTCTGATACTTTCTGAGAAAAGGTACATAAGTATCCAAAAATGTTGTTTTGAGAAAACTGAATTTAAAGTTTGAATGTTAAAATTCTGACATAGTTCAGCACATTCCAGGGCCATAATCATCTACACCTTCGTTCCTGGATTGCTTCAGCTTTTCTGATTGCCTTCTCTTGTGCTGGTCTATTTTGTTAATTGCTGAACTGCTCGCTGGGCATGATATAGCCGTTCATTTTTGAAAGATACAAAAATGTTCTAAAAAGGGGCGTTGCATGACAGCTTTAAAGGAACGCAGACTAGCATTTAAATGACATTTAAATGTGTTAGCATCTCTTAACCCCCCAAAAGTACATATTTTCTGAAACTGGAAATAATAGAGATTTTATTAGTGGCTAAAGCAAAAAATGTGATTTTTGACCATTTCAGAGTAACTTGTCCCCTTAAAATACCATGTATTAAAGATATTTAGGTGACAAATAAGATGTATATCTAGAATTTTCTGGGAATAGGCTTTGAAGTCCTCTTCATTCGGAAGGAATTTTGTATAATCTTGCTAAACGTTAAGAGATAGACGAAAACGTACTACAAAAAAAATGCAGTTCTATTCAAAACACACAATTTATCTCATAAGTATAACTTTTTTTCTGGCATAAGCCATTTCTGAGATATCCCTTATTAATGGTTCGAATTGTTCATTTCTTGGTCATTCTTAAAGTCCTGTCAACATTCAATTGTTTCTCGCGAAACAGTATGGAATTTTAAGGCCAGCATATAGCGTCCAGTTGTTAAACATTTGACTATCGCTGTTCTCTTTGTATCTATAACGAAATGTATAATGTAGCTATTTCTATAACGGTTTAGGTAAATTAAAATGTAGTAGATAGAAAAATAAGCATTAGTAAGAATAGTTGGTAAACTCACTAATAAACGATAGAGGGTAGAAAGTCATGTGGATGTATTATATCAGAAACTTTTTTTTTTTATTCCGAGGGCTTCAAAATATGCATTTCCGGTGAAATCTCAATATCGAATTTTTGGTGCAATGTAATATAAGCAGTAGAGAAAACTACGTGAATTTAACACATAAAATGGTGAAAGTTACTCACCAATAAGAGACTTAGGTCCTGTTTTCGATTGAAAGCTTTACTTACGTTTCAACTCTGCTGGTCTGATTGTCACTTACCGCCAGGAGTTGAGCGTTGGAACTATCAACAGCTGTTTAACTCCGGCTTCATTAGCTTTCTGGTATTCCTTGCTTATCTGTAAGGGGTATCCATCACACTTAGTGCACGCCTCCTCCCAGTCACACCAGACAAGTACAGAAGAGGTATAGCTATGTTTAAGCAACAGATATGTACTTTCTGCTGCTTAAATGTTAGCTTAAGCTTTCTCAGCGATCTATAACATATGAAAATGAATTCCCGATGTCTGTCACCTTTTGACGTTGTCTCCAATATGCTGTTGATTCTTCTGCCGGCTGCTACAGTGGTTGGCTATGAGATCTTTCCCTCAGGATATGCGTGGGCGTATTTTGAAAGGATAACATTAGTTTAAACTGACAGAGAAATTTAATGTGATCTAATACTTGAACTACTAAGGGAGTTGCCGACCGTTAAAAAAAAATGAAACAGATTATGAATGTAACACTCGAAACTATAACAACTGATTTATTATACCTGCTAACTTCTGCAGTATCAATTTTACGGATTCCTTTCCGCAATAAAAGAAACTAGAAGATAATTTGCCGTGAGTCGCTAAAATGCTTACCGGCAAGGCTACCGCTAAGCAACTGATCCCCTAAGGCTGTATACAAAAGAAAAGAACGAAAGACGCTAAGTTTAGCAATACACGCTCTTTTATTACTTAAGCTCAGCCTATCATCAGAACTATACCACCAAGGTTCCTTCTAGAGCGGGGCCAAACTTAAACTCCTACGTATGCGTCTGTTACCTTGTTGCTAAGCCGTACCTCCCCGAAGCTAAGAATTTAATTTACCTTTCTCTTTTACAGAACTCTGCTCTACGTGACTTTTCAGACGCAATGAACTAAACCCTAGCTGTATTCCAAGAATCTTTGTGCTAACGCGTTCGCTCCTCAGCTATTACTAATGACTTTGTTCGCTAATTACCTTTTTTCTCCGGACAAATCTTTTCAACTCAAGCTTATTATATTGTGCACTGATTTAATATACAGAAATTATTTATTGCAGTTATTTCTCTATCTTACTATCATTTCTTTATTTAATTATTTATATATTTCTGTAAATAATTACAGTATCACAATACATTTTTACTTTCTCCACTACTTATTATAGTAGGCAGAATAAGTATTGTGTTCCACGCAAAAATTGGATATAGAAATGACACTGAAATACGCGCTTTGATGTTCCCCGAATCCAAAAAACACATATCAGAAAAAGACCCGTGTATGTGTGTCTGCGAAATGTATAACTCAAAAACGAAAAATCCGATACATACCAAATTTGGTAAAGTAAGAGCTGAAGTTTTACTGGATATTTATTTTCTAGATCAGGGGTGGCCAACCTAATTTGAGCTTGGGCCAGTATAGATGCAGATTATACAATGAAGCGAGACACCTCAGGCACGACATAGATCTATTGCGGTTTCCCCCAGGAGAAAGAGATGAAGTGAAGGAACCACATGAGGCTAGATGTCGTAGGCAGATAGACCACCGAGACACGCGGAAGTCCCTAACAGTTCCAGGTTCAAAGACCCATCCCACTGCTTGAAGCTGTCTAGAGAGGGCGATAAGTCGTTCTCCGTGGTGTGGTTGTTACCATGCTAGTCTCTATTTCCCGAGGTCGCGGGTTCAAACCCGGCGGAGACCGATGGATGTTTTCGGGCGTAAAAATCCTTAGCATGGCGTCCTTCGGAAGGGAAGTAAAGCCGGTGGTCCCGTGTCGTGGATTTACGGCATGTAAAAGAACCTCAAGCCTGATAAAGAGGCCTCTGAACAAAATTCCCGGTCTTTCGCGCCCAATATAAAATGGGACGCTAAGGATCATAGGAGTTAAAGAGCATCCATAAATAAAACTCAATTGAATAACGATTTTTTTATGTGTTAATTTCTGCACCAATATCATCTTCTTTGTAACTTCACAAAGTTGGAATAACTTACCCTAATATTGGTGAAATTGTAGCGGTCTTAGGGGTAACTTCTTGGTTATAAAAGAAATCTCCGCGAAGCAACATATGACTCGGAGTCAGCTCGGAGTCGTCTGTCCGTCCTCGTCTACCCTGGATTTCTTGTTTCCAGGATGTTCATATCAGCGATTTCTTAATTCTATGCCACGATTGCTAAACCATCTTAGCTTCCGGATTTGTCAACACCCACGCCCCAGACGGCTTCTGTGCTGATGAGGAAATCAAAGCTGACCTCGAGAGATAAGGCGTTTGAATTTCTCTTGCTTCAGATTTGGAATCGAATATAAAGTACTGTAATTTAGATTATTTATTATTATGATTGCTATTTCCGCTTGTTGTATGCAACTATAAAGAAATAAACGTGACTTAGTCGGTATAGACTAATTCTAAATAATCTGTGAACAAATATTTCTTTTTATTTGTCGCGATTGTACCAAAATTAACGCTTTCTCTTGAATGACGCGACTGGCAGCCCGCCGCTCGCAAGGTCACTGCTATACGAATCCGTTTGTGCAGTAGCCGCGGACAGGTCCAACGTTTCTCCGCTACATAATACTAACGACAGGAAATGCGAATATTACGCTTACCTTTCGTTATGAAAGGTGTTCAAAACGATGCCCTTCTGCACCTATACAAGCCTGGCACTTTCAAGACACACATTGAACGCTCATGCAAAAAGCCACGCCGAATACTCTCTTCTAACTCGTGAAGTGTATGGGAATTTGTTGCATAAACTTTGTTTTTAAGCATTCTCCACAGATAATAATCACATGGATTTAGATCTGCAGAGCGAGTCAATTACTGAATCATCAAAAACACGTTATATTGCGAGGCACGAATTTTCTTGGAGTTCTTTCCACGATAGCCCCTATCTCGTCTAATTTTTCATTGCTTAGAAATGTTAGCTGTCTTTGTTTCTTTTTGTCTGACATGGAACAATTCTGCTTAATATTTTCCAGTAAGCTACAAGTTGTAGATTTGTTAGGAACGGAGATATCAGGGATTTCTCTATGAACTCAAGTTGATACTTCACATGAGCAAAACCTAACACAATAAACACTCGTTCTATGATATACACCATGACAATGTGACTTTGTCCAGTTTTTTTATTTAAACTGGCACTTCTCTAAGTTATCAATTTCATTGTTTTATGTAGTTCAACTTTCACTGGAACTTCACTTCTGCGTTGCGTAACGCCTTCTTCCGGACGGTCCACTCGCTGAGGAATCGAACACAAGACTTCTCCAATCTCTCCTGCATCAGCATTCACCACACGTCACAGCAGTCGTCGCCAACTCGATCGGAGAATCGTTCTTGATGTCTCACCAGAAACGCACTCGCTAACTTGCTCGCTCACTGACTGAGTCAGCTTAACTCACTGATTGACCCAACTCAACAACTCCCTGGCTCCTCAACTTAACAACTCACTGATTGACTCAACTCAACAACCCACTCACTTATTCAACTTAACAATTCATTGACTGACTCAACTCAACAACCCACTGACTTACTCGACTCAACAACCCAGTGACTTACTCAACTCAATAACCCACTGACTGACTCAACTTAACAATTCATTGACTGACTCAACTCAACAACCCACTGACTTATTCAACTTAACAATTCATTGACTGACTCAACTCAACAACCCACTGACTTACTCAACTCAACAACCCAGTGACTGACTCAACTCAGCAACCCACTGACTTACTCAACTCAACAACCCAGTGACTGACTCAACAACCCACTGACTTACTCAACTCAACAACCCAGTGACTTACTCAACTCAACAACACACTGACTTGCTCAACTCAACAACCCAATGACTGACTCAACTCAACAACCCACTGACTTGCTCAACCCAACAACCCACTGACTGACTCAACTCAACAACCCGCTGTCTGACTCAACTCAACAACTCACTATCTGACTCAATTCAACAACTCACTGACTGACTCAACTCAAGAACCCAGTGACTGACTTAACTCAAGAACCCAGTGACTGACTTGCTCAACTCAACAACCCACTGACTGACCCAACTCAACAACCCACTGACTTGCTCAATTCAACAACTCACTGACTGACTCAATTCAACAACCCACTGACTGACTCAACTCAACAACCCACTGACTTGCTCAACTCAACAACCCACTGATTGACTCAACTCAACAACCCGCTGCCTGACTCAACTCAACAACTCACTATCTGACTCAATTCAACAACTCACTGACTGACTCAACTCAAGAACCCAGTGACTGACTTAACAACTCACTTACTAACTCAACTCAAAAATCCACTGACTGATCTCACGAGAACGCCCGCATATATAGCCAGTGGAATCTTCCACAGAATATTCTAGAACTATTTCGAAACACATTCTGAAAGAGGAGGGAAGAAACTTCCAGAAGGTTCTGGTTATTTGCCGATAGCGCGCCCAGTGTTTACGCTGGTAAGCGGTATTTATCGTTGCTTATTCCGGCTATGGCTCCAACTTCCCTTATATCTTGCCAAATAACGTGAGTTAGGCAACCGCAGAGCGAGGACATTCAACCCGATACCTGCTACGATTCAGACACGGTGGTAATGGGTATAGAAACTCGTGTGAGTATACCTCGTCAGTTTCTCCAGTTTACTTTTTCTGCCGCGTAGTAGTAGGTAGAGGAAGTATTGCATTCCATCCAAAAATTCAATATCAAGATTTCACTGGAAGCACACAAGAACCTAGTTAATCCTAATCTCCGGTTTATCCGGATTCATTTTTTGTTCCCTTTTTTAACACGAAAATGTGCGGTATACAGTTGGTATGGTGCGATATATGCACAGTTGTTATGTTGGCACACCGCAGGTAGCATAGAGATCGCCGGTCCCACGTTTCCAGCTACCCTTACTACGGTCAGTTGGATCTGTTCCTTACAGAGTTAAGAAGCTGTACCGGTATTGTTCTTTTGTTTCCGTGTTTTGAGTGTGCCTGAGTAAAATAATGCCTCATGCGGAGGCATCGGCACAGCTGGAAAAAACTGATGGTTTACCTAGAACGTGAGTGTTTACATTTAGTTGTTGTGTACAGGTTTTGAGGTCCCTGGATCCTAAAGATGCATTTTAAGAAAAAGGTGCATGTGTGTGAACTCAAAACTTAATGTTAGGTAAATACCAAACTTGGTATTTAATATCTGTACTTTCCAAAGTTGCTACCCTTTAGTGGAAAAATATTCAAAAGTTTTCATTTTCTAAAAAAATGACTATTTTATTTAAAATGTGCAAATTTAAGATGTTTACATGACAAATAAAACTTTTGGGCAATGAACATGCGGATCAATTAGCAAAGAAAGGTGCAATACAACAAATAAAACCTGTAGGACAAATAGAAATAAATAAACAAACAAATAACATTAAATAACATTTCAAAAGACAGCACAGACTTGATGAAGAAGATAAATTAAACGATAAAGATTATAAGAATATTAAAGATAGAATTGATATACAACAAATGCCAAGGAAGACTGCATTGGCCTTATTTAGGATGGCAACTGGCCACGATTGCCTTGCAGAACACCTCTGCCTACCTATACCCAAGTGTACTCTCTGTGAAGAAGATGTCATCCTGAACAAACAGCATCTCGCCAAATGTAAGTGATAACTTACAGACTTTATATTGGGAAGCCAGAGGGAAAATGATTGATCAATTAATCCCCAGTGCCATTGGTGAACAACAACAACAACATGACAAACTATATGTGTTCAATTTTCTGGAAATAGCCTTTGAAGTCCTCTTCGCTTGGAAATAATTTTGTATAACTGGTAAACCACAAGAGATAGACAAGAACCTCCTGCACAGAGAATGAAAGAGTCCTTAAAGCCTATTTTAAGTAACCTTTTTTGTGGCATCAGCTATTTCCAAGACATTCGTTATTATTATTAGTTTGAATTTTTCAATATTCTTTGTAATTTTTTAAAAGTGCTGTGGCTATTCAGTTGTTTCTCATTATTTCATTGAAAGAGTATGGAATTTCAAGGTCAGCATACAGCGACACGCTTTTAAGCATCTGATTATCGATTCGCTTTCCTCTTTCCCCCCTAATATTGCAACGAAATGTGTTAATGAAAGTATTTTTTGCAAGGCTTTATTTCGACTAATTAGATAAATAAGCTTCTGTAAGAATAGATTGTAGAAGTTATATAAAAGTAAACAAGAGTGGGTGGAGAAAGTCGTACGAATGTAACGTAACAGAATTACGATACCACGCGGAACGTTTTGTAAAAGCGGCGTTATTGGGCTTAAAAATACTTTGGGGAATGTGGAAATGTAATGTGAGAATTCAAGAAAGTCTGAGATCTGCCAACACTTACCTTATCTGTGCGCCGGACCAGAATATTCGATACACTGATAAGTGCGTTATGGCAGAGGATTCCATTATACGTAAATCACTGCAGTTGTAATGAATTATTAATCCCCGAAACAGACCCTCGACGATGATAGGGATCGTTGTGGATTAAGACACATCTGCGCAGCTGCAGGAAATTCATTAATTTACAAATCCGATATCTAGCTGTTGCACAGCGAAATTGGTACAGCGTTCACGGAAGAAGGAACGCCATATCGCTCGTTAAAAATAATAATTGCTGCAAAAACTTCTCTACGCTTCACATAACCTCATTTATTACAGTATTCATATACAAACTGCTTTTTATATTTATGTTAACGCTACTCACGATACGATAATCTCAAATTAAGCTATATGGAATTGCTTACTTGGTTTTGGAAAATGAAATATTTTTACTTTCTACACTTAACTAGAGGAAGTATTGCATTCCACCCAAAAATTCGATTCCGAGATTTCACCACAAATACACGTTGTGAGGTCCCCTGAGTAAAACAATATTTTTCCTACTACGTACTTAACAGTAAATAGAAGTATTGTATTCCGCCCAAAAATTCTATGTCGAGATTTCACGAGAAATGCATGTTTTGAGACCACCGAACCGAAAAAAGCAGATTTAGAATGAGATGTGTGCGTGTGTGTGTGTGTGTGTGTGTGTGTGTGTGTGTTTGCGTGCCTATGTCTGTGAGCACATAACTCAAAAACGAAGAGTATGATATATACCAATCCCGGTATTTAAATTTAGTATCTTCAAAATATGTAATAATACTAAGATTTTCAAGAAAATCCCCCTACCCCTTTACATGGGAAACTTTTCGTTATTTTTCATTTTATCAAAATTGGCTCTCTCACAATTTTGATTAAAATATCATATACTTAAGGTATTTACATGATAAATAACTTAAATCTTGAACTTTCTGGAAATAGCCTTTGAAGTTCCCTTCATTTAGAGGGAAGTTTGTATAATCTTGCACAACTGGTGGTACTGTAGTACGTTAAGCGATACGCGAAAAGTATATCTACTACTACCACAAAAAAAAAAAAAATGTAAATCTCGCTAAAGCACACAATTTCCCATTTTTTTTTGTGGAGTTAAGCATCTCCGAGATACTCCTTGTTCTTGGTTTCAATTTTCAAATACTTATACTTTTCTAAAATGGGTAGTCGTTATTCGTTTCTTCCAGTGGTCATACGGCATGAAATTTCAAAGCCGAACACACAGCGACACGCTCTTTAAAAATCTGACTTGTTTTTCTAGAACAGGGTGAGCCAAAAGACTACGAAAGGGCTGCGCGGTGTTTTTCCTGTCCGTGTCCTCGGCGCTCGTTGCTGTCTGCCGTTATCATAGAAAGGCGCGGATGAAGCCATACACCATTTTAAAAACTACTTTTAAAGGCTTTACCCAACAACTTTATGAAAGTGTGTTTGAGGACAAAATTATTAGTAGAGCTTCGTGGCCCCCTCGGTCCCCCTACCTAACCCCCTGCGATTTCTATTTCTGGGGCAACTTAAAACAAAGTGTACGAGACAAACCCACACACCCTGGAAGAATTAAAACAAAATATCCGCGAGGAAATTGCTGGCATTTCTCAACGTGAACTACGGTGAGTGATGCATAGTTTCCTAAAGAGGTGCCAAAAATGTATGGACGACGACGGTGGCCAGTTTCAGCATCTCCTTTCATAAAGTTGGTGAGTAAAGCCTTTAAAAGTAGTTTTAAAAATGTATAGTTTCATACGCGCCTTTCTAAGATAGCGGCAGACTGCAACGAGCGCCGAGGACGCAGGCAGGAAAAACGCTGCGCAGCCGGTTCGTAGTTTTCTGGCTCTCTCTGTATATCATGCAACGAAATGTGTAAATGTGAATTGAAAGCTACCTAGATTTATAAGAAGAAGCTATCATAATAAGCTTTTGTAAGAAAATACTTTGTAGAAAAGTGAGTAGAGAACGACACGTGCATCCAACTCAATCAGATCTTTTTACTTTCTCTACTACGTATAGTAAGTAGGGGAGCATTAACTTGAGTTTTATTTATGAATGCCCTTTAACTACTGTGGTCCTTAGCGTCCCATTCTATATTGGGCGTAAAAGACCGGTAATTTTGCTCAGAGGCCTCTTTATCAGGCTTGAGGTTCTTTTACGTGCCATAAATTTACGGCACGCCTTTACTTACCTTCCGAAGGAAGCCATGCTAAGGATTTTTACGCCCAAAAAATCCATCACCCTCCGTCGGGTTTGAATCCGCTACCTCGGGAACCAGAGGATAGCTTGGTACCCCTAGCTCACAGGGGACGACGTTTAAGTATTGCATTCCACCCAAAAATTCAATACCGAGATTTCACTGGAAATACATGTTTTGAGGCCCCCTGAATCTAAATAAAGAATTTTTGGAGATATATCCCTGTGTGTGTGTGTGTATGTGTGTGTGTGTGTGTCTGTTAACACGATAACTCAAAAACGAAAAGTCGGTCTAACGATTTTGTTTAAAACACAATATATATGAACGATATTTACATGACAAATAAATGTACACATATCTTGAATTTTCTGGAATAGCCTATGAAGTACTCTTCATTCGCAAGGAATTTCATATAATCTTATATAATTGGTAAACTTAAGCGATAGAGAAAAACGCAGTACAAAAAAAAATAGATATCTTTAAAACACATACTTTACTTCTAATAAGTTTTTTTGTGACATAGGCCATTTCCGAAATATCGATTATTAATGGAAAGCTTTGAAAGTTTCTTTTATGCATTGGAAAAACTCTCAAATATTCCAAAGAAACAATTAGAATGTGAGGGTTAAAGTACATCTAGTCGATCGCTACGCAACACGCTTTCAGTTGTTTTTCGGAAGTCAAATGTTCGTTCGAGAGCGGAGTATAAGAAGAAACAGTTGAATGCTAGTTCAACGGCATCTAGCGTACATCTACGTCAAGATTTTCTTAGTGCAGTAAACATGGACTTAAAAATCAGCAGAATAATTGAAACAAAGATCAAAATGCTTATTTATTAATAACTATAAGTTTAGGAAAGTGCACAGTTCAAAGATTGGTTATATTCGTCTTTATTGCAATAAAAATATAAGTGTTATATAGCTTCTGTGATTGTCAGTGAAGTGAAATACACCTTTTGGGAATGAAGTCTTCTAGAAACATGAGAACTTAGGATTAACACTCTGGGCCTAATATGTTTGCGTGCAGCAACAAGGAGCCGATCTCAAACTTCTAAGAAAACTGATAGAAGGCACTTTTCCAGCTTTGCTGGAGATCTTAAAACAATCGCATAATCAACTACTTTGTGGCAGAAAGGACCGCTTCTAAAGGTTAGTCATTTCGTTTCTTTAAACAAAACTTAAAAAACTGCCTTTATTACTAGTCAAATTACCATAGTGACAGTTATGTCATAAATGACATTACAAAATGTGAATTTGGTGTTCTGAAATATTTGCCAGTACCAATGTTTCCGAAATATTTATAACATGTTTACTCCCTATTAAACTAAGAAATCGTTCACACTCTTTCTGATATAATACATTTTCTTGAAATTAGGGATAATTCTGATTTTTCAGCTTCTACTAAAATGTCTTCCATTATGCTTTTAACGTCAACGAACAAATGAACTACGATAAGCTCCATAGATACAATGACATTAGAAACAATCTTCACATAATTCCTAAGAAAATATTTGATTTAAGTGTTATAATTTTGTTTTACAACAAGTAGCGTAAGAAATAAAACTATTACATTATAAACTTAACTTCATAATATACACTATTTGCCATCCTGAAAACAAATGGGGCTATTTAGCAAATACAATTTGAACATGTGTAGAGGTGTTTGGTGTCGGAAAGTTTAACTATTCGCCATTTTTGTTTACCCAATTCTACACAATAACTCATGTTCATGTAAACAGCTTACCACTGCGTTCGGGACCACGCCGCATGCACACAGTGCAAAGCTTCTGTGGTGTTAAACGATAGAATGCTCTTAAAATGCGAATAATGAAAAGTCAGTGTGCTGAATAGGTCGTATATTCATGATATTTCTCTGTCGTTTTAATTTTAGTAGCAGAAGAAAAAAGAAATATCTGATGCGTCACATTCACATGTCTTTCTCTACCCATTATCGTTTATGTAGCTTCTACAAACTAAGTGTATTTTTCTATCTTCCTCATTTTCATCCAAATAAGCGTTTGTAGAAATAGTTCCATTACATTTCTTCGTAGGTATAAGGGGGTTACAGGCAACCAAAGCGATAGTCAAGTGTTTAAAAGCGGGTCGCTATAGGCTATCTTGAAATTCCATACTCCTTCCATTTCGTCATTCCATCTCTAAATGATGACCATTTCAAAAATGACAGAGTTACTGTAAAATTAAAACCAATAACAACGGGTATCTCAGAAACGGCTAATGCCACAAAAAACTTATTCGAAATAAATATGTGCTGTGTGTTTTTGTTTATCTCATACAGTGTACCAAACATAAACAAATTATATAAAAAATTTTCCGACTGAATAGAGCTTCACAGGCTATTACCAGAAATCAATATATACATTCTATTTGTATGTAAATATAACAAATACAGGGTATTTTTTTATCAAATCGTTAGAGACGTTTTGAGAAAATAAAAAGTTTCCAAAACTTTTCCATGTAAACGATAGTTTGGGGTGGGGGGGATTTTCTTGAAAATCTTCGTGTTGCATGTTTGGAAGGTACTGAGCTTAAAACCTTTTTCTATAAAGGCATTTTGTTTTTATTCAGGAGGCCTCAAAACTGTATTTCTGGTGAAATATCGAATTTTGGTATGGAATGCAATACTTCCTCTGTCTACTAGCCACTGGTATAGAAAGTCAAAATATTGTGTCAAAATTATGAAGTATTAGTTGATATAAATATGCCCATACGCGTATAATTTGCTTTAATATACGCCCTTTAGGTTATTAATTGAACATTTGGAATTATAGCCAGCAGTAATACAGCATATATTTTGGTATGCACAAGCTACAGTTATTTCCCTTCACACTGTGGCCGCTGCTCCTCAGACTCCCGCCGAAACAGTTATAATATCCCCGCAACCACCTCACATCTTCATGATTGCGATTACAATGATAAGACGTGTTGCAAATTTTGTCCTCCAGCTTTTTTGCATTACTTTGGTCTTCACTGAAAACGTTAGCAAAAGTAACGTTAAGCGGCCCTTCTTATATAGTCGTTTTTGGCGACTTTTGGAAGGAATTGCTGCCAAGGAGAATCAATTCGAGTTTTAGACGCGCAGATCCGTCGGCTACGCATTGAGGCTGAGGGCTCTCAATCGTGTTTAGAGCTATGTTGGGATTTCAAATATTGGCTTTGAAGACCAACATAATGCAGCTTACCGACGTTTTCAATGAAGACCAAAGTAATGCAAAATGTCCGGATTCTTCTTTAACGGATTACCCTCCTCTGTGTAGTATTTACACCGCTAAGGACTTACAAGACCTTGGGCCAGTAGCCAGTGCCTGGTATGGCGGTGAAGAAGAAGAAGAAGAAGAAGAAATGTAGTGATGATAGGAAAATTCGGGGGTCAAATTGTCCAACCCAGCATTCGCCTAGCGACCGAAGAAAACCGCGAAAAACCCTTCCTCAGATTAGTCGGCCTCAGGGATTTGAACCCGTCGAATGCCGGTCACATAAGTTACCGCCTGGGACTTCCCCCTCGGTAATTGTAGAGTTCAATATCCGAATGGCCTGATTTAATTGTTGGCTTGTTTAACAGTTTTTGTGTGAAAGCTTTTATCTGTGACATCAGCTAAAATAAAACGTTTTTCCAAATAAATGGCTCGGAAGAATAGTATTCATATTGTGGCCTGCACGATCACCAGATCTTTGTCCACTTGATTACTTTTTATAGGAATATTTGAAATCTAGTCTTTGTTACGAGGCCTGCTAATATGGAAGAGTTAAAAATGAGTATCAGAGATATACCATCAGCAGTGATTGAAAATGTTTAACAAGAATTTCACGTTTCGACTCTGCCGGATTGTAAATGGGGAGCATTTTTAAAAACACTTATTAAATAATTAGAGTTTCATTTGTTATAGTAATTGTGTAAACTGTGCAGAAAGTTGTTAAACAATTCAACAATTAAACTGTTCCCATAGCAATCACACTATTTGTATGAAAGAAATGAAATTGTTCATGCAACTAAATAAGAAAAAAATCTGATGTGTTACACTCACATGACTTTATCTACTCTTGTACAGACTATTTTTACAAACGCTTATTCTCCATATGCTTCATGTTAATCGAGATGTTAATCTTATTGCTAATTTTCTTGTAGATGCAAGGGGAATTGCTAGGCTTTAAGCGATAGTCAAATATTTTAAGAGCTGGTTGCTATGTGGAGTATTCCATTCCCTTTGCATGTCCAGGACATAAAATAATAATAATAATAATAATAATAATAATAATAATAATAATAATAATAATAATAATAATTAATAAACGAATAACGAATTCCCACTTCAGAAAAGTGTGAGTATTGGAAAATTCAAGCAAATAATAAGGAATATCTCGAAAATGGTTCACTCGACCAAAAAAAAAAAGGTATGTGACATAAATTGTGTTTTTTAACGAGATCAACATTTTTTTTGTGTAGTAAAATGCAGTCTATCTCTTAAGGTTGAACAGTTGTGCAAAAATCATTCAGAATGAAGAGGACTTTTGGGGACATTCCCAAAATATTCAAGATATACATTTTAATCACAATCATTTTTGAGAAAATCAAAATGTTCGAAAAGTGTTCCATGTAAAGGGTAGTCTAGGGTGGGGGTATTTTGATGAAAATATTCGTGTCGCATCCTTGGAAGATATTAAACGCAAATACCAAGTTTGGTATTTTCCGATTTTTCGTTTTTGAGTTATGGTGTCCACACACACACACACACACACACACACACACACACACACACACACACACACGGACACACGGAGATGTTGCCAAAAATGCTTTATTTGGATTCAGGGCATTTCAAAACGTGTATTTCCGGTGAAATATTGGTATCCAATTTTTGGGTGAATGCAATACTTCCTTACTTACCATACGTAGTAAAGAAAGTAAAAAAGATGAAAAACTAATGTGAAAAGTTTTGTCGATGACGTCACACGCGTCACGATAATGGCCAAAAAAATACAGTTTTAACATGTAGTGCGTGTTTATCAGAATATCATAATGTGATATTATAGTTGATTTAGTTTTGTTCCAAATTCATTGACACTCATGCTGCAGTATAACTGTCGGATTCAAAAGCATGTTATTTTGACCATCCCTGAGTTTTGCAGTATAATCACTGAAGCTGAACACAGACATCTGGCAGTCAAGGTCTCCTTATCTTTATGCTCTACTTGGTTACCTCATTATCCTGCAACTACTTTTAAGATAACGAACACAATGGCAACACTCTCCAAGTGCAAATTTTACGGTGGACTTTTAAACTTTTATCCCATATACTCAGGTGTCATAAGGTTTTAAATAGATATAAGTAAAATGCTTTCGGATTTTTTATTAACTCAGAAATACCACGATTTAATATAAAAAAATGTGATGTATTACACTCACATGACTTTCTCTACTCTTGTACAAACTATTTTTACAAACGCTTATTCTCCATATGCTTCATGTTAACCTTATTGCTAATTTTCTTGTAGATGCTAGGGGAATTGGTAGGCTTTAAGCGATAGTCAAATATTTTAAGAGGTGGTTGCTATGTGGAGCATTCCATTCTCTTTCCATTACCAGGACACACACACACACACAAAAATAAAAAAATCTGATGTGTTACACTCACATGACTTTCTCTACTCTTGTACAAACTATTTTCACAAACGCTTATTCTCCATATGCTTCATGTTAATGGAGATATCGAGATGTCAATCTTATTGATAATTTTCTTGTAGATGCAAGGGGAATATGGTAGGTTTTAAGCGATAGTCAAATATTTTAACGCTGGTTGCTATGTGGCGCGTTCCAATCTCTTTGCATGTCCAGAACATAAAAAAATGAATAACGAAGTTGAGAAAAAGTATAAGTATTGGAAAATTTAAGGGAATAACAAGCAATATCTCGCAAACGCTTCACTCAACAAAAGAAATGTATATGACATAAATTATGTATTTTAACGCGATCTACATTTTTCGTGTAGTAAAATTTTGTCTATCTCTTATGGTTTACCAGTTATGAAAAAGTCGTTCATAATGAAGAATACTTTTGGAGACATTCCCAGAAAATTCGAGATATACATTTTATTTGCCATGACAATATCTTAAACATATGATATTTTAATCAAAATCGTTAGCCACTTTTGAGAAAATTAAAATTTTCGAAAAATGTTCCATGTAAAGGGTAATCTGGGGTGGGGGGATTTTCTTGAAAACCTTCGTGTCGCATCTCTGGAAGATACTGAACCTAAATACTAAGTTTGGTGTTTATCCGACTGTTCGTTTCTGAGTTATGCTGTTTACACACACACACACACACACACACACACACACACGAAAGCACATACGGACATGTTTCCAAAAATGTTTTTTTTTAGATTCAGGAGGTCTCAAAACATGTATTTCCGGTGAAACCTCGTATCGAATTTTTGGGTGGAATACAATACTTCCCCTACTTACTGTACGTAGTAGAGGAAGTAAAATGTAGGAGAAAATGAAAATGTCAAAATATTTGCTTTTCGCAGTTTATTCCTGTATCAAGTTGCAATAGCTAGCTTCCTGTCCTGCTGTTGGCGTATAGGGACACCCTAGCGGTGTTTTCTGTAATTAGTTGAATTCCTACAGGACCCTCTAGAATGAACAGCGTTTTTGTGCACAACAGCATATATCTACACAAAAGACATGTCACTGCACCACATTAATTGTATTTTACTGTGGAGACGTCATAACTTGTAGACAAGAACTGATTAAGGCATTTCCCAAATTCCCACCACATACGGCCGCCATTTTGAATGTCAGTGTCAGGTCCGGTATCCAGAGGGTCCTGATTTCTACAGTCATTAATTCCGCCACTAGGCGCGCATGTTGGCAGGTGATTGGCACACTGTAGGTACATAGATAGCGCCACGGGAGAGAAGCAGGTAGCTGCGAGAGTGAAATGGCCGACAATTTCGCACAAGTCGTCCTCCGTGGTGTGGTGGTTGCCATGTTAAACCCCTAGTTCCCCAGGTCGCGGGCTCTAACCCGGCGGAGAGCGATGGATATTTTTTCGGGCGTAAAAAATCATTAGGATGGCTTGCTTCGCAAGGGAAGTAAAGCCGGTGGTCCCGCGTCGTAGATTTACAGCACGTAAAACAACCTCAAGCCTGATAAAAAGGCCTCTGAGCAAAATTACCGGTCTTTCACGCCCAATATACAGTATATAACATTCTTATTCGTATACATAGGTTTTCAATAAAAAGTCACTCTCTACTTGCTTCTATTGCGACCGATGATTGTTCCACCTCCAAAGGATACTTATAGGCTACGACGAATTTCCAGAATTTGGAAGACTGTCGAGAGGAGGCTAAGGAAGTCAGACTCTACGTGTCAGTATCAGGGGATTTTTCATTCGTTATTAGGAAACTACAATGTAAGAGGTAAAGTGGTTAATTCACCATAAAAGTCTTCTAGAACACTGTACAGTAATTTCATAAAGAACGGGGGGGGGATGAAAGTAATTAATTCGTCATTCGAATTTAAAAAGCTCGTGCAACGCCGGGCAGCCAGCTGGTAATTATATAATGAGAAAATTGTGTCCCGCGCAACACAAGAAGCTATCAATCGATATTTATAATTAACAACTCAAAAGTTTCTGAATGGTTACAGGCTTATGCGCCATTTTCAAAATGTTTAATTTAGCGACTTCAGATTCACCAGTTTCACCCGCATTTATACAGCCTTTATCCAGTACTTTATCTTCACACTGTGGCCGCTGCAGCTCGGACTCCCGCCGAAGCAGTTTACGTTGGTTCACAACAGCCCGGTAACAAGAACGGGAACGCATATCGATGATCATATCGATCACAAAGTGGAAAGTCGATTTTGTGCATTGGGGTTTAATTTTTTTACTTTCTCTACTACGTATAGTAAATAGGGAAAGTATTGCATTCCACCCAAAATTCAATACCAATATTTCACCGGAAATACATGCTGTGAGGCCTCCTGAATCCAAAAATAGAATTTTTAGAAAAAGGTCCTTGTGTGTGTCTGTGAACAGCATAACTCAAAAACGAAAAGTCGGATAAATACCAAAGTTGGTATTTAGATTCAGCACCTTTCAAAGATGCGACAGGAAGGTTTTCAATAAAATCCCCCACCCCAGACTACCCTTTACATGGAACATTTTTCGAAAATTTAGGTTTTCCCAAAAATAGCTCTAACAATTTTGATTAAACTATCATACGTTTAAGATACTTTCATGGCAAATGAAATGTATATCTTGAATTTTCTGGGAATGTCCCCAAAAGTTCTCTTCATTTTGAATGAATTTTGCATAAGTGGTAAACCATAAGAGATAGACAAAAGTTTACTACAAAAAAAATGTAGATGTCACATACATTTTTTTTTGTCGAGTGAACCATTTCCGAGATACTCCTTGTTATTTGTTTGAATTTTCCAATAATTATACTTTTTCTCAAATGGGAATATCTTATTCGTTTTTTTATGTCCTGGACATGCAAAGAGAATAGAATGCGCCACATAGCAACCAGCTCTTAAAAGATTTGACTATCACTTAAAGCCTACCATATTCCCCTTGCATCTACAAGAAAATTAGCAGTAAGATAGTTTCTGCAAATGTTTATATCGATTAACACGAAGTAGATAGGGAATAAGCGTTTGTAAAAATAGTTTGTACTAGAGTAGAGAAAGTCATAGGAGTGCAACACGTCAGATTTTTTTAAGTGACCAATGATACTTTTTCACCTGCTTAACATAATGCGGGTTGGCCCACTGTAAAAATTCGATGGCGTAAACATTATCTAAATGCATATCCACTACATTTCTGATCCCTCTAGTCACACCAAGCTTTCATTCCTTTATATAATGGTACGTATTAAAGTTGTTTATACTTCTTTGTTAATTGCTATCGGTTTTTGCTGTTATTTGTAGTCAATGCTATTGTTTGTTTTGAGTTGCATATAAACAAACTACAGATGACCGTTTTACTTAGGGTTGCCATAATCCAAGAACCAAAATCAAGGACATAGCCCAAGCATTAAGCAATTGTAGGAATGATGGATGTTTCACAGTATGAAACACAAATGTGGCTTCTGCTGCAGCAATCTTATTCGATTCTGTTTGATTACCACTAAAGAAACTGTTCAACTGTTTGCAAGTTGAAGCAGAATTCACAGCTCTTGTGTGTTTCGTGCTTGTAACATGGTCGTTCAGAGCCCGTTTCCCTCCATTGGCGATTGAAATATAACAGCTGCAATGAAATAATTCAGGATTAGTTGGCATTTAACCTCAAGTATGCGCATGTTAAAATGAATGTTGAAATTACGCGCTAAAATTTTGCACGATAATTTCGTAAATGTTGGCAGTACACAGTTGGAGTTCAGTTTTCGTGTTTACGACTGCTTTTGTCGTTCCGAGACGCGAGAAGAGGAACCGGAAACAGCAAAATCACAGAGAATCGATTATAGTATTGCTTCCGCTGTCACTGTTACCGCGAGATCGGCGATATATCGATGGTCTTCGTTCAGCCTCGGTGTTGCCATCTGGAAACTTCTATCGTAAGGAATGGTGAAATAGTTGAACGGCGTTTGGCGGTAAAACTCAAGTTAATAATAAAAACATTCTTTTAGCATTCACTGCTTTCGCGGACTTAGATCACTTCGTCAAGGACATTCGTCTTCTAGCATAAAATCGCGGATTGTCGCGAAATCCACGACGTATGTCAACCCTTATTTACGAAGAACCAACGCTCAATGGGTCTGCGGATGTCAGGATCTGAGGCTAGGAAGCATATGCTACTAATTTCTTCCAGTTTCCTGTTTCCAGCTTGCGAATGTAGAGAGCACTAGCAGCTGTTTCATGTCACGGCCACCTAGAATATCCTCTACAGTGAAGAGTCTAATATGCACAATATAGATCTAATATGCCGTGCCTGGGAACAAGAGCGACAGAGTTAAAACTTGGCCAAGTCTTGTTTACCTATCCCGGGACCCCGGAAAGCTTTCCGTCGATTGTGAACGCTCCCATTAGATTATATCTAGTTCAACTTTATCTTTCTGGCTACTGTTCTCAGTGATTGTGAACCAGCCTTCATAATATCCCCGCAACCACTTCACGTTCTCATATTTAGTTACAATGTTATAGTTAGGCAACTTAGAAAAAATCCTTTGGAGGGGTAACTCACCTGGTCATGTATTGCCCTTCCCTAACTGCCTTGGGCGGACATGCTTAGGCACCACATGCCATAAATTTAGCTTCGCCCGTGTTTTATTAATTCTCACAAAATTGTTTATCATAACTATTTAGCAGTAAGGTTGAGTAATAACTGGGAAATTAGAGATGAAGTGGGAAAATTAACCAAAAGTATAGAATGGTTACAAAGAATTAATTGGACTAAATTTGTTTAGATGTAGGAAAATGAAGGAAGGTGAAATCTTAAAGATACGACTGACTCAATTAAAGGTTCCAAGAAACAAAATCAAGGACTTGGGAGAATATTAAGGAAGGTAAAGAAAGAAAATAGTATAGAAAAGCCTAGCAATCTGAGTGGCCCAATAAGAAAACCAGCACAAGACAAATTGTACAATAGATGTAGGGGTAAAATGAATATACGAATATACATTGTAGTGTAAACCAAACTGTAGAACAAATTATACAATAAATCCATCCACATTGTTTATCACAGTTGTAACTATCCAACTGTAGAGGCAGCACTAAGGACACAAGAGTGTTGCAACAAGGATGCTGTATTTGTAGATTGCTGTGACATGCAAGGTGCAACATGTGTGAAAACAAATGTTTGCATATAACTAGAGATAGTACTACACATACATGAGGTATTATTATTATCATGGGATATTATCCAAAAGTTAATTCACACTTTTTAGGGTATTTCATAGCCTTCACTCCCCATCTATCTCTTCAAGGGAAATTTTCCCTCGCTGATTGATTTTCATAATACAAATTATTTCAGTTAAAGTTTTACAAAGAAAGGTAGCAGCTTTAGTTTTTACTTTCTCTACTACGTATAGTAAGTAGGGGAAGTGTTGTATTCCACTCAAAAATTCGATACCGAGATTTCACCGGAAATATATGTTTTGAGGCCCCCTGAATCCAAAAAAAGCATTTTTGGAAACATTTCCGTGTGTGTGTGTCTGTGAACAGCATAACTCAGAAACGAACAGTTGGATAAACACCAAACTTGGTATTTAGGTTCAGTATCTTCCAGAGATGCGACACGAAGGTTTTCAAGAAAATCCCCCTACCCCAGATTACCCTTTACATGGAACATTTTTCGAAAATTTTAATTTTCTTAAAAACGGCTCTAACAATTTTGATTAAAATATCATATGTTTAAGATATTTTCATGACAAATGAAATGTATATCTCGAATTTTCTGGGAATGTGTCCAAAAGTATTGTTCATTATGAAAGACTTTTGCATAACTGGTAAACCATAAGAGATAGACAAAATTTTACTACACAAAAAATGTAGATCGCGTTAAAATACACAATTTATGTCATATAAATTTTTTGTTGTTGCGTGAGCCATTTTCGAGATATTGCTTGTTATTCCCTTAAATTTTCCAATACTTATACTTTTTCTCAAATTCTTTATTCATTTTTTTTGTCATGGTAATGCAAAGAGAATGGAATACTCCACATAGCAACCAGCTCTTAAAATATTTGACTATCGCTTAAAGCCTACCTATTCCCCTTGCATCTACAAGAAAATTAGCAATAAGATTAACATCTCTATTAACATGAAGCATATGGGGAACAAGCGTTTGTAAAAATAGTTTGTACAAGAGTAGAGAAAGTCATGTGAGTGTAACACATCAGATTTTTTTGGATGGAATGGAACCATTTTTCTACCTTAGTTAACTAAGAAAGTTACCAAGGGCTTCACTTAAGTGTGTAGAATCCCTGTGACATGACAAAGGAAGAAAAAGCTATGTGAATGTTGCACATGCAATAGATACTCACCAAAGTTGTCTCTTCTGTAGCTGCTCTACGTGCTTATACGAGCAGGAAATATCGCACCTCACTGTCTTGTGTTCTGTTTCACTCTACACACACACTAACTACATAACCACTTGGCTGGATTCGTGTTGGAGTGCAGCTGCAATAAGGGAATTGAGCGGTTGACCTTGACCAAGAAATACCGTTTGGATTTCCTCTTTGGTCTGTCTCCATGCGGTGTCATCATAGTACTACTCCACTGATACACTCAAGTTATATTTAGTCGTGTTGCTAATGTCCTGCGCACAGGTGTATAATTATCACTGTGACAAATACAAACACCGGTTAACTCCTAACAAACTTTGTTTATTTTGCGAAATGCGTTACAAGCCTTGACTTACAAATCGCTCGTAATTCCCTCGCAGTTGTCTCTGTGATGCTGGGGAGCTGCATTAATGCAATGTTCCAGAATGCAGATGGCGAACTTTCTCGAAGAGTAGCCAGTCAAAGCCTGTTGCAATGCTTGGCTATCTGTACCATACGGGTTTGCTTTCTTGAATATCCCGCCCTCAAAGCCTTCATCCATGGCTTGGCCGGCTGTATCACGGGTGTTAAGCCACATTAATATTGGCATCCAAGACACTCATATAGGTGGGCAAATACGACCCAGATCTAGCTTATAGGAGGGCAACACTGCACATTTTGAGATAATCAAACAAAGATTAGTTTTAAAACATTTAAATGACTTTGTTGTTACCCAAAATATTTCCCTTTAACACCAATACATTTTTACATTCGATAAAACCAGTCCTTAAAGCAATGAAGCCACTCTTCTTGAGGCACTTGAGAAACCACGTTTTTATAATGTTCCACTGCTTCATCTGATGACGAAACAGTGATTCCACGCATTTTATTTATAATTTTTGGAAACAAAAAGAAATTACAAGGTAGCTCAGGGCTGTATAGTGCACGGTCCTTTGTGCTGATCTTGGGCATCCAGATACTCAGTTGTTAGTTTAGCTGTATGTCACGATGTAACATTATTTTTGCTTTCGGGAGTTTTTCAGGAACTTTTTCCAAAAAATTGCGGTAAACAGATGTTTGTGTACCAATTGGCAGTAACGGTACGTCTATCTTCTAATGCTGTAATAGCAATATGGCCTGTTTTAAGGGAAAAAAAACCCAACTAGCAGCCATCTTTATACCACCAGCACTGCGCATTCGCCGGACTTTCGTTTGCTTAAGTTCTGTTCGAAAAGACCCATTGAGCCGATTGATTCCTCTTTTGAGCATCATAACAATAAATCCAAGATTAATCACAGTAACAATATTCCAGACCAAATTTGAAGTGCCGCATTGGAATATTTCCAGTTTTTTTCTGCATCAATTGATTGGGAGTCAGTTTATGTGGAATCCATTGACAATAGTTTTCACTCGTGTAACTGTTGATGTAAAATGTTTTGGATTTGACTCATACCATCATACCAATGCCCATTACAGCCCGAATAAATTCATAAGATGTCTGTCATCTTCTTCAAGCATTGTTCGAACAGTGGCAATAATTTCATCAGTAACAGCAGTTCTTGAGCGTCCTTCACGAAATTAATCACTAAGAAAAAACTGATCTCTTTTGAATTCGTTGTATGAATTATAAATTGTTGCCTTAGATGGGGCTTTTCGCCAAATGCATTTCTAAGCGGTCTCCACATTGTTTAGGTGTTAATGTAAAAAAACATAGCCTTGAAATGTTCTCTAGTCAAATTAATTTTTGGGCGAACACAAGATCTTTAAATGATGATAATTAACAAACCCTTAGAGAAATTCGAACAAACTACACGGCAATCAACTCGCAAAATATTAAAATAGCTGTCAAATATAAACGAATTTCATTTATATTTAGAAACATGACATAAAAATTTTCACTATCACCTTCGTACAGTTCCAAAATAAGATTCCTCTAACTTTGCACTAACTACATCGTTCCAGTGTTTCTATAACCAGTTCCAAAGCATTGCTCTGATGTAGAGAATACGCTGTATTGCACGTAGGTATATGATGTGAAGCCTTAGAACTGTGGCTTCTTCCAGCTTCCAATGCAGTACAACGTCCACTAGAAATATTCCTGCCAAACAAATTTAGTCATTCTATCGAACTCTTGCAATACACATGCGAATGGCAATTGCCTAAGATGCCGTTTTGGAACATATAATCGCTATAATGTAAAGGTAATACCTTGCCCGAAACCAAATATTAATAATTAGATAAAACAGACGTCACACAAAGAAAACTCTGATATGCTGCATTAACATGGTTTCTCTATTCGCTTTTCCATCTTTCATACAAAACCTTATGCTTCTTGTTAATCGACATAAAGATTTATTGTATATTTGCACATTCCTTTGTATGCATAAGAAAGGTACAGTAGGCTAAAGCGACAGTCAGATTTTTAAAAAGCATGGAATTCCATGTACTTTGTATGACCACCGGAAAAAAAGAAAGAAAAAGAAAAGCGACTTACCATTTAAAAAATTCTGATGTGATACATTCACATGACTTTCTCTACCCTCTATGGCTTATTAGTGGGTATACAAATTATTCTTGCTCAAGCTAATTTCTCTATCCACTACATTTTAATCCAAATAAACCTTTCCCGAAATAACTACATTACACATTTCGTTATCGATGCAAAGTGAACAGCGATAGTCAAATGTTTAAGAACTGGAAGCTACATGCTGACCTTAAAATTCCATACTGTTTCCATAACATCGCGAGAAACAGCTGAATGTTGAAAGGACTTTAAGAGAATGACCAAGAAATGAACAATCCGAATCTTTAATAACCGATATCTCGGAAACGGCTAATGTAAAAAAAAAGTTATTTTTTTGTGTAATACGTTTTTGCCTATCACTTAACGTTTACCAGTTATATACAAGACTATAAAAAATTCCTTCCGAATGAAGAGGATCTCATAGTCTATTCCCCGAAAATTCAAGATATACATTTTATTTATCATGTAAATATCTTTCATATAGTATATTTTAATCAAAATCGTTGGAACCATTTTTGGAAAATAAAAAATTTCGAAAAGTATTCCATGTAAAGTCTAGTTTGGGGTGGGGGGATTTTGTTGAAAATCTTCGTGTCCCATATTTGGAAGATATTAAACCTAAATATCAAGTTTGGTATCTATCTGAATTTTCGTTTTTGAGTTATGGTGTTCACGGACACACAGAAAAATGCACAGACACACACATACGGACCTTTTTCCAAAAACTTGATTTTTGCACTCACACGACTTTCCCTACTCTTGTACAAACTATTTTTACAAACTCTTATTCCCCATCTACTTCATGTTAGTAGATAAACTTTTGCAGGAACTATCTTATTGCTAATTTTCTTGTAGATGCAAGGGGAATATGGTAGGCTTTAAACGACAGTCACATCTTTTAAGAGCTGGTTGCTATGTGGAGCATTCCATTCTCTTTGTATGTCCAGGACATAAAAAAACGAATAACGAATTCCCATTTGAGAAAAAGTATAAGTATTGGAAAATTCAAGCAAATAACAAGAAATATCTCCGAAATGTTTCACTGGACAAAAAAAAAAGTATATTACATAAATTGCGTGTTTTAACGAGATCTACAATATTTGTGTAGTAAACTTTTATCGATCTCTACGGTTTACCAGTTACGTCAAAGTCATTCAGAATGAAGAGCACTTTCGGGAACATTCCCAGAAAATTCAAGATATACATTTCATTTGCTATGAAAATATATTAAACATGTGACATTTCAATCAAAATCGTTAGAGCTAGTTCTGAGAAAATAAAAATTTTGGAAAAATTATCCATGTGAAGGGTAGTTTGTGGTGGGGGGATTTTGTTGAAAGTGTTCGTGTACATCTTTGGATAATTTTGAACTTAAATAGCAAGTTTGGTATTAATCCGACTTTTGGTTTTTGAGTTACGCTTTTCACGCGCACACACATGGATCTTTTTCTAAAAACGTGTTTTTTTATTCAGGGAGTCTGAAATCGTGTATTTCCGGTGAAAACTGGGTATCTAATTTTTGTTTGGAATACAATATTTGCTCTACTTACTATAGGTAAGTGGTAGAAAAGTGTAAAAGTAATAGGAGATGATAATGTAAGGATATAAGAACAATCAATGAATATAATTCGTGTTATAAAGTGTAACAAAGTGAAACAACTGTAGGATGCAAAGGTATGCGGTTGTTAATGACCAAACGAGGCAAAAATAGCTCTGGGGAAGAGATGGAATTGGGTGACTTTAGCGGAAAATCAGACAGCAATTGTTAAACTACTACTAGCTGAAGGGTTTTTCCATGCTACGAGACTCGTATATGTAAAATGTAGGGGTACGGACGAACAGAGGGACTCTCCGCAATCGGGTAGAGCACCGCACGTAGGCTGTAACAGCCCTTTTCGTTCCTACTGTGGCCCATGGGAGGGAGGGATGATGTGAGAGATCTGAAAGTCGACCAGATCCGGATGACGACGGCCGCAAGCATGGAAGGGCTACCTAAGTTTCCAGTTCGAATGCATCCGACGGTCCTCCTGTAATGGGGCCCACTATGAGACGGGTTCTAACTGAGCAGTCCAGCAACAGCACCAGAGAAGAAACGTCTACAAGGAGCGCATCCACCGCCCAGCCGCAACCCGCCGAACACCGTCGCCTGGTCCTACAACCCTGAAACAGATGGCAATAAAGGGGATGATGTGTACAGGAAATGAGTCATGGTAGAAGATGAGCCACCCCGGCATTCGCCTACCGACTCGGGGAAACCACAAACATCCATGGGTCTAAGTGGGCGGTCGTCAGGTTTCGAATCCGGGACCTCACGAATGGGAGTCACACACGTAATCGCGGCATTATCTCGTTCCGTTTCTATATATGCAAAGCGTATGTTTTTGTTACATTCATTTTTGTGCTTCTATTTTGTTATCCACATGCCTGGTACCCTACTTTGTGTTGCACAGTGGCCTTCAGCACTGCTGTGCAACCTTTACTTCTCTTTGCTAAAGCTTCAATACCACTTATTTCATTTTATCTTACCACTCCTCTCTTCTCTTTGAATTTCGTCATCCGTTTCTCTTTCATTTTTACTTTCTCTAATACGTATAGTAAATAGGGGATGTATTGCATTCTGCCCAAAAATTCGATACCGAGATTTCACCGGAAATACGTGTTTTGAGGCCTCCTGAATAAAACAAATCTGATGTGTTACACTCACATGACTTTCTCTACTCTTGTACAAACTATTTTTACAAACGCTTATTCTCCATCTACTTCATGTTAATCGAGATAAACATTTGCAGACTCTATCTTATTGCTAATTTTCTTGTAGATGTAAAGCGGAACATATATTTACAAGGGCAATATATAAATACAGTAGCCTTTAAGCATAGACATTACTCTTAATTGCTAGTTGCTATGTGCAGCACCATTCTCTTTGCCACAGATTAATACTCTTTGCATAACCAAGACAAAAAAAATGAATAACGAATTCCAATTTGAGAAAATAAGTGTTGAAAAACTTAAATATCTCGAAAACGGTTCACTCAACAAAGAAAAGTATATTACATAAATTGTGTATTTTAACGCGATCTACATTTTTTGTGTTGTAAAATTTTGTCTATCTCTTATGGTTTACCAGTTATGCAAAAGTCGTTCACAATGAAGAATATTTTTGGAGACATTCCCAGAAAATTCGAGATATACATTTCATTTGTCATGAAAAATCTTAAACATATGATATTTTAATCAAAATCGTTAGCCATTTTTGAGAAAATTAAAATTTTCGAAAAATGTTGCATGTAAAGTGTAATCTGGGTTGGGGGTATTTTCTTGAAAACCTTCGTGTCGCATCTCTGGAAGATACTGAACCTAAATACCAAGTTTGGTGTTTATCCGACTGTTCGTTTCTGAGTTATGCTGTTCACAGACACACACACGGACATATTTCTAAAAATGCTTTTTTGGATTCAGGGGGTCTCAAAACATGTATTTCCGGTGAAATCTCGGTATCGAATTTTTGGGTGGAATACAATACTTCCCCTACTTACTATACGTAGTAGACATTTCTTTCTACAACGCTTAGTTCTGGAGATATTGTACAGTCTCAATTTACATGGTCCACCCTCTATATCTTTCATTCTTGTTTCTTCCAACGCTTTTTTCAACCCCTTCCCAACTGTTCTCTAATTTTTTATAATCTCCTGTTGTACCATACACCTTCTTAATATAGCTCCTTCTATATACAAAGTTAAGGTTAAGACATTTTCGCAAGACGCTAGATGTCTAAGCCAATGAAAATTGGTATTACAGATGTTTGCGGGAGTATTAGCTTCACTTTCTGGGAATATTAATTGGAAAATTATGTTACACTCATTCTCACTTGGCTATGTAGTTCCCAAGTTTGTTACTCATGTGGGGGTGAAGAAGCTAGTTTGTTGTATTTATTGTTATTTGCCCCACGCTTTGGGAGCTAATTTGAAGACGTTAGTTGCCTCACGTATGGAAATCCAATTTGAAGTAGGAATTGTATTGTAGTTCAACTGTTGGGGAGCCGAACACTTGAAGTAGTTGCAACAGCACGTATGGTAAAAAGTTTCCGGTTGCCTTCGCCCTAAATGTACTATTCGGTGGCCTTTGCCCCAAATGTTTAAAAAATATTAACTTTGTAATTTTTGACTGTTTCTTTAAATATTACATATTTATGTTTGCCTCGCCTGCGTCAGTATTATTGTTAAAGACATGTTTCTCTTAGCAGGGTTGTGGTGCGACTGAAGAATGTAGGCTTACACAGATTATAACTTTACTTCACTCCTTTTATTAATGCTTGATACGATTTAAATAACACTTCACTGATATCGAGAGAGCTGTGAGATTTTTTAAATTAATTACTTGCACTTTTTAACACGTAAACTATTTTCATCTCACACTGAATACGTATTATACTTCTCGAGGACGCATCTCGCGTCTGATTAGTAACACTGTCTGCTAGCAACCCGTCCAGTTATAAGCACTATCTACAAGCAACTGACTTGATTTCTAGCGCCTAAATTTGTAAATTGATGTATTTCAAGTCCCTGATTGGCTAATCCTAGTCCAATAGAATACCTTCATTTAACTAAATCTTTTTCTGGTTGTTGATTGACTATTTTATAAACTGTCACAAAAATTACATTATTGTTGCTTCAATAATGACTAGTAGCATTATTAATTTTCTTACTCTTTATTGCCTCAAAGTTACCTCATTGTTAGCAACTTTTAACGTATTATTCTCACAGCTCCTACATTATTAAATTACGTAATACATTCACATAGCATTATTACACGTGTATACAACAATATAAACATATACAATGACTGTAATATACACTTTTTACTTTCTCTACTACGTATAGTAAGTAGGGGAAGTATTGCATTCCACCCAAAAATTCGATACCGAGATTTCACCGGAAATACATGTTTTGAGACCTCCTGAATCCAAAAAAAGCATTTTTGGAAACATGTCCGTGTGTGTGTCTGTCTGTGTGTCTGTGAACAGCATAACTCAAAAACGAACAGTCGGATAAACACCAAACTTGGTATTTAGGTTCAGTATCTTCCAGAGATGCGACACGAAGGTTTTCAAGAAAATCCCCCCACCCCAGGATACCCTTTACGTGGAACATTTTTCGAAGATTTTAATTTTCTCAAAAATGGCTCTAACGATTTTGATGAAAATATCATATGTTTAAGATAATGTCATGAGAAATGAAATGTATATCTCGAATTTTCTGGGAATGTCTCCAAAAGTATTCTTCATTGTGAACGACTTTTGCATAACTGGTAAACTATAAGAGATAGACAAAATTTTACTACACAAAAAATGTAGATCGCGTTAAAATACACAACTTATGTCATATACATTTCTTTTGTTGAGTGAACCGTTTTCGAGATATTGCTTGTTATTTCCTTAAATTTTCCAATACTTATACTTTTTCCCAAATTCGTTATTCATTTTTACTTTCTCTACTACGTATAGTAAGTAGGGGAAGTATTGCATTCCACCCAAAAATTCGATACCGAGATTTCACCGGAAATACATGTTTTGAGTCCTCCTGAATCCAAAAAAAGCATTTTTGGAAACATGTCCGTGTGTGTGTCTGTGTGTGTGTGTGTCTGTGTGTGTGCATGTGTGTGTGTGTCTGTGAACAGCATAACTCAAAAACGAACAGTCGGATAAGCACCAAACTTGGTATTTAGGTTCAGTATCTTCCAGAGATGCGACACGAAGGTTTTCAAGAAAATCCCCCCACCCCAGACTACCCTTTACATGGAAGATTTTTCGAAAATTTTAATTTTCTCAAAAATGGCTCTAACGATTTTGATGAAAATATCATATGTTTAAGATAATGTCATGAGAAATGAAACGTATATCTCGAATTTTCTGGGAATGTCTCCAAAAGTATTCTTCATTGTGAACGACTTTTGCATAAGTGGTAAACCATAAGAGATAGACAAAATTTTACTACACAAAAAATGTAGATCGCGTTAAAATACACAACCTATGTCATATACATTTCTTTTGTTGAGTGAACCGTTTTCGAGATATTGCTTGTTATTTCCTTAAATTTTCCAATACTTATACTTTTTCTCAAATTCGTTATTCATTTTTTTTATGTCCTGGACATACAAAGAGAATGGAATGCGCCACATAGCAACCAGCGTTAAAATATTTGACTATCGCTTAAAACCTAGCATATTCCCCTTGCATCTACAAGAAAATTACCAATAAGATTGACATCTCGATATCTGGATTAACATGAAGCATATGGAGAATAGGCGTTTGTAAAAATAGATTGTACAAGAGTAGAGAAAGTCATGTGAGTGTAACACATCAGATTTTTATACATTGTTACATACACATATTGCTTCAAGGCGGGCTGTTATTGAATTTATATATTATATAATTTGACTGAAATCATTTAAGTGTTAAAATACTGCCTCAGCGGACATACATAGGTTACGTAAGATATGGAAGCGTGTGAACTCAGCAGGAAATGTAGCTAGAATTTCTTAGGAAAGGAAAGCAGTGCAGATGTTGTTTTAATGGGGTAAAATTCTGAGAAGGAAATTAGATCAGGGAAGTAGACGAGAGTCCCAAAGTTATTCTAAAGTAATGCACTCTAAATAAAGTTATACTGAAGTGCATTTAAGTCTGTATTGTTGTTAATTCTCTCTCATAACCACGCCCTAGAGATAAGAACAATTAATTCGGGAGAATACACTAGGGATTTAAGGGAACTCAACCCAGAGGAGAGATCACATCGTAGATGTTATCTCCTACAGTCACACCAACGCACAGCTACAAAACACATCTCGCTGCATTCATGGAAACTGATACGATGATAACGGTATACGTGAATTTCTTTAACTTGCCTTAAGTGAGCAGTAATTACAATAAGCACAGAGCCTTCTTTTGGACGAGGGGCCGGTCTAACGAGAATTTTCTTGGCAACGGGAAGCTCGCTGTTTCCCGGCGGATTAGATATTTATAGCCTCTTAAATTCAAGTGCATAATACAAAGGTAACTCAATAAGCATCCGCAAACTATTTTTAATTTTTTGTAGGTTGGCTGTATCGATTTGTGCGCCTGCACATCGACATATTGTTCCTTTGTCTCCGCTTGTGGAATGTTTAGCGGTTATCATTCCAGTGAATGCCGCATTGTTGCATAATAAGCATGGCTGCACCCCTCACCGTTTTCACTAAAGAAGAACATCTTGCGGTTATTCCGTTTTTTGTCGTCTGAAGATGTATCAGGAGCCGAAATTCTTCGAAGACTTTTCGCGCAAATTGGGGGCAATGTTTATCCGGGCGAAATATGTACGAATGAATTGAAAATGGTCGGACAACTTTGAAGGACGAGGAAAGAGCAGGACGCCCATCCATATCTACTAGTGACGCCAACATGAACAAGTCCATATCCTGATTCAGAGAACCAAAGACTCACTGTCGATGAAGTGGCAAACCACATCTTTTCTGCTACACTTAAAAATGCTTTAATGGGCCGTCGCTTCACCACAGACCAAGAAGTGAAGGAAGCGGTGCATACATGGCTTGCTACTCAGACGAAAACCTTTTTTCCTGAGGGCATCAGAAAGCTTGTGAACGATGGACCACGTGCACTGAGAAGCAAGGGAACTTCGTTAAAAAATCTGATGTGTTACACTCACATGACTTTCTCTACTCTTGTACAAACTATTTTTACAAACGCTTATTCTCCATCTACTTCATGTTAATCGGGATATTGAGATGTTAATCTTGTTATTAATTTTCTTGTAAATGCAAGGGGAATTGGTAGGCTTTAAGCGATAGTCAAATATTTTAAGAGCTGGTTGCTATGTGGAGTATTCCATTCTCTTTGTATGTCCAAGAGAAAAAGTAAAAGCATTGGAAAATCCAAACAAATAACAAGGAATATATCGGAAATGGTTCACTGAAAAAAAGTGTGTATGACATAAATTGTGTGTTTTAACAAGATCTACATTTTTTGTGTAGTAAAATTTTCTCCATGTCTTACGGTTTACCAGTTATGCGAAAGTCATTCAGAATGAAGAGGGCTTTTAGGAACATTCCAGAAACTTCGAGATATACATTTAATTTGCCATGAAAATATCTTAAACATATGATATTTTAATCAAAATCGTTAGAGCTATTTTTGAGAAAATTTAGAAAAGTTATATTGTTGTAGTTGTATTATATTTCAACTGTTGGGGAGCCGAACACTTGAAGTAGTTGCAACCGCACGTATGTTAAACAGTTTCCGGTAGTCTTCGTCCCAAATGTACATTCAGGTGGCCTTTGCCCCAAGTTTAAAAAAAAATATTATTACTGTTTAAGTATTATATATTTGTGTTTGCCTCGGCTGCGTCAGTATTATTTTAGAGACATGAATATCTTGGCAGGGCGTGATACGATTAAGAATGTAGGCTTACACATATTATTAGTTTTAATTCACTCCTTTTTATTATTCCTTGACACAAATTAAATAACACTTCATTGATATAGAGCTGTGAGATTCTTTTATTTAATACTTGCACTTTTTAATACGTATATCTACTATTTTCGTCTCACACGAATACGGAATTAATTTCTCGAGGACACATCTCGCATCCGGTTACTACCACTGTCTGCAGGCAACTGACTAGATTTCAACCGTCTAAACTTGTAAATTTCTGTATTTCAGGTCTCTGATTGACTATTTTTACTCCAATAGAATACCTGCATTTAACTAAAGCTTTTTCTGGTTGTTGATTGGCTATTTTTATAAACTGTCTCAAAATTTACATTATTGCTACTCCATAATCAGAAGTAGTATTATTAAACTCTCAAACTCATTATTGCCTCAAGGTTACCTCATTATTACCTCATTGTTAGCAAAGTTTAACTTATTATTCTCACAGCTCCTACATTATTAAATTACGTAATACATTCACATAACATTATTAAACATGTTTACAATAATATAAGCATATACAATGACTATAATATACACTTTTTACAAATCATTACATACACATATTGCTTTAAGGCGGGCTGTTATTGAATTTACATATTATATAATTTGACTGAAATTATTTAAGTGTTAAAAATACGTCCTAAAAATAAAAAAATTCGAAAAATGTTCTATATAAAGGGTACTCTGGGTTGGGGGTATTTTCTTTAAAATCTTCTTGTCGCATCCTTGGAAGATACTAAACTCAAGTACCAAGTTTGGTATTTATCCGACTTTTCATTTTTGAGTTATGCTATTCACAGACTGACACACGCACACACACACGGACATGTTTCCAAAAATCCTTTTTTTTGGGGGGGGGAGAAGATTCCGGGAATCTCAAAATATGTATGAAATCTGGATATCGAATTTTTGGGTGGAATGCAATACTTCCCCTACTTACTATACGTAGTAGAGAAAGTAAAAATAGGTAATTATAAGTTTCTGTTGTTATAATAAGTTTAAAAAAAAAACATGTGCGGACAGTTATTGACTTACCCTCGTAATAAAAGAAGAATAATAGATTTTTATTGTCATTAAGTTAATTAGCAATAGACAACGTCGAATGATAACTATAGCAGATAAGGATTACAATAAAATACAAAAAAAAAAATTAGAGTTAAAATGATAGCATAGCATGAATGTATATTATTCATAGAGAAAATTGAAAAAATTCATCCTATATACAACTGAAAAATTACAATGAAACACAACATTAATGATTCCTAGTTACAAATGCATGAATGCATATTGGTCATTCAGTAAACTCAATTAAAAATACCTGCTATGTACGACTGAAAAATACAAAAACATACATTAACAAACAAAAACTTAGTACCAACGATTTAAATTAAAAGCAAAGCATTTAATAAAATTAGGATTTGATTTCAAAGTATTCTTGTTTGAAATAAAAGGGGTTAGCAAGCAATCTGTCAAAGTCTGCATTTAAAATTAGTGTACATGATTGAATTGAATCAGTTGGTAGTGGATAGTACAATCTTATAGCTAACACCTCAAAAGTATTGAGTGATTTGGAGAGTCTGTGATGTGGTGTATCACTTAGGTTGTTATTCCTAGTACTATAACTGTGTATATCCGTCCATATTGGTAGTATCATGCAAATAATAACTACAATAACCACATACCTTCGTCATAAAAGATGTTGGAAATGATGTCCACACATTTCTCATACCTTTTAACAGCTAGGCGATACAGGGTGTTTCAGTGGGACGTCCCTCATTTTAAATTGCTGTATTATAGGAATGAGTAATAAAACGGTACCCCGGCACAAAGATAGACGAGTTCACCACAAACTCGACGCACGCCACATAAGCACTAGTATACTGTTAATAGCAAATTATATGTAAATAGTTCACAGGGGCTCCACAGCGGCGCTGATATACATTAAGTCAAGCTCAATAAACTAGATGTCACCACGGGTAATTAGCGCAGGAGTGTAATTAATTAAGTAATTTACCTACTGGCTATGGTTCTGTGATAAAAAGATCGAGAGACATGACAGACAATTGGTCTTAACTGATCCTCGCTGCCTATCAAAGTGGCGTCCTTTAAACCGGAAGAATAGTTGATTTATTCGTCAGTGGAGTAAATCCTATGCCCTCTCTGACCATATCCCGTCTCCTCTTATTCATGGGTACCTTGTAGAGACGACTTGACGATCTCTGGCAGTGTTTGAGCTCAGTGGTCTTACCACTAGTGTGCCTCACTCTGCCAAGAGGAGCACTGTTCGCCCTACCGGGACCTCCAATTCAACCGAGCTGCGATGACGAACCCGGCGTGAACCACGAGAGCCAACTCAGCTGAGGAAGTGTCCGCGACCAAGCAGGCGGTACCTTCTCCAGTCGGCCGAACAAACATCCCCAGACCTCGAACCTCTTGTCGTGACAACACGCAAAAATGGACGCATCACAGTCCACAACAAGTAATAACGCATTAACAAAATCAAATAAAAATGAGAGGTTATCATCCCTGGGAAAGAATTTACTAGTCAGAAGATATGCTGGAAATGTCCCCCACCTCTTCTTGAATATACATTCTTGCCCATTTCACCATGTCAGATACACGCCATAACATCAATATTAATTATTTCAGCTGTGATGTTCCTCTGGAGACCCTGGATGGTACATGAACTGTTTCTATAGACTTTCCTTTAGATATCCCCACAAAAAATAATCCACTGAGGTCTGGTCTGGTGGCAATCTGGGAGGCCACAAATCTTTGGAGATAAGACGATCTTCGAAGAAGTTATGGATGGGAGCGTTGGATTTGTGTGAGGTATGACATGCAGCACCATCCTGCTGAAAATATCCTTGCTTAAGCTCAACATCGTCTAACTGTTCAACTGCATCCATGAAAATGCTCTTGTAAAGTTCAGCATTGAGAGTTTCTTCAAACAAAATTGATCCAATAATACGTTACGCAGATATTGCGCACGACACACCAACTTTGTCTGTAGTGGTTCTTCATGGTACATATAAGGATTTTCTGGCACCCATGTCCTTGTGCTTTGTGAGTTTAGTATCCTGAGAGATGAAACCACGTTATTTTCAATATTTTTGATTCTCTTTTCCCAAACCAATTACAATATTGCTGTCATTTTTCTTCTTGTCTGGTTCTTTCAGCTCATGAACTACTGTCATTCTGTGTGGTCTGAGTTTTGCACGCTTTGCTGCTCTTTGGCACATTATCGCCGAGTAACGGGCTTCTTGTGAGAGTCTGGACCTAAAGACTTATACGGGAGCGAAGCACTCATGAACATCTGCTGCACACTTTGGTACCAATGATGGTGAATTGTTTTTTTTCCCTTCTTTGCTGACTAATGACCAATTGTTTCCAGCTTTTCTACCTAATTAGAACTGTATTTCGATAAGGACCATCAAGAACACATATTCATGTTAATACACTCTCTGTGTGGCGGTAACAGAATTGGTAAGCCAGCAATTCTTCAATAAACACTTGCTGTTAAAGTGTATACTCAATTTCAATGTTTAAGTAACAACAATGGCTAATGTGCGAGAAGGTGGAATTTATACATGTAATCGAAGCTCCTGGTTTATGGAGCATTTGCATGTACACACATTCTACATGCCACATGTCACAGAGTTATTACGATTTAAAGTGTGGGATGTCTCACTGAAACAGCCTGTATATCGGCAGCAAATCCGTGGAATGATATAGAGATTGTGGGAAAATTGCCAGAGAAGGATATGAGGACATTGATAAGCAAAAACCGAGGGTAAGGAGTGTTGAAATGAGATCAATGGCATTTTACAGAATGATAACGGAATTAGGAAAGGAAACGTACGCAGAAATTTGTAATAAAAGGGAAAGGGAAGCAATAGCATGGTTTAGGCCAGGGCTGGCTCCAGGAGTTTTACCGCCCCGTGCGATAATTGGAAATGCCGCCCCCCTAATATATATCCGCAACGTCGGTTCTCCACGACTAGGTATTCTCACAAAACATGTATATCCATATGTGTGTATATATATGGCTGCCGAATCATTACATGCAACAAGAGAGGTGTTTGATGACAGAATAATTAGTGTTGATTTATGGCCCCCTCGTTCTCCTGACGTAACAAGTTGTGATTTTTATTTATGGGGTTCACAAAGTGTATCGTTCCAATCCTCGAACATTACAGGAACTTAGAGAAAACATTGTGCAAGAAATAACAAGAATTTCTGCTGCTGAGCTTCGGAGAGTGAGCGAGAATATTTACACGAGATATGCTGCCTGTTTGAGAGCAGAAGGTCAACATTTCCAGCATCTATTATAAGGTAAGGAGTTTAGTGCGCCTATGCCGGCGTAATTTCCCCGGCGACTGCTGGCTGTCTCGCGCAGTAGAGAGAGGCCGCGAGTGGGTTCGAATATAATTTAAGTACCCTATATATATGCACAGTATTTTTCAAAACATGACGGCCTCGGCTCCCACCCTTGCCCAAGTCGGCTGAGCTTTGAGGGTTGGTTTTACAAGATTTGTGGTTGAAAGCAAATCTCACAGTTGTCAAATCTTTACTGGTTCTTAAACTATGGAGCGCGCTTCTCGGGTAGCACGCATGAAAATATTTAAAGTACCTCTATCAATGACGGAGCTGTTTTTATTTTTCACGGGAGTCTTTGGTGAAGAAGGTTGCTGATGTTCATTCACATCATCAGATTCAGGTGATATCCAGGGTCGGAAAAGAAACAACATGTGCACTAGCTCACCGGTTTGCAACCTTACAACATCAAACACGAAACAAGAGTGACACTGACGAAGCTGAAGGAAATACAGAAAACACATTTGGCTACGTTGCTTCTCACCCTCCTAATGAGGGTCGCCTTTTGTTATTGCCCGATGGAAGGCGGAAAGCTCTGGTCAAAGGTATTGGACGGGTATGCCTTATCAATAAATAAAACTGAAGAAGAGATATATGAGGTGAAAGAACAAGGTTGTTCTGAATGAAAGATAATGCAAAGTCACATAATAAAAGTGTTCAGTATTTCGGGTTTAACATTCATGTGTGTGTTTAAAACCACACACAAAATGAAATCATACTTGGCAGTTGACTGCATTAGTTAATAATAATCTTTATTAATACTCCTCCACCTTTCTGGCGTCACTTCATTCCCTGCTTTCCTTGTGAGCTGTTCCACTCGCGAAAGTACATATTTTGTTGTGTCTTGTAACATAGCACTTTACTTCTGCCCAGATTAGTTCTATGGGGTTGAAGTGGCAATAATACGGGGGAATCTGATGGTTTGATGCCATGTTTTTTAGTGTTCATCTACAACATATTTTGAGCCTGGGTTTGGTTTCATTTGAATAACAGAAGTTAAAAAGTTCTCCTTTTTACTTTATCTACTACGTATAGTAAGTAGGGCAAGTATTGCATTCCACCCAAAAATTCTATACCGATAAATCATTGGAAATACATGTTTTGAGGCGCCCTGAAACCAAATAAAGATTTTTGGAAACATATCTGTGTGTGTGTGTGTGTGTCTCTGTTTGTGAACATAACTCATAAACGAAAAGTTGGATAAATATCAAACTTGGTATTTGAGTTTAGTATCTTCAAAGGATGCGACTCGAAGATTTACAAGAAAATCCTCCACCCTTTACATGAACATTTTTCGAAAGCTTTGATTTTCTCAAAAATAGCATTTTCATGGCAAATGAGATGTATATCTTGAATTTTCTGGGAATGTCCCGAAAAGTCCTGTTCATTCTGAATGACATTTGCATAACTGGTAAACCGTAAGAGATAGACAAGATTTTACTGCACAAAAAAGTAGATCTCGTTAAAACACACAATTCTATTTCATATACATTTTTGGTGGAGTGAACCATTTCCGAAATATTTCTTGTTATTTGTTTGAATTTTCCAATACTTTTTCTCAAATGAGAATTCGTTGTTCGTTTTTTTATGGCCTGGACATGCAAAAGCAATGGAATGCGCCACATAGCAACCGGCTCTTAAAACATTTGACTATCGCTTAAAGTCTACCAATTCCGCTTGCACCTACAAGAAAATTGGCAATAAGTTTCTCTAAATTTTTATCTCGATTAACATGAAGTTGATGGAGAATAAGCGTTTGTAAAAATAGTTCGTACAAGAGTGGAGAAAGTCATGTGAGTGCAACACATCGATTTGTTTACATTGAATTTATATGCCAAATTATGGCGAGTGAGCCACTGTACCATTTGTACTTTAGTGTTACTGTGAGCGTGCGGTTATCTATTTGGACCGTGCGGTATGGGGCGTTGTCCATAACAATAACACGCCTGGTTGAGTAGCTGATCCTTAAACCATCTGTAGAAATGTCTTCATGGTAATACCCAGATCTGAAGAGCAGTAAGTGGTCATAAAAAATGAGATGTTCCAGCATGGGCAATAATAAACCGCTGCGGGTGACTTGATGGAGCGTTCAATTCTGTCATCGGTCCAACCCTTTGATACGGTATGGCCGGCGTTTAACCACGTTTCAGTCTACCATACTGCTTCCCTCAACCTCTTCTTTTGTATTTATCTTAAAAATAATATTCTTAGTGTTAAAATATGGGATATTTCAAATATTAATTGTCTTCATCTCAAATCCGAGATCATGGAGGACATTGTTCAAAGAACTAAGGCTTCCATGAAATAGCTCTACTTGTTTAAGTGAAAAAATAAGTTGTTGTATGGCAGAATGCTCATTTTGGATGTAGAGGTGCCTTCTTTTGCATTTAATTAAAAGTTGTCCAATTGAGTTTCTCTGAAGTTAAAAGCAGTAGTTACTAATGCAGTAGGCTGACAACACAAGAAGTAACTGAACGCACAAATAAGCCGCACTTTTGGATATCACAGAGCGGTAACTGACCTAAGGGGTTCACGAGCGACCAATGTAAGCAAATAAGCTAAAGCTAATGGCTTGAAATACTGCTGTTATTAAGCTTTATGCTTATTGTTGAACGCCTACCGCGCACCGGATGTTTTGACGATAATCATCATGAAGGATCACATCCAATGTGACCAACTCTTGTGCTTCATTTCTCACCAGTTTCATAATAAAAATATCCAGAAAGTGTCTACAATTTAAGTATGATTTGCACTTCCTCCTATTTTCATATACCTTGTTCACGTTTTAAGATTTTTCCGCCTCTAAAACGAACTACCCTGGGCGGTGGTACGGCTGGATCCGCACCCCCCCTTGAGCCGGCTCTGGTTTAGGCTAGGAGTCTGGAGTCTTAGAGGACTCGCAGGTTATGTTATACAAGGAATGAGATGGAATGCATGTACTGATGGTATGTAAAGGAACAAATGAATGGAGAAAATTATTTATTAGAAAGAAATGATTTAAAAAAATCTGATGTGTTACACATCACATGACTTTCTCTACTCTTGTACAAACCATTTCTACAAACGCTTATTCTCCATATGCTTCATGCTAATCGAAATGTCAATATTATTGATAATTTTCTTGTAGATGCAAGGGGAATTGCTAGGTTTTAAGCGATAGTCAAATATTTTAAGAGCTGGTTGCTATGTGGCACATTCCATTCTCTTTGTATGTCCAGGCCATAAAAAATGAATAACGAATTCCCATTTGAGAAAAAGTATTGGAAAATTAAGGGAATAACAAGCAATATCTCGAAAATGATTCACTACAAAAAAAAATGTATATGACATAAATTGTGTAGTTTAACGCGATCTACATTTTGTGTGTAGTAAAATTTTGTCTATCTCTTATGGTTTACCAGTTATGCAAAAGTCGTTCACAATGAAGAATATTTTAGGAGACATTCCCAGAAAATTCAAGATATACATTATCTCCATGCCTTACGGTTTACCAGTTATGCAAAAGTCATTCAGAATGAAGAGGGCTTTTGGGAACATTCCAGAAACTTCGAGATATACATTTCATTTGTCATGAAAATATCTTAAACATATGATATTTTAATCAAAATCGTTAGAGCCATTTTTGAGAAAAATAAAATTTTCGAAAAATGATCCATGTAAAAGGTAGTTGGGGTGGGAGGATTTTATTGAAAACCTTCGTGTCGCATTTCTGGAAGATACTGAATCTAAATACCAAGTTTGGTGTTTATCCGACTGTTCGTTTCTGAGTTATGCTGTTCAAAGACAGACACACACACACACGGACATGTTTCTAAAAATGCTTTTTTGGATTCAAGGGGCCTGAAAACATGTATTTCTGGTGAAATCTCGGTATCGAATTTTTGGGTGGAATACAATAATTCCCCTACTTACTATACGGTAGAGAAAGTAAAAACAGCGCTATAGGAGGTTTAGGAGAATTTTTGTGGAAATGAAAATGGGAAGTGGAAAATAGTATGTGAAAAGAGGGAATGCGAGGAAGATTATAGAATTTAAGAATGTAAGAATTTAACTCAATGTAATATCAGGAATATGGGGAACAAGCCATGGTCAATCCTAACGTCTAAATAGATAAAATAAAATGTTTTTTAAGAAAAATTGTATTGACACATTAATTCTTCATGGCCAGGTAGGTAAATATAACCATGCTGCGTCCCTTAAAAATAAATAAATAAACGCGAGTCAATAGGATGAGCATTAACGTTATCCAAACACAACTGCAGAAATTAACCTCCACCAACTCCCGTGGTTGCAATTCCTCAACTATAGTTATCTTATAAGGTTTTAACTTTAAAATTTTAGTGGCATTCCAAGCTGAGATTTGCAAACTTCCTGATTCCTGTGCAAGTTTTATCAGATATTTCTTTGGACTGGTTCTAACTTTTCTCCTGTGTCAACGAGTTTTTCCTTTGTAATAACAAAGGATTCTGTGTGCTAAAATACACTGGCCTTTTGGCATTATAACGCACTATAACACTGAAACACATGGTCTCACAACGTATCAACCTCTGTACAGCACAGAGTTCTCGTCAACTGATTAGCCAGCACACGGGGAGGGAACAGAACCGGTTAGAAACAGCGCAGTGCAGGTCAAGTAATTCCCTGTAATATGGCCACGCTTCCACGGCTCTGCATTTAGATGTAGCGCGGCATATGTACTGCTGTTAACAGTATGCTGCGTGCATGCTGAATATAGGATGCATGAGGTAGAGGAAAGGAGATGACATCATCTTGTTGCTTGAAAATTCGTAACAGACGAATTATAATGACTTGATGCAATACAACCAGAGTCAGAAGTAGCAGCGGACCTAGATTATTTTGCTGTTACGATTATCCGCAAATACTCGTAGACGTAATTGACTGAATTGACTTCACATCAGCGCTTACTAGATGATCCAGCCGTGCTAGTTCCAAATCCGCCGATAGGAGGCATGTTTTTACACCTAACTTCAGTCACCAAGCCAGTTCTAATTCGTTAAGTAATAACGTGGTACCAGGAACTTGGATGTTTACAAATTATATAAACAAATACAGTTAAAGCAAATAGTACATAGTGTATATAACGGAGGGGAACACCTCGCGCATTGTGACCTACGGAAGATCTATTACGGCTATCACCCTGTCGGAGGAAGGGATGAAGTGAAGGGGCCAGAGGAGGTTATAGACAGGACACTGCTGGAGCTGCTCAGAGAGAGCGATGAACTATCCGTCAACCAAGCAGCCCTCTAGTGTCTACGGGGAGTACTCTCTCCTTTGAGCAAACATCCACGCCACCTATCAGGCGCCGTCATTCACCACGAAACTTGGAAGCACACCTGGAAGAATGAGAAGGAAACGGAACGATAGGGAAATGATGGAAAGGAAATCGTGGTAGATGAGAAGCCACCCTAACATTCGCCTACCGACCAGGGAAAACAACGTAGTCCAAGATCACATTGTGTGGGCGACTGGGTAACAAGTATTGTAAATATTAGACAGGGGAAATGAACGCCAGCAAATATTACAGCTTTCGAATTTGGCTGTTTAATTTATTTATACTAAGCTGTCAAAGTTTGATCTAATTGGTTTCCAACTCCATTTAACACAGTTGATAACTATTATATACACGGAAACACCTGCCATCTACGGCGGTTAGGGAACTAAAAGGCGAGATCTACTTTTTCTTGTTAGGTTTGCGGTACTTATTGGTGCTGTATACTTGTGCTGATTGTAGAGTAATTGTCATTATGACCTGGTGTTCAGGGCTACGTCCAACAGCAATCCTGAAATATTTATAATGGACGAATTGATTGTTAAATAACCTCCAAACGAGAAACCTTCTTGTCTAAAAAAAATTATAGCACCCAGCCAGGAATCAAACCGGTACCCCTGGCGCAGTAGAAATGCTCTACCAAATGAGGTACCAAACCAGTGATAGATCCAGTTTTGAGCTGGGAAAGTTTTTATGCTGGAATAGCGCAGCCAACGGCACCGCTCGTCAGCTGTCGAATTTGTTGCTACCCGTATGCCACATGATTAAAAGGGTCTAAATTATGCAAACGGGGCGGAATATCAAACTCTAAGTTAGACAGTCTTTTTTGCCTTGTGTCAAACGTTGCCTGTGCAAAATTTGTTCGGAAACAATGCAATAGCGCGGATTTATATTCAGTACAAACAAATCTTCACACTTCGAGTTTTATATGTGCACTAGAATCCCATTGAATCTATCTACCTTAATTTCTAACTTAACTTTTTTGCAATACCCTACATTGGCTTCAGCGAATGTTATTATTATCTTTAGTTTTACTTTCCGTACTACGTATAGTAAGTAGGGGAATGTAGCGGGGATTAATAAAAAAAAGCTTTCTTGGTATCGGGTTTCTGACTCGTAAAGGATTTTGTTTTGCCGGCTGCTCAGGTAGAGGGTTAATAGTTGGGTGTGGGCTCTTATCTCAGGGAGTGTGGATAGGAGGTGAATGACACTCGCATTTCTCCTTCAGTGGCCCGTTTATTCTGAAGTTCCACACTGAATTCCTTTTACCGAATCCCCGTCACACAAGACTTGATTCCACCTATCATCCCCAGCTAATATTTACGTGTTTCCCCCGTTCTGCTTTTCTTCATATGTCGAAAAAATATGACGTGAATTTTGTTGACTCTAATTTAGTCATTTTCTACCTGCCCTTCCTCACTTTCACTGAACATTAACTTTCCAACATGTTCTACCTCGACGCTTGACGCGAAGTTCCACCAACGATACTACACGAAATTATTTATGTTTCTACGTGTATTCTGCCCCCCTGTACGACACGAAGTTATGTGCTCTTCTCCACTGTATGACACGAAGTTATGTACTCTTCTCCACTGTATGACACGAAGTTATGTACTCTTCTCCCCTGTACGACACGAAGTTATGTACTCTTCTCCACTGTACGACACGAAGTTATGTACTCTTCTCCACTGTATGACACGAAGTTATGTACTCTTCTCTCCTGTACGACACGAAGTTATGTACTCTTCTCCCCTGTACGACACGAAGTTATGTACTCTTCTCCCCTGTACGACACGAAGTTATGTACTCTTCTCCCCTGTACGACACGAAGTTATGTACTCTTCTCCCCTGTACGACACGAAGTTATGTGCTCTTCTCCACTGTATGACACGAAGTTATGTACTCTTCTCCCCTGTACGACACGAAGTTATGTACTCTTCTCCACTGTACGACACGAAGTTATGTACTCTTCTCCACTGTATGACACGAAGTTATGTACTCTTCTCCACTGTACGACACGAAGTTATGTACTCTTCTCCACTGTACGACACGAAGTTATGTACTCTTCTCCCCTGTACGACACGAAGTGATGTACTCTTCTCCACTGTACGACACGAAGTTATGTACTCTTCTCCCCTGTACGACACGAAGTGATGTACTCTTCTCCACTGTACGACACGAAGTTATGTACTCTTCTCCCCTGTACGACACGAAGTGATGTACTCTTCTCCACTGTACGGCACGAAGTTATGTACTCTTCTCCACTGTACGACACGAAGTGATGTACTCTTCTCCACTGTACGGCACGAAGTTATGTACTCTTCTCCACTGTACGACACGAAGTGATGTACTCTTCTCCCCTGTACGACACGAAGTGATCCATCTGACACACGTCTCAAACTCCTCTCCGTCCTAGATTATTTTTCTATTCTCCGCCTATTTTCTAGTTTCATTCCTCCTTTTTACTATTCACAAGACTTTTATAATTTCTCATTGGTTATTTTTATAAGTTTTACGCCGTTTCCCATTGGTTCGTTACATTTTCAAGTTGACCTTAACCGCGTCTAACATTACCGTCTTATTTCTGCCTGATTACATTTTCTGTGCGGTTGACTGCACCGGACTTCCTTTCTGTTGTTCTCGTTTCCTGTGGGTTTCACAAAATTCTATACAACTTAAACGCTTGCTAATGTCTCATGCCTGTTTGTTCTTGAAATATTTCACCTTTTACAGTTTTCACTTTGTCTCTCTTCGCTCTAAAATACGCGTTTTACTACATTTTATTTCCATCTGTTTCTTTTATTCCCGTTCATATTATTTATTCGTTTCTGTTATTTACTAAATACCTCGTTATGATTTTTTCCCCCTTTTCCTACTCCTTCATATTATCTTTATTCTTCCTTCTTATTATTATTCCCGTCCTTATTATGATTATGTTGATTATTAATATTATTATTTTGTTCTTATTCTTATTATTCTGGCGGATCTTATCACTTTAGTAAGTATTGCATTTCACCGGAAATATGTTTTGAGGTCCCATGAACCTAAAAAAATTGTAGAAAAAGCTTTGTGTATGTGTGTAGATCTCCGTGAAAAGCACAACTCAAAAACGAGAAGTTTAAATATTAAACTTGTTATTTAAGTTCAGCATCTTTCAAGGATGCGACACAAAGATTTTCAAGAAATTTTTATTGTCTCAAAAATGGCTAACGATTTTGATTAAAATACCATGTGTTTAATATATTTTCATGGGAAATAAAGTTCATCCTGAATTTTTGGGGAATAGTCTATGAAACCTTTTTATTCTGAATGACGTTTGCATAATTTGTAAATGTAAGAGATAGACAAAGTTTTACTGCACAAAAAACTTAGATCTCATTTATTTAGGTAAAATAAATTTTTTGTAGAGTTAACCATTTCCAAGGTATTACTTGTTATTGGTTTGAATTTTCAAATACTTATACTTTTGTGAAATGGGAAGTCGTTATTCGTTTCTCTCCCTCGTCCATCAAAGATAACGAAATTTCAAAGCCATTACTTATATACTGACCCGCTCTTAAACTAAAGGATTTGACTATCGCTTAATCCTACTATATTTCCCTAATCCCGTTGTGCTGACAAGGAAATATTCAATAAGACGACTTCTGCAAATGTTTATCTCGATTAACGTGAAGTAGATAGAAGAATACGCGTTTGTATGTAGAGTAGTTGCACAAGAGTGAGTAGAGAAAGTCGTGTAATTGTAACAAATAATATTTTTATTTTACTAAAGCGGGTGCATCTGACTGCTTGCCTCACCTTTGAAAGCGTTAAGTTTCGGCATCGGTGCTCTTAGCTTGTGGAACTGTCGGCAACTCATATTGGGACGCCGGTAGAAACCTCCAGAATTCGCCTCGCTTCAAGGCTCGTGTGAAGACGCTTCTCGGGTGTATAAAGAAGGTTGACCAGTAGCTCAGCATTGAATCAGTTCTGTTCTACTGTTTCCTCAGTGAGTTCTTGCAGCGTGCGGGCAAATAGCAGTTATCTAATGAGGAGAAGGAGTTGAGTTGCGCAACTATGAATTGAAGTGTTACATGCCGGAAAAACCAAACAGTGAATTAAGAAAGAACGGACTAAGTCATAATACAGGATATGTGGCCAACTTGAGAAGAATCATATATTTTATGTAAAAGGCAGTGGCAGTGTGTGTTGCAAATCTCGATCAAGATCTGCAGAAAGCACATTATTAGAGGCTGACATGCTCACTGCTGTATTATTAATGCTTTAACGGCTTGTGGGGAAGGATCAGCTAAGCTTTGTCTACCACCTACACACAACGAGATGTGTAACGAAACCATTGCTGCAAACGTTTATCTCGATTAAAATTGTTTTCATGGACTTTGCTTCTCATTTAAATTAACCTACTTAAGGTATATTTATATTTCATAACTATATCGTATATTTTGAAAGGAAAATTTTACAAAAAAGAAACAAAATCTTCGCCGTTATTGTTCAAGGTGTGACGTCATCAATAAACATTTTAAATGGTAACATATTTTTTTTTCTCTACCACGTACCTGTAGAGAAGGTATTGCATTCCATACCAGGATTTCACTGGAAATACATGTTTTGAGACCCCTGAATGCAGAAAAGCATTTTAGAAAAAATTCTGTGTTTGTGTCTGTGTGGCTCTAAGCAGCATAATTCAAAAATGAAAAGTGGGATAAGTATCAAATTTTGTATTTAAGTTGAGTATCTTCCAAGGATGGGACACGAAGATTTTCAAGAAAATCCTCCTACCTCAAATATCCTTTACATGGAACATTTTTCGAAAATTTTGATTTTATAAAAACTGGCGTGCCAAATAAAATTTATATCTTGAATTTTCTGGGAATGACCTTTGAAGTCCTCTTCATTCGGAAGAAATTTTGTATAATATTGTATAACTGGTAAACGTTAATTGATAGACGAAAACATACTACACAAAAATATAAACCTATTTAAAACACACAGTTTATTGCAAATAAGTTTTTTTTGTAGCATTAGCCATTTTCGAGATATGTTATTATTTGCTCGAATTCTTCATTACTTGGCCACTTTCTTAAAGTCCTGTCAACATTCAGTTGTTTCTCGCGATGTCATGGAAACAGTATGGAATTTTAAGGCCAGCATACAGCGTTCAGTTGTTAAACATTTGACTATCGCTGTTCTTTTTGTATCTATAACGAAATGTGTAATGTAGCTGTTTCTGCAAAGGTTTATTTGGATTAAAGTGTAGTAGATATAAACACAAGCTTTAGTAGGAATAGTTTGTATAATCAAAAATATAGAGGGTAGAGAAAACCATTGGAATGTATCACATAAGATTTTTAATAAGGTGTTCCAAATGGTCCCCATTTGCAATCTAAGTGGCTGAATCGAAGCGTGAATTCTTGTTCAATATTTTCACGTACTGCTGGTGATATATCTCTACGTGCTTTAATGATTCTCTTTTTAAACCCTTGCATATTAGCATGCCTCGTTACAGGATTCTAGATTTTAAATATGTCCATAAAATGTAATCAAATGGAGAGAGATCTGTTGCCATAGCAACTAAATCTTTTGTGTGAGACAAATGAACTTCTTCATGCAACTAAATGAGATAACTGCCTTTTAGAAAAATACGTGATGTGTTGTACTCACATGACTTTCTCTACTCTTGTACAAACTATTTTTACAAGCGCTTATTCTCAATTTACTTCATGTTAGTCGAGATAAACATTTGCAGAAACCATCCCATTGCTAATGTTATTGTAGATGCAAGGGGAATATGGTAGGCTTTAAGCGCTAGTCAAATGTTTTAAGAGCTGGTTGCTATGTGGAACATTCCATTCTCTTTGTATGTCCAGGACATAAAAACACGAATAACGAATATTCCCATTTGGGATAAAGTATAAGTATTGGAAAATTCAAACAAATAGCAAGGAATATCTCAGAAATGGTTCACTCGACAAGAAAATGTATATGGCATAAATTGTGTTTATTAACGAAATCTACATTTTTTGTGCAGTAAACTTTTGTCTTATCTTTTACTGTTTACCAGTTATGCAAAAGTCATTGAGAATGAAGAGGAGTTTTGGGGATATTGACATAACATTCCAGATATACATTTCATTTGCCATGAAAATACCTTAAACATATATTTTAATCAAAATCGTTAGAGCCATTTTTGAGAAAACCAACATTTTCAAAAGATGCTCCATTTAAAGGGCAGTCTTGGGTGGAGGGATTTTCTTGAAAATCTTCGTGTCGCACGTTTTTGAGGGGGGCTCAAAACATGTATTTCCAGTGAAATCTCGATATAGTATTTTTGATTGGAATTCAATACTTCCCCTATTTACTATATGTAGCAGAGAAAGTAAAAATGAAAAAAATAGTTGCCATTTATAATGTTTTTGCGAATACGTAACATCCCCTAGAGTAATGTAACTTTGTTGTAAATTTTTCGTTTAAAAGATTAAATTTGACGGTACGAGAATTTTTTTAAAAATTCAGTTAATTTCAGTTCTATTTGCATTATTCCTTACTTATGAAAGACTCTGTACGTTCATATCCTGCTCTTCGTCTTAGACTACAAAAATCAATATTAATAAACATTGCTTAACTTTGTAGCTACAACAAGCGCTGCCACGTCGTCTGCAGACGTGTATTTTGTTGTTTCCAGAATTGTGGCTTTGGGTTAAAGCCTACCACATTACCGTTACCATAGAGAAAATGGGAGCACCGGCTTCCGCGAACAATTTGTGAAATTAAAAAAAGCGGATTACGGCGAAGTTACTCGTTCCCCAAGAGATTCTAGGATCGATACATTCTCTCGCTTCTGGGCTTTAGAAGGACTGAAACCTCCCGTAGGACTTTTACCTGCAGTTCGGTTACAGAAATGTCAATCCCGGGTCTAGACAGTTACGTAATCTCTCTCCAGTTTTTTCACACAGGGTATTTACTGCATTGCCGGCGGCGAATACAAATTGCGGGAAATTATAAAGCAGAAAAAAAACAGTTGCAAACTACGTTAGCGGCAAGGGGTCGCATATCCAGCATAATAACAGCAACGCTACGTCAACTAATTGAAACATTATCATTTGCTACTCAAAATGGGTTTTCACTGCTTCGCAAGGCGAATGCTACCTATCATTTCGCTTCCCATTTCATGATTCAGATGGTCTTAGGGTCGGTCGGCGCCGGACAGATGGCGTAGATGTTTCGCCCGATGGAAAGTTTTTCATGGCCAGATGACAGCCTTTTCTAAGCCGCCTCAGATGGATCGAGTTCTCTCCGGTTCCGCCTGAGGGAACCTTCTGTGAGCAGCCCACCGGTGACTTGGGATCGTTGGGAGCCTCTGCGCGCCTATATCCTCCTGCGATATCTTCACCTCATCCATTCATCTTTGGGATAGTAAACATAAAATATCTGCGTTGGGTTGAGGTGTTCCCTCGTTCCCTGCTCATTGTCGTTGGTGACTACCAATCAAAATAAATTAACTCACGACAAGCGACATGTTTGTTTTTAAAAAATCAAATTGAGTTTTATTTATGGACTCTTTAACTGCTGTGGTCCTTAGCGTCACATTCTATATTGGGCGTGAAAGACCAGTGATTTTGCTCAGAGGCCCCTTTATTAGGCTTGAGGTTCTTTTACGTGCCGTAAATCTACGACACGGGACCACCGGTTTTACTTCCTTCTGAAGGAAGCGATGCTAAGGATTTTTACGCCCGAAAAAAATTCACCAACCTCCGCCGGATTTAAACCCGCGACCTCGAAAGACGATATATTTGTTTTTTGCTAGTTACTTAGATTAAAATTTAATCTGCACAATAACGAGTGAAAACAACTATGTACGTACAAAAATAATAAATGCCGAATGATTCCAGAATTATATGTTACAGGTTTATTTATAGTAACTAGAGTCGGGAGCGCACACGTAGGAGGGAGAGTGCAGGTTGCGCACTAGCAATACTCTGAGTCACGTGACCTCCCAGTTTATGCGAGCGAGAATGAAAGAAAGCCGCAGTGCACTTACCTCTGTTTCTCTGCGCAGTGGCTTTCCCCTACCCTCTTCGTGTGTGCTTCCAGTACTGTACAAGAGTGCATTTTGTTTGCATCTGACAAATCACGAACAGAAGACTCTTAACATGAGGAATTTAATGTTGACGCATGTAGCGCAGTAAGAACACCTATGGTTCCTAGTCTCAAAATGCTTATTTTGGTATTGTCTTTACAACTTCCTGTACATTATTTCTCCGCAACGTCTATATTGGTTTCTTTCATCTGTGATTCAACCTTGTAGTTGGATATAATGTGTTGTCTCTGCTATAAATTACATTGATATGCATAATTTTTGCTTCAGATCAACTGTTTTATGGTTCTTACTTCCTCACTGTAGATAGTCACAAAACTCATATTTAGTTTGTTTCTGCACGCCCAGTCTTGTACTTTCTCTACCATCTAGAGGAAGTATTGTATGCCATTTAAAAATTCGATATTGAGATTCCACTGCGAATACATACTTTGAGGTCTCCTCCCCTCAAAGCATATTTAGAAAATGGTCCGCATGTCTGTGAACAGTATAACTCAAAAACGAAATATTGGATGACTGAAAACTTTGTATTAAGTTCAGCATCTTCCAAGGATGCAAAACAAAGATTTTCAGCAAATTTCTTCCACCCCAAACTAGGCCTTACATGCATTAGACTGGACTAGTGAATAGAGGGGAAAACTAGCACTGCGACACTCAAGGGCTCTATTGTGCGTACACCTCGGGAGGGACGGATGAGGTGAGTGAACCACATAAGGAAACGGGTTGCAGAGCGAAGCCGCGCAGAGTTCTCTAAGTCCCAGGCTTGACCACCCGGCCACGAGAGTGCCACTCTAAGACCCCCATCCCAGTTGGACCGGGGAAACATTTCCAAAGCCCAAGCGTCTGCCGAAGCCACCTTAAAGTAAGATAGAGATGGCCTAGCGCCATCTGCCCGACACGGACCGAACCACAGACCCGGAGTCAACCTGAAAGGGAAAACCTCCAAGACCCCCGAATGTGAGCAGCCTTTACATGGAAATAATTTCATTATTTTGGACCCCCACCCAGGTCCTACTATGATAGGTACGGAATCGGCGCTTTCGGAGTCCGGAGCTACACTCTCGATTGGGTTCTTCTTAGTGATGAGGGGGCTTATGCCAAACGCCCAGTATGCTTTGGTCCACAAGCCTCTTTGACCAACTACCAGTTACCTCTCTGAACACTGTCTAACGGATACCACTGCGTGGGACGGAGAAGAGAAGTCACAAAGGTTGACTAGGCAATATGTAATTTCTAGCCCTTGCCCTGTATTGCATTTCTCAGATATGCCGTTTTAGAAAGCCAGATGCAGAAATGTTTAGACAATATTCGAGAATGGAGTTCTAAAAATGGCATTTTGTTTCTCAAATAAGTCAATCTGCATTAATTTCTGGCCACCTAGGAGACGATTACCACCTTCCCTCTGATTCGGTTCAGATTTACTTCCATTCGCAGATGAGATGAGATGAGATTGCTGGGGTTGACCTTTGATAGGAAACTTATCTGGCCATCGCATATAGCACAGTTAAAAGCGCGATGGGACCGTTCTCTGAATATATTGCGGGTATTAATTGGCCAATCTTGGGGACCGCATAGGACAGTTTTGCTACGACTGTATCACACACTGATCCGATTAAGTTAGACCAGCAGGACCATCTGTGCTGAGATTAGACGCAGCCCATAATCAGGACTGTAGAAGCTTTTCCAACTAGTCCAGTTATGAGCCTTTACGCCGAATTGGCAGAACCTTCTCTGTAATATCGGTGTGATGTCTGTTAGGAAATTATGGCTTTGGACATAAATGTATGCCTATACATCCAACGTTCACTTTTTTTTCTATACCGCGCTGGACGAACGTTATAGGAACATGCAGTCGTTCGTTTCCGAGAGCTTCTTAGAAAGTATTGTATTGAAATGCCTGGTATGTTTCCTAAGGGGGGAAGGTGTATCCTAATGGTATGTGCGACTTCTCAAGTAGATTTTGGGATAACGACATACCGGAAGTTACGGTGCCTAAGTTTAGTATCCGCACTTGTTGTATTAGAATGTTTGTCAGCTTACAATGACAGAATTTTGATCTCCGATGGATCTAAGTGCACCAACTTGTCGAATGTGCCTGTGTATATGGAGCCGAGCCCCATAAATTCGGTTTTCATGGTAGTGTTTACATTTATAGTGCAGATCTGTATGCCATATATCGAGCCATTTTGTATGTGCACAGTCGAAAACTGGGTAACTCTCACTTTGAGTGATTCCCTTAGTGCACTTCAGTATCACCCCATTGTACACCGCACCCAGGATGCTCTCCATGTTTTATACGCTTCTGGCGATAATGTGGATTGTGCTTGGATTCCAGGTCACGTTGGCTTGCCTGAAAATGAACTGGGGATTTGAAGCGAAGACGGCAACCACAGAACCCAATGTTGCAATATCTCGTGAAACATCAGAAGACTTGAGGCTTCTTGTGCGAGGAGCGATGCTATCGTGCTGGCGCACGGAGTGGCCAACTCTCCGCGGAAATAAGCTTAGAATAGTGAAGCACATTCTGATAAACTGGGTAACTTCTCTCGTGTATCTCATCGTGGCGAGATGATCTTGGCTCGGTTGCGTATAGGGCACTGCAGTTTTACGCACGGTTACCTTTTTAAGGGAGCCCTCCTTCTCTTTGTGTGTAGCGAACGTCTGTCAGTTCGTCATATGTTGCTGGGGTGTATTCTTATAGCAATTTTTGGGACACTCTGCAACTGCCGGTCAGTCTGGCAGAGTTCTTAGCGGATGATAACCAAGCGGTCGAAAGGGTTTTTAAGTTTTTAAAAGAAGGTAAACTTTCAAAAGAGGATTTAGTCATATTCATATCAAGGTTTTCTTACCTCTCGGCTTAGTTTTACATATTCATATTTATCTCTGGCGTTTGCCATGATCTGTTTTATAAGGGCGATTATGAAATTGTAGTTGAGCGCCCTTAAATATAAATCAACATTATTTTGGATTGTCCCAAAAATAAATGCTTTTCTCGGTTAACATGAAGTAAATAGAAAAGCCTTTGCAAGAACATTTTGTACAAACCATGTAAAAATAAACCATAGTAACTACAGAAAGTCGTGTGAACGTAACACAGGATGTTTTCAAACGCACCACGAATCTGCAGCCAAAGAAAGACTTTTCAGATAGAGGTTAAAAGGGTTTTAGGGAAAGATAGATGGATTTTTAATTCATCTGCCCCTCCAAAAAAAAACCTTTCAACTCTATATACCTGCACGAACGATACTCCTAACTTCTTTAAATGTTCAGTGTAAAATTATTTTTCAAATTTTGCAAAATAAGAATTTGTGTGACTTATGATCTCTGCATCTGAAATAAATCTCTGTTCAACGAGCCATCTATTCAGATTTGGGAAGAGGAAAATGCCACTGTGAGCCAAATCTGGTGAATATAGCAGCAATTCAAAGCGCAGGTCATTTGTGATTTGTGATCACAATTTGAAGAAGTGTCAACCGGTGCATTGTATTGGTGGAAAATAACTTTCGTTTTTAAGAACTGCGATCTTGCAGTTTCATAGCATCCTTCACGTCCATACCTTCTCATCTGATTAAAATAACTCAATTTTTTAAGTTTGATTCAAATTTTCACTGGCCGACGCATGATTGGTTAGAGAGAGAGAGAGAGAGAGAGAGAGAGAGAGAGAGAGAGAGAGAGAGAGAGGAGGGGGCGCTGCCGGCTAAGGAAGCATCTGAAAGGTTGGTCGAGAGTATGACGAAATTTCGAGAACTTATCTACTCTCGGCAGCGTACAAAGGTTCTCGAACTCTCCTACGTGCGTAAAGAGGAGTGTATTCGTCGCGACAGTAGGTTGTAATAGTCAAGTTCAGTGCTGTATGCTGTTTACTCCTACGTGACGATTCCTGTGTTGCAGCTTCAGTGGGCGAGAGAAGAGGATGACTTGCTCGCCGTTAATGTGTAGCAATTATCAGATATGAATTGATACTTGGAACAGATAAAGTCTAATGCGTTTATGGTACCTCAAGTGGTAAGAGCATCGGCACAGCCGTAATTCGTTCTAGCCATGGCGTTGCATTCTTAAAGTCTGATCCAACTTTCAAAAATAGTATCAATCAGTATGTTCGATTTGAGCGCCACGCGACTGGTTTAAATTCAAAATCTAAGTCGTTTAACTGGCGTGCATTTTATACGAGATAGTCACGCGCACACACACACACAGATATGTATATATATATATATATATATATATATATATATATATATATATATATAAGATACCTGCTCTTGAAGAATGAATACGTTCATCCGAAACTGAAATTTTAATTATTATCGTATCACCCAGAGACTGAAATCAGCTCAAAGGTTTCTGCACGAGAGAAAACAAAAACAAACTCGGATAAATCACAAAGGCTACAGCAATAATGTCCATTTGGTGTAAAAAACGTTTTAACTTTTCCTCTCATTGTGTGGGGAATAATAAAACAATAGAAGCGGACAGAAAATCCAATACCACAATGTTTTTCCTTTATTTACATGTTGAAACACAAGGGAGCATTTATTAGCACTAAATTACACGAGATTGTGCAAGCTTGCGAGAGATAACAATCAATTGAAATGAAGTACAGGGATACAAAACAAACTGAATATTGTAATTTACTTGCTCTCGTCGCTACAGCTGATGTCATAGTCGCCATATTTCTTCTTCAGCAATGTCACGGTCACTGAATGGTCCGCTTTCCCAAATCCCTGGAAGAGACAAACACATTCAATCCATTCTTAAAAAGGCTTGTTTTTCTATCAACGTCATGTTAATTGGCATAAATATTTGTAATAAGTGTTTCAATACACATTGCAAGAGAAACACAGAGGGCTGCAGCGATAGTCAAATGTTTAAAAAGCGAGTCGCCATAAGCTGACTTTGAAATTCAATACTCTTTGCATGACACCGAGAGAAACAACTGAATGGTGACTAAGCACACAAAAAATATCATAAAATATTTTGAAGCAGAAATATTTATTGACATACTTGACTTAATGAAGTGGCTGAAGCATGAGTTATTTATTATGATTATTTATATAATATATTGTTCGCACATATTTTGTGTTATTATTATGATTATTATATTTATTTGTTTGATTATGAAGGTACTCTCTATTAATACGCATATATCCATGTTCTAAAATCATTTATTTATAAAACAGTAATTTAAAATATACATGGTCAACCTTAACTTATAAATGAAGAGAACTTATATACATTTTTTAATGTGATCGTGGAATAAACAAAGTTGTTATTTCTACAGAGAAAACTAAACAAAACAAATAAGAATTTTTAGCTCCATTTAGCTCTTACCGGCGGCCTTTCCTTTGGAACTTATTGCCTGTTGGCAATGGTGTTAACTCGTGTAACTTTTGTCTTTAGGTTTAAATTATCAGATCATACCACATTCACACTCTCATTCATACTTCCAGACTCTGGGAAGAATAAGGAATAATCTTGGCTAGAGAAAAATTCCCACACCCCCAGCCGAGAATCGAACCCAGGACCCCTAGCACGACAGATGGGTGCTCTACCTATTGAGCTACGTGGCTAGTCAAGTAAGATATTGTCAAGGAGAAATACAGAACATCCTCTTTCATGTTCAGGGTGATCAGAAACTAAGGTTACAAAGCCTGCAGTGAAACGTGTCTCGTACATTTTATTTCATTCAACCAATACAGCCATCTGATAGTACGTACATTAGGTTATTTTTCGACATAGTCTCCTTATCGTTTTAGGCACTTGTCGCTTCGTGGGACGAGTTTGAATATTCTCTCCTGGTAAAATTCCTGTCCTTGCGTGTTCAGCCACGTTGTCGGAAGTGTTTCACCTCCTCGTTTGAAGCGAATCGTCGGCGTTCTAGGTGCTCCTTCAAGTGAGGAAAAAGCTGAAAGTCGCTTGGAGCGAGGTCCGGGCTGTAGGGATGTGGTCAATGATGACCCAGCGAAGATGCTTCAACAGCGTGCCGGTCTTCTGTGCTGTATGAGGTCGCGCGTTGTCGTGAAGGAAGATGACGTCCTCGGTGAGAAGTCCTGGCCGTTTCCTTCTGATTGCTTCGCGGAATCGTGCCAAGGTCTTGCAGTATCGGTCAGTGGTCACTGTGTGCCCTCTTTCCAAAAATTCCACGAGTATGCGCTGTTCCAAAACACTGGCCACCACCGGGTGACGCCCGGCAGATAACCTCACCTTAAACTTCTGGTTTTTTTTTTGTCAGGAGGGGTGTTTCCACTCCATTGACGACCACTTACTGCTGGGGGAGTAATGGTGGAGCCATGTTTCGACACCCGTGACAATATGGTGAAGAAAACTATTCCCTTCCATGGAGAACCGATGCAAAAGTTACAGACTTGCCCCCATGTACTTCTCCTTGTGTTGGTTGGGTAGATTTCGTGGAACCCATCGGGAACAAACTTTCCTGTACTGCAGAATATCGTGAAGAATGTGACGAATGCTTCTGTACGACGTTCCCAATTCTATCTTCTTATACCATAATGTATTCCTCCTGTTGTTCTTAATCAGCTCCTCCACGAGAGCTGTGTTCAAATCTGTTGATGCCGTGCTGGGTGCGCCACTGCGATCCTCGTCGGTAACGTTTTCTCTACCGGCCGCAAACTTTCGACACCATTCTGAGACATACTGAGGAGACATTAAGGTCTCTCCGTAAACCTCTACCAGCTTCCGGTGAATTTCAATCGCAGTTATGTTTCGCCTACAGAAATAGAATAATAGAGCGGATTCCTTCGCGAGATTGGTTTTTCAAACGAGTCGCCATTTGTGTTTACCTAGAACTAGCGCTGTAGGTGGCGGGTGACTGCAACACTGCACAGTGAACCGCATGCATTAGAATTATTGCATACTGCTAATTTCTCTAAAGTGGACGCAACTCCAGGAATATCGGCCTTGTAACTTTGGTTTCTGATCACCCCTCGTAGTTGCCAGTTCTCAATTAGCACTCTGTGGTCTCATTAACACTCATTCAGTGTACAGTTATACACTTCACTAATTATTAAACTGTGCATATTATCATTCTTTATTAAATAATCATGAATATATGCGTAAATTAGAAAGTCAGTGTGAATTAAGATGAAAAATATTAATTATAAACGTTAAATGATTTTACTTTATAAAATTGAGTTCATGTTGGGAAATACGTAGTTGTGTTAAAATTATTTATAAAGAAATCTCACCTGTTACCATCGCTCTATAGACTATATATATAACGAGATCTCATAGCTAAAAAATTAATAATAAAAATAACCCAACAATTATATAAAAAATTGGAACCAATAATAAGAAATATCACGAAATGGTCGATGACCAAAAAATTTATTTCTCATAAATGGTGTATTTTAACGAGATGTACATTTTTCATTCAGAAAGGTTTTGTCCGCGTCTTATTATTTACCATTTATAGAAAATTAATTCAGAATAGGGAGGACTTTACTGATTTTCACAGAAAATTGAAGACATACATTTTATTTACCAAGAAAGTGGCTTAAGATATGATATTTTAATTAAAATGTTACATTTTTGAGAAAATAAATAACAAGTAACAGAATATTTCCATGCAAAGGCTAGTTTGAGTTGGGGATTTTTTTTTCAAAATCTTCGTATCGCACCCTTGGAAGATGACTCTGAGTTTTGTTTTATTCGTGGCCGCTCTTTAACTGCTCTGGTCCTTAGCGTCCCATTCTATATTGGGCGTGAAAGACCGGTAATTTTGCTCAGAGGCCTCTTTATCAGACTTGAGGTTCTTTTACGTGCCGTAAATCTACGACACGGGACCGCCGGCTTTACTTCCCTTCCGAAGGAAGCCATGCTAAGGATTTTTACGCCCGAAAATATCCATCGGCCTCCGCCGGGTTTGAACCCGCGACCTCCTTGGAAGGTGCTGAACTTAAATACCAAGTTTGGCACTTATCCGACTTTTCGTTTTTGAGTTACACTTTTCACAGACATACATATATAGAACTTTTTTCTAAAACAATGCCTGTTTACGGATACGTGGACTTTAAAACATGTATTTGGGGTGAAATATCATACGTTTTCTACCTACCATACGTAAGTGGTAGAGAATGTAAAAAGCAGGATCCTCATAAAGCATGAGCATAAAACCTATACTTAATCAGCTTATATGTTGCACGATATCACAGACATCACCACGTAAGAGTAACAACAGTATTTATCTTTTCGAAAAATAGTATAATATCATACAATTGTTAAAATCAGGGTTTTATTTTGCGAGTAGGAATGTAGGCATAAACTAATTTTACTTTCTCTACTACGTATAGTAAGTAGGGGAAGTATTGCGTTCCACTCAAAAATTCGATACCGGGATTTCACGGGAAATACATGTTTTGAAGGCTCCTGAATCCAAAAAAGGTATTTTTGGAAACGTGTCCGTGTGTGTGTGTGTCTGTCTGTGAACAGCATAACTCAGAAACGAACAGTCGGATAAACACCAAACTTGGTATTTAGGTTCAGTATCTTCCAGAGATGCGACACGAAGGTTTTCAAGAAAGTCCCCCCACCCCAGATTACCCTTTACATGGAAGATTTTTCGAAAATTTTAATTTTCTCAAAAACGGCTTTAACAATTTTGATTAAAATATCATATATTTAAGATACTTTCACGACAAATAAAATGTATATCTTGAATTTCCTGGGAATGTCTCCAAAAGTTTTCTTCATTGTGAACGACTTTTGCATAACTGGTAAACCATAAAAGATATACAAAATTTTACTACACAAAAAATGTAGATCGCGTTAAAATACACAATTTATGTTATATACACTTTTTGTTGTTGAGTGAACCATTTTGAAGATATTGCTTGTTATTCCCTTAAATTTTCCAATACTTATTTTCTCAAATGGGAATTCGTTATTGGACATACAAAGACAATGGAATACTCCACAACCAGCTCTTAAAACATTTGACTATCGCTTAAAGCCTACCAATTCCCCTTCCATCCACAAGAAAATTAGCAATAAGATTAACATCTCGATTAACATGAAGCATATGGAGAATAAGCGTTTGTAAAAATAGTTTGTACAAGAGTAGAGAAAGACATGTGAGTGCAACACATCAGATTTTTTTAGACAGTGCTCAAATTTGTAAAATAAAATAATATATTGATTCCTGAAACTAAGAGAAATCACGTTTAAAACGAAATCCACTCTCCTATGCAGCGAAATGTTAGATGTTTTGTTGATTCGCTAGCATTCGTTTCATTTTCAGTGAAATTATTTTCAACATGTTTTGCCTTACACCAGGAAATGAAGCGATTAAATGCTCTATCATATTGCTTTCTGGAGTTTTTGTAGTAAGTAGTTCTAGTGTTATTATTTTTGATGCTTCTCTAATTTCACCTCGCTCTTCCATACCAGTTTCTTCCGAATTCATAATTGCTGCCATTTAATCTTTATATGGGTTATACTGGATAAGATAATAACGTTTTAGATAAAAGAAAGCACAAGGGTGCCAGTATAAGCTATAGGTTAATTCACAATGAAATGCGATAAATTGAAGTATGATGATTTGTATTGTGAACAGATGAGACCGCCATGACAAATTAATAATGTAAAAAGCCACAATGAAAAGCAAAACCTAATCAAACCAAGTCAAATTATTAAACATGTGCAAATACAAAGGATAACTGGCATGTGATTGGAGTTGAAACCAAAGTTGGTCACAATGGAGTGCTATAAAATTTTATCGCACTAGTGCGATACAATTTTTATGCCATTCTATTGTTATTAACTTTGGACTTGAAACCAATCACATGAGAGTTATCTTTTGTATTTGCACATGTTTAATAAATATACTTGGGTTGGTTAGCTTTTACATTTCATTATGTCTTTTTTAATGGTTAATTTGTCATAGCATTACCTGTTCATAATAATTCAAACCGTCACACTTCAATTTATTGCAATGTCTGGAACAGTTAAGCTTTTCCTTGTGTCGGCAGCATTGTACTTTTTTATATCTGAATCGTTATTCTTTTATCTATGACCTGAATAATCGATAAAATGGCGGCAGGGACGAATATGGGTGAATTGAATTCCAAGAGCCAAACGAAATGCTGAAATTGCTACCAAAAACTCCAGAAAATAGTATGATAATCACTTCATTGGCTGTTGTAAGGTTAGCGAATCAACAAAACATACACATTCTCGCTGCACACGTCTGTTCATCTCGCCCTAATCGCCATTTATCTACTTTAGAGAAGATCGGCCATCCTTCTCTAATTTTGCACAACTGTTCCGGATTTGAAGCCGTTTTTACAGTTTCGCAAATGAGTTTATTCCTGAATCTTCGTGTGTCTCCTCTTACTGGGTTTGGTTTCCATATTCCTATTAATACGAGGGTTAGAGTCAGCGAATCGTTTGAGATCAAATTATCACTTGATCAGCTTCTGCTCAGTGGCTCAGAAGTTCACTGTTGCCAATTTAAAGTTTCTGAAATTGGATGCAGAACGTTGTTACGATGCTTCGTGATACTTATTCAGTGTATAACTGGACGGAACAACAGGGTGAAATCAAGAAATACTCGAAGGTAAGGAAATGTTAGCACGCACAAGAATCAAAAGGAAATATACGCCTACAAACAACATTATTTTTATTCTCTCTAGCATCCTACTTATTGTAGGTAAATAAATTTTTGCATTCCATTGAAAATTCGATATCCCAGCTAGATTTAAAATTTAGTTACCCCAGCATAAACATTGGTAGATTAGCTGCAGAGGCAACAAGAGGAACAGGAACATTAACAACACATTTCAGAGCAGGCGTGGGATAGTTATCACAAAATACACAGAGTTTCACATTAATTACATTACCTATGGTTTATTGAATATACACATGGTGCCCCTGTACTTTGTAGTTTGAAAAAGGGGTGGATTTTATGCCCAAGCACTGCGATCTTAAAGATCTATTGCGCATCCCCCTTTCATCAGTTAAGTAGTCTGTTGCTCGTTATGAACTTAACCAGACTGCTAACTGAGGCTTTCGATAAATCTTTGGAAAGTGATTGCCAAAAATACTTGCTCTTTGATTCGCAAGAGCAGGGCAATCACAGTTTCATCTCCTTCTAGGCATCTACTACAGATAGGGTTGTTAAACAATCCCATTCTGTATAGACTAAACTTTAGGGCACAGTGTCCTGTAATGAATCCTGTTGCCCATGCAAGCCTTCTTCTACTAAGACTGCGCAGGTACTTTGCCCTGCTGTTATCCAGGTCTGTAATAAACAACTTGGAATGTCTGCAACCCTCAATGGAGTTCCAGTAGTTTCTGCTTGAGCCCAGCACTTAATAGCCTTTTTCACTGGTCTGTAGGACACCCCCAGGACAGGCTTCGGACCCAAAAATGGGATTTCGCTGCCAATCTTGGCTGCTTCATCTGCTTTCTCATTGCCTGGTATACCTGTATGTCCTGGCATCTATATAAGTTGAACCTTATTGTGTTCAGCCAGTGTCATTAAGGATTCCCGGCATTCTGAGACGAACTTTGATTTTATTGATGGTGATTCAAGTGCTTTAAGAGCAGTTTGACTGTCTGAGAGGATAAGAACACGTCTATTCTTATATCTCCTTTTAATGCTTTGGATGACACTGGCTAGGATTGCATAAGCCTCAGCCTGGAAAACTGTAGCTAAGGTACCAAGACTATAAGAAATCTGGATGGCATTACCATAACGCCCAGCCCCCGTTCCTGAATTGGTTCTAGAACCACCAGTATACCAGATTGGGCCTTTGTTATCATGAGGTTTTACCAGTCTTTCCCATTCACCCCGCTGTGGATAGGAGACCGTAAAAATCAATTCAAGCTTGAATCTTGGTTCAAGAATGTCAGTCCTCATGTTGAGTATCTGTTATACATTCTTGTCCCAAGGAAGCTTAAGATGATTAATATGTCCAGTATTAGACACTTTGGTTTGGCGACAAATACGGTGATACGCGATCATGGCTTCTGCCTTCATCCATATGTGAAGGGGTGTGAGCCCAATCAGCATCTCCATTGCCACAGTACATGGTGCCCCTACATCATACACAAAAGGAAGACTTAGGAGGGGGATGTTACACACACGAGGTCACATTCACACGATTCACACACATTCTTCCATGCCAGACACTAGACTTGAAGTAAGTGACGCTCTCCACAGAACACCACGCAAAGAAAGTAACGCTTACTTCCCCCACCCTCTCTCCACCTCTGGCCAGGAGGTAGCTACACGAAATTCAAAACCCCAAGCAGAAAGAATTACACAAACAATACCGTCGCTAACAAAGCAATAATGTGTCTGGCGTGACAATACACGCACATACACGCCAGAATACAAAACTTGGTATTTAAGTTTAGTACTTTCCAAAAATACGAAATGATTTTCAAGAGAATCCCCTACCCGAAACTACGATTTACTTGAAAAATATTTCGTTCTGTTTTATTTTCTCCAAAATGGCTGTAATCATTTTAGTTAAAATATTAAGATATTTACATGAAAAATAAATAGTAGGTTTCTTGAATTCAATGGGAATAATATGAGAAGACCTCATCATTCTAAGTGACTTTTGCATATGTGATAAATCCTAAGAGATAGACAAAATGTTACTACACAAAAATGTAGAACTCCTTAAACCAGACAATTTATTTCAAATAATGTTTCTGCAGCATTAGTCACTTTCGAGATATCAATTTTTATGGGTTTTCATTTTCAATATTTTGATTATTTTTTAAAGTCCTATCTCTATTCAGTTATTTCTCGCGGTCATGGAAAGAGTATGGAATTTCAAGGCCTCCACATAGCGATCCCGTTTTTAAACATATCTTTTTATGGATTCCTTATCTACCTTGTACGCACAACGAAACTATGCCATGGTTATTTGTGCAAACCGATATCTGGATTAGTAGCTAGAGCGATAAGATTTTGTAAGAACAGTGTGGAGAAGCTATATAAAAAAGATCTGATGTGTTACACTCACATGACTTTCTCTACTCTCTACTTTGTACTCTTGTACAAACTATTTTTACAAACTCTTATTCTCCATCTACTTCATGTTAAATCTTATGGCTAATTTTCTTGTAGATGCAAGGGGAATTGGTAGGCTTTAAGCGATAGTCAAATATTTTAATAGCTGGTTGCTATGTGGACATTCCATTCTCTTTGCATGTCCAGGACAAAAAAAGAAGAGAAATTCGCATTTGAGAAAAAGTATTAGTATTGGAAAATTGAAACAAATGACAAGGAATATTTCGGAAATGGTTCACTCGGCAAAATAAATGTATATAACATAAATTGTGTGTTTTAACAAGATCTACATTTTTTGTTTAGTAAAACTTTTATCTATCTGTTACCCTCTTCCATGTATGCAAAAGTCATTCAGAATTGAAGAGGGCTTTTGGGGACATTCCCAGAAAGTTGGAGATATACATATCATTTGCCATAAACATATCTTAAACATATGATATTTTAACCCAAATCGCTGCAGCAGTTTTTGAGAAAATAAAAAAATTCGAAAAATGTTCTATGTAAAGGGTAGCCGGGGTGGCGGGATTTTCTTGAAAATGTTCGTATCGCACCTTTGAAAGATACTGAGCTTAAATACCAAGCTTGGTATTTATCCGACTTTTCGTTTCTGAGTTTTGCTGTTCACAGACAGACACAGACAGACCTTTTTCTAAAAATGACTTTTTTGGATTCAGTGCACCTCAAAACATGTATTTCCGATGAAATCTCAGTATCGAATTTTTGGGTGGAATACAATACTTCCCCTACTTACTATACGTAGTAGAGAAAGTAAATGTAGCAGAAATTGTTTTCTTTTCATCGCAAGAGTTTATTAGTGCGAATAAACATTTGAATGCTGTTTTCGCATGTTGAAACCTTATGCTTAATTTGAAACAATTCCTAGGCACCGAGCCAAATGACTCAGGAGGTAGCGTCTGTTGTCCGCATTAGGGAGATCCCGGGTGCAAATCACATGGGCAGGCAAATCTGACCGGTTTTTTTTCGTGATTTTCCCCAGTCGCCGAGGTAAATATTTAAAACCACGTCTCAAAGTTCAACCTTAAGTGTAAGACAACAGTAAAAATGAAAACAGATGGTAATAGCGAGTGTTTTGCCATCTATCCACAGATAGTGAAAGCAGGTAGATGGATAATACCCTAATATCATCTGTCCGGACGTGTAGAAGCAGAGGTACAATTGCCTGGCACTAAGGCCTCTGTGAACACGAAGCAAACATGTATGGTACAGGGATGACGAGACCTAGAAGGTTAAGTGTCCGCCACAAACCGAGGCACGAGGTATCTCCTAACAGGTCCGTCGCGATATGGACCACGACATTAAAGAAAAAGAAATCCTAGCTAAAAATATATGTGAAGCGAGGCGAGAAGAATAACTTTTTAAACAGCTGGTACTAAAACTACAGCTTTTAATACTGGGACTTTGTCCAGTTTTCAACTGTCACTAAGTTGTTTTAACTAGTGCAGCTTTACTGGGAGTTCACTTCGCTAACAATAGGGTGAGGTAGTTCAGTTCTCCGTCACTTCGCTTCCTTCTAGACGTAGTCCCTTCACGCTGGACTGTTCACTTCATTCGGGAGAGAAACACAAGACCTTCACGATCCGTTGCTCTGCAGTAACACTCGCTGCACGTCAAACAGCCTTCACCAACTCGCTCGGAGAGTGACTCTTTATGTAGCACGGGAAACTCGCCTCAAAACATGTATTTCCGGTGAAATTTCGATGGAATTTTTGGGCAAAATGCAATAATTCCTCTTACCTACCCTAGATAGCTGACAACACATGCTAAAAATGATTTTAGTCTGCTCGTAGGATTACCGCACTCGTTCCCCAACGCTCCACTTTTAAGGGCCCATTCACAATGAAATGTAAGCGCAAGACTTTGCATTCAAGTTATTTGATGGAAGCATTCACTTAGAGTCACGCAACGCAAAAGTTTGCAAACTCCAAACTTTATGCTTGCGTTGCGTGCATAGAGGAATAATTCTGCATTTCTTTCTCTTTGCATTGCCTGCTGTTCGACAGCAGACGATCATGATGCGAGACTTTAGCCGTCTAATGTACATGCGTGCACTCTTCCATTAGGCCACACAAATTGTGGGTCACCATCTCTCAAGAGGTTATGGTAGTCTCCTTACTGAATCCTCTTTTATCTGGTGGATGAACCCAGCATCTGTGCCTAGATTTCTTGGCTCAGGCGCAAACAGATAATGAACATTACATTAATATCACTTGTGCAGCTGTATCATCACACATATAACCTGCTGCAGTTTCCGGATATTATTCCGTACACGGTAAGGAGGTATGAAATTTTAACAAACTTACGCAATCGGATTAATACGCAGAGTTGATTGTGTAGTATCCTGGGTTCTTAAATTGTGTAGGAGTTATTGCTTTATCGGAAATATTGGACCCTTCTTGGCGCTTTTGCGGAACTCTTGTCAGAAGATATTGCGAACGTGATGAAAACAAATCTGATGTGTTACACTCACATGACTTTCTCTACTCTTAGTACAAACTATTTTTACAAACTCTTATTCTCCATATATTTCATATTAATCGAGATAAACGTTTGCAGAAACGATCTTTTGACATGCAAAGAGAATTACATTTTACACATAGCGACCAGTTCTAAAAATATTTGACTATCGCTTAAGACCTATTATGTTACCCTTGTTTTGTATTTGCAAGGGCAATATAGAAATACAGTAGCCTTTAAGCATAGACATATCTCTTAATAACTGTGCTGGCAGCATTCTCTTTGCCACAGATTAATACTCTTTGCATATCTAAGACAAAAAAAAAAAATGAAAAACGAATTCCCATTTGAGAAAATAAGTATTGGAAAATTTAAGGGAATAACAAGCAATATCTCGAAAATAGTTCACTCAAAAAAATTGTATATGACATGAATTGTATATTTTAACACGATCTACATTTTTTGTGTACTAACATTTTGTTTATCTCTTATGGTTTACCAGTTATGCAAAAGTCGTTCACAATGAAGAATACTTTTGGAGACATTCCCGGAAAATTCGAGATATACATTTCATTTGTCATGAAAATATCTTAAATATATGATATTTTAATCAAAATCGTTAGAGCCATTTTTGAGAAAATTAAAATGTTCAAAAAATGTTCCATGTAAAGGGTAGTCCGGGGTGGGGGGATTTTCTTGAAAACCTTCGTGTCGCATCTCTAGAAGATACTGAACCTAAATACCAAGTTTGGTGTTTATCCGACTGTTCGTTTCTGAGTTATGCTGTTCACTGACACACACACACACACACACGGACATGTTTCCAAAAATGCTTTTTTTTGGATTCAGGGGGTCTCAAATCGGTATCGAATTTTTGGGTGGAATACAATACTTCCCCTACTTACTATACTTAGTAGAGAAAGTAAAAATGGCTAACGAAAATGTCGCGAAGCAAGGAAAATGTAGCTAAAGTGGATCATTCGAGTTTAGACGCGCAGATGCTACAGCTACGCCCTGTCGTCGCTCCGCAGTTGCGGCCAATCTCCTTCTGAAACACATCCCTCGGCTACGCGTTGAGGCTGAGGGTCCTCGATATTACAATGTTGGCAGCAGCATGCTAACGACAGCAATGCTAACATGATGCAAGTGCGGTGTTACATATTGATAGCGAAAGTGCTCACTACTCACATACGGAATAATGGCGGTTTCCATAGTACTTGCACAACTACTTTCAATGTTTTGGTCAAACAGTCGTGATGTCACTAACGCTACGGGCGGCTGTTGGGCGTATGTATATTTTTGTGACCTACTTATTTATAAAATATTGAGTGAACTTTCTTATTTGGTATTGTTGGTTATAGTATTCAATTTGAAACTTACGCTACACTGGAACATTTCCGCAATTAGTTTAAGGATCTAGAAGCCCGTGCAAACTTCTTGCGTTACGCCTACGACTGCCTTGTAAATGGTGTTCTCATGCCTGCGCTTATGCTGCATTACGTTAGCGCTTACATTTCATTGTGAATGTAGCCTAACACCTGTATCATGAATAACGTTATGTGAATAGTATAATTTACAGTAGACACAATTACATATCACCCCCGTGTTAGAGAAAGTCGCTAGATTATTGTAAAGAAGTGACGATATTTTTAGTAAATCCATACGTACATCGCTCGGTGTAAATAATATTGCAAGTGAATACAGCGCCTCTGTCCGCTGAACCAGGGAGAGCATCACTCATAATTTCATTTATTCCGCAATACAAGGCTACCGCTCTGCTGCGCTGGGAGAGGGAAATCTAGTTAAGTCGACCGGCCAACCAATTTAACAACAGCTACAGAACCAGGGATTGGAGCTACAGTATCTCTGCAGCGACGCTCCCTGGTTTAGTTTTCTTTCCGGTTAAGTAAACAAGATTGCAAGCCGAGGTAAAGACAATCTTTTCTGTTTCAATTTACTTCGATGTTAGAAAGTAAAGCCAAGATATCTTGTGTTATGAACAAATATATCACACTTTCGAAATCAAGAACCTATGTTCTATAATAGGTTTCTTTAAATGAAATAAAGTTCAGTAACAAACATTTATTGAATTTAAAATAAAACTAGCAGAAATACCGGCTTTGCCCGGTGCTTTGATGGTTTTGTTAAAAACAAATCTATTTTAAAATATTGTTTATTTACACTTATATAAACTAAAGCATTTACAGTATTCGTGGCGTTCAATTCTTTTGATTTAATCATCTCATCTTCATTGTGGCAAATTTCTCATTCGTAATGAACATTCTCGAAATTGCCTCCTCAACGCTAAAAGAATGCAGAGAGCAAGATTTATAATTTTATTAATATTGAGAAAACAGCCCATTTATGCCCCTCGCTGAACATTTTGTGGTCCTCCCTCTAAAAGGCTTAAAAGAACACGATTTATATTTTTATTTGATACAAGTATTGAGAAAACAGGCCATTTCTGGCTCATAAACCTCCAAAAGCTTCCCGTCAAACACTTTCCGCCCGCCGATAGAGGTGGTTTTTGTGATAGGACCCTCACAGTATTATTACTCTTGTCCTAAAGAATATATGTGTAAAATTTCCCATTCGTAACGAAAATCCTCCAAAATGTCTCTCATCGAACAATTTTAAACCCTATATCATATTAGGGGTGATCTTTTGCATTGCCGTCCCTAAAAGAATGGAGTACATTTATTTTTATTTTCTCTACTACGTATAGTAAGTAGGGGAAGTATTGTATTCCACCCTAAAATTCGATACCGAGATTTCACCGGAAATACATGTTTTGAGACCCCCTGAATCCAAAAAAAGCATTTTTGGAAACATGTCTGTGTGTGTGTCTGTGAACAGCATAACTCAGAAACGAACAGTCGGATGAACACCAAACTTGGTATTGAGGTTCAGTATCTTCCAGAGATGCGACACGAAGGTTTTCAAGAAAATCCCCCCAGCCCAGACTACCCTTTCAATGGACTATTTTTGGAAAATTTTAATTTTCTCAAAAATGGCTCTAACGATTTTGATTAAAATATTACATGTTTAACATATTTTCATGACAAATGAAATGTATATCTCGAATTTTCTGGGAATGTCTCCAAAAGTATTCTTCATTGTGAACGACTTTTGCATAACTGGTAAACCATAAGAGATAGACAAAATTTTACTACACAATAAATGTAGATCGCGTTAAAATACACAATTTATAAATATACATTTTGTTGTTGAGTGAACCATTTTCGAGATATTGCTTGTTATTCCCTTAAATTTTCCAATACTTATACTTTTTCTCAAATTCGTTATTAATTTTTACTTTCTCTACTACGTATAGTAAGTAGGGGAAGTATTGTATTCCACCCAAAATTTCGACACCGAGATTTCACCGGAAATACATGTTTTGAGACCCCCTGAATCCAAAAAAAGCATTTTTGGAAACATGTCCGTGTTTGTGTGTGTGTGTGTGTGTGTGTGTGTGTGTCTGGCTGTGAACAGCATAACTCAGAAACGAACAGTCGGATAAACACCAAACTTGGTATTTAGGTTCAGTATCTTTCAAGGATGCGACACGAAGGTTTTCAAGAAAATCCCCGTACCCCAGAGTACCCTTTACATGGAAGATTTTTCGAAAATTTTAATTTTCTCAAAAATGTCTCTAACGATTTTGATTAAAATATCATATGTTTAAGTTATTTTATGACAAATAAAAAGTATATCTTTAATTTCCTGGGAATGTCTCCAAAAGTATTCTTCATTGTGAACGACTTTTGCATAACTGGTAAACCATAAGAGATAGACAAAATGTTACTACACAAAAAATGTAGATCGCGTTAAAATACACAATTGATGTCATATACATTTTTTGTTGTTGAGTGAACCATTTTCGAGATATTACTTGATATTCCCTTAAATTTTTCAATACTTATTTTCTAAATGGGAATTCGTTATTCAGTTTTTTGTCTTGGATATGCAAAGAGTATTAATTTGTGGCAAACAGAATGGTGCTGCTCATAGCAACCAGCTATTAAGAGATATGTATGTGCTTATATTGCCCTTGCAAATACAAAACAAGGGGAGCATATTAGGCCTTAAGCGATGGTTAAATATTTTTAGAACCGATCGCTATGTGTAAAATGTAATTCTCTTTGCATGTCCAAAGATCGTTTCTGCAAATGTTTATCTCGATTAATATGAAATAGATAGAGAATAAGCGTTTGTAAAACTAGTTTGTACAAGAGTAGAGAAAGTCATGTGAGTGTAACACATCAGATTTTTTTGTCCTGTTAATAGAAAGAGAATGAAATGCTCCACATAGCAATCAGCTCTTAAAATATTTGACTATCGCTTAAAGCTTAGCAATTCCTCTTGCATCTACAGGAAAATTAGCAATAAGATTAACATCTCGATTAACATGAAGCATATGGAGAATAAGCGTTTGTAAAAATAGTTCGTTCAAGAGTAGAGAAAGTCATGTGAGTGTAACACATCAGATTTTTTCATTTAGCAAAATTATTGAGAAAACGGCCCATTATTACCGAGAATTCTCAAGCTTCCGATGGGCGTGGAGACTGTCGTACCGCCACAGAAATCAACAACAAAGTACACGGTATGCTTCTGAAGGATCGCCGAATGAAATTGCTGAAGCTCTAGGCATTCAGACTCCGGCTCGAAAGCGAATCAGAATGCAAATCTCTGACAGTGTTTGCTCGTTTTCAGAGAAATCCCACCGACTTTGTAACAGATGATGAAACATGAGTGCACTATTTCACACCGGAAAAAAAACAGAAGTCTAAGCAAAGGAAGCACCAAGATTCTCCATCACCAAAGAAGGTAACGTGTGTGTAACCTATCGGGAACATCATGGCGTTGGTTTTCTGGGATGCCAATTGGTTATCTTTCCCCTGGAAAGTCTTATCGCTTGAGAGTAGCAGATGTGGCAATAAAGGAACCGGACTGATTCTCTAACTCTTTGTTGGAAAAACTTACACAACTGAAATGTTATCCCTCCCCGATCCCTGCACCGCTCCATGTAAATTTTCCACTGTTGGTAGCAGTGCTGCAAGTCTTTTTCCGTGAGGAGTGCTGTGAGGAGTCTCGTCGCTTTTTCCTCCATTGTATCCACGGACTCGAACCTGGTTCCTTTGAGCGCAGAATTCGCTTTTGAGATGAGAAAAAAGTAGCATGGTGCTAGGTCACGCGGATATGGTGGATGTTCCATCACTGGAATGTTGTTTTTCACCAAAAACTTCTTCACAGATATTGCGTTATGGGCCGGCGCGTTATCCTGATGAAGATCCAAGAGCGATTCTGCCATAGATCTGGTCTCCTTCGTCGCACACGTTCACGGTGTGTCTTCAGAACAGTTGTATAATAAACTTGATTGACAGTCTGACCTTCAAGCAATCAATACAGATAACCTCTCGGATATCGAAGAAAACAATCAGCATTGCTTTGAATTTTGATTTGCTCATGCGCGTATTCTTCTTCCTAGGGGATTGAGGACTCTTCCAATGCAGGGATTGTCGCTTAGTCTCTGGATCGTATTGCAATATCCATGTTTCATCACACGTGATTACTTTGCGGAGGTAATCAGGTTCATTTTCAGTGTTTTCCAGAATGCCACTAGTCCACTCGGTGTTGCTTTTGCTCGTTTGTGAGGATTCTTGGCACCACTTTAGCACAAACCTTTGTCATGCCCAGATCATTGTGTAAAATCTGTCTAACGGTTTCCTTATTGATGCAGGCAAGTTCTGAAATTGCTCGAATGCTCAGGCGGTGGTCTTCTCGAACAATTCTACCGACCTTCTCCACATTCTCTTCAGTTTTCGAAGTGGAAGGACCGCCCGATTTCGGATCGTCTTCCCTACCGTCTTTTAACCTCTTAACCCACTCGAAAACTTGCGGACGAATAGATACTGATCACCATAAACTTGTTTCTGTGGCGGGTTTTCCAAGTTTTGTGAGGAATTTGATGTCGACACGTTGTTCTACTTTAGAGCGTAGCATAATTCTGACGGAGTTCAGACACACGACCCGTTTCTATGAAGGCTCACAGCCAGACTAACCACCACAGCGACGTGAAATTTTGTACACGTATCAGGGAGAGTCCCAAGGCCAATCCCCCACTCTACTCTTTGTCATCGACAAAGCCGGAAATGCGCACAACAATCACTCCGGTTTCATTATTGCCACACCTCGTATTATACTAAGCTTCTGAATCAACTGAAGATCAAAATACGCGAGAAAAGGCCGTGTTTGGCAAATACGAAAGTCATCTTTCATCAAGACAATGCTCGACCTCACACCTGTGTGTTGCAATAGTGAAAATCAACGAAGTGGGGTATGACTTGCTGCCACATCACCTTATTCCCCTGACTTAGCTCCATCAGACTTCCATCCGTTCCTTAAACTGAGAAAGCTCCTCGGGGGAGAAACATTTTCGTCCGATGAGGAACTTGTACGGTCAGTTGAGGCGTTTTTTTGCAGATCTGGAGGAATCTGACTTCCGTGACTGGTGCCATCGAACATCACTGAACCAAGTACATTGACATCAAGGGAGACTATGTTGAAAAACAAGAAAATTTTTAAAAATCAGCGGCGTTGTTTTGTGCTTCATACCGAGAACTTTTGAAATAGTTTTCACAGTCAATAAAAACTTAGCTAAATTTTAATGAGAAAGAATTGTACTCCCCAGGCTGTTCACTGAAAATTCATCGTATTCGCTTAATTAGTTGTGTTAATATCCAAAATACACGATGTTTAATGCGGGATTGAAAGTCCTATCCCACCAATGTTATATATGCTAACTTTGATAAATGATTTCAGAATTACATAAGAAATCAGGCTGAAATCTTTACAGGTTGTTGATGCATGTATTCTAGGTACACTGATCTACTTATACGCAATAATCTGGTTTATTAAGGAATATAGGTTTGTTTTCTTAATTTCGGAGTTTTTTATTAACTTTATCACGGTTAAGTTTTTTAAAACGTAGCTACTCTTATTAACACTAAGTAGATCAGTAACAGCACTGAGGTATTGTTTTTTATTTCCATTTAAAATATTGTTTAGCAATTTTCAATGGTTCTTGAAAAAATCTGATGTGTTACACTCACATGACTTTCTCTACCCTTGTACATACTATTTTTACAAACGCTTATTCTCCATCTACTTCATGTTAATCGAGATAAACATTTGCAGACTCTATCTTATTGCTAATTTTCTTGTAGATGTAAGGGGAATATATATTTACAAGGGAAATATAGAAATACTTTAAGCATACACATTATTCTTAATAGCTGGTTGCTATGTACAGCACCATTCTCTTTGCCACAGATTAATACTCTTTGCATATCCAAGACAAAAAATTGAATAACGAATTCCCATTTGAGAAAATAAGTTGCAAAATTTATGGGAATAACAAGCAATATCTCGAAAATGGTTCACTCAACAAGAAAAATGTATGACATAAATTGTGCATTTTAATGCGATCTACATTTTTTGTGTAGTAAAATTTTGTCTATCTCTTATGGTTTACCAGTTATGCAAAAGTCGTTCCAAATGAATACTTTTGGAGAAATTCCCAGAAAATTCCAGATATACATTTTATTTGTCATGAAAATATCTAAAACATATGATATTTTAATCAAAATCGCTAAAGCCATTTTTGAGAAAATTAAACATTTCGAAAAATGTTCCATGTAAAAGGTAATCTGGGGTGGGGGGATTTTCTAGAAAACCTTCGTGTCGCATCTCTGGAAGATACTGAACCTAAATACCAAGTTTGGTGTTTATCCGACTGTTCGTTTCTGAGTTATGCTGTTCACAGACACACACACACGGACATGTTTCCAAAAATGCCTTTTTTGGATTCAGGGGGTCTCAAAACATGTATTTCCGGTGAAATCTTGGTATCGTATTTTTGGGTGGAATACAATACTTCCCCTACTTACTATACGTAGTAGAGAAAGTAAAAACGGTCACTTGTATAAGAAAATGTCTATCAAAGAAAGAAAAAAACTGTTCATAGCAAAAATAAAGGAAAAGCTTACATGTATTTACAAAGAAACAAAGTCGCGTTGTTTGGACATACAAAAGCTGATATTTTTAGAAGTGGTAAAAGTTTGTAGAGCAAGGCTTCCCCTAAAAGATGAGCTTATATTTATCTGTCTACTCCAAAGAGTATAGGGGTTATGATATTTTTACTCTCTCTACCACGCACCTGGTAGGTAGAAAAGGTATTGCATTCCGCCCAAAAATTCAATACCGAGATTTCACCGGAAATAGGTGCTTGAGGTCTCCTGAATCTAAAGAAAGAAAGGGGGAAAAGAGAAGTATTTGTGTGCCTGTGAACAGCATAACTCAAAAACGAAAAGTCGGATCAATACAAATTTGATATATAAGTTCAGTACCTTCCAGAAAATACTCCCACCCAAAACTCTCATTTATATGGAAATATTTTCATTATTTTTTATTTTCTCAACAACGGCTCTATCGATTTTAATTAAAATATCATATACTTAAGTTATTTACATGACTGACGAAATGTATATCTTTGAATTTTCTGGGAATAGCCTGTGAAGTTCTTTTCATTCTGAATGATTTTTGTGTAACTGGTAAACTGCAAGAGGTAGGACAAAATCTTGCTACATAAAAGGTCTTACTATTTCTTCTGTAAGAATTAGTTCATATGGCCTGTTACATCCTCACAGTTTAATTTTCAAACCAGCGTTTCCTTGGACGACCTAAAGATCTCTTCCTGTTTGGACGACAGTGAAGCATAGCTTTTGGGATTCTATATGTGCATGTGAGATGCAGATGATTTATCCATTTGTTCTGGTAATGTTGTATCGTAATTCTTCCATTATTTACCCGTTATGTTTATGATCCCATTTGGTATATCTAGCTGTGTATCTTATAAATTCCATTTCATTTGCCGTTATTATGCTTTCATCTTTCATTATCGTAAAGTATAGGCCTCGTCAAGGTCTACAAAACGTAGTTCTCCTTGAAGGGCACAACTTGTTAAATTTGTAGCGTTACTCATTTCTGGGATACTCTTTCTTAATTGTTTAAGCAGTCATTGTTGCCTAGGGTGTTACCCTTTTTAAGATGGCAACCCAAGAGTTGACCGAAACCTCGGGTATAAACAATTTTACCCCTAGACAACGTCCTTCCGGCCCGGAAGATTTTGCTATTTTATCAGTTAATTCTAGGCGTGAAAGCTTTCGTACATATTTTGTACGAATAGTTTGTAGAGGAGTGAGTACAGAAGGTCATGTAAATGCAACATATATTTTTACCAGGTGAAAGAATAAATAGTTGGCAAAAAGAAACTGCTGCAGAAAACCTGATTTATTAATTAGGAGTAGCTATGGTAACTAGCAGGAGAACAAAGATTCTCATAGCATCAATAGAAACCTCGCAACCCCCCAAATCAATACCTCCAAGCGGGATGGCTCAGGCGGTAACGTCTGTGATCCGCATTCGGGAGGTCCCGGGTTCAAATCCCGTGGGCCGACCAATCTGTCCCCAGTCGCCAAGGTAAATACCGGATTGGATATTTAATGCCACGACCCAAAGTTCCACCTTAAGTCTAAAACAGTGGTAAAATGAATAATAAGTTGTAATAGCGAATGCTATGCCATCTATCCACATAGAAAGTAAGCAGCGAGACTGGACGGCACCCTAACGCCATCCGCACGGCACGAAGCAGAAGATCCGGCTGCCATGCGCTGGGATCTCTGTGGACACGTGATGAAGTAAGATGACATTTCCAGGGATGAGACCTAGAAGGCTAACTGTCCGCCTTTCTATATGAGAGAGCGGCGGTTGGACTGGACGGCACCCTAATGTCATCTGCTCGGCACGAATCAGAAGATCCAGTAGTTATGTGCTAGGGTCTCTGTGACACGTGACGGAGCGGGTGGTTACAGGGATGAGACCTAGAAGGCTAACTGTCCATCACATATCGTTCTAAGAGTTATCCAGCAACAGATCCGTCGCGGTATGACCAGGGAGATAAAGCGAGTAAAATATATACAGTAATAATATATATTAATAACTCCAAGAATGACTGGTGATTTAATACTCCAAATGCAGCATTAGTATTGCCCACAACCTCATACCTGAGTTTCTAGCTTAAACTCAATAAATTATTCCTAAACTAGCTGCTCTTGTTTCTGAAACAGGGTGTATAACTACGGCATACCCTTCATTTCCAAGCTGGTGCAGTATTCAGACACTTTGGACTGCATTAATAATCGAGCAACTTCGTGTCCTTCACCCTGTCAATTATACGCAAGCTTCCCTAGATTGCGCTCAGCTGAACATCTATACTACTTTTAACTGAGAGTAAAAAACAAACATTTTCTGCTCTGTGCTACTAGATTAAAGCAGTTTCTACGTTGTCAGCACTCGCGCATTATAAACAAGGGTCGTTCCATAAGTCATGGCATTTTCCCCACATAGCTGCAGTAGTCAACATACATAAACGTATTTACTTTCCTTATCGCTTACCAGCGGTACATATTAGGGACAGAAAAAAAACAAATGTAGGTATTGCATTCACATAACTTTCTCTACTCCCTTATCTAAAATTTATTCTTAACAAAAGTTCATTCTTCTGTCTGCTTCATGTTAATCGAGATAAAGTTTCGTTACGCATTTACACTGTAGGTTTGAGGATAAAGTAGGCTAAAGCGATACTCATATTTTTAAAAAGCGGATCGCTATATGATACTTGGAAGCTCCGTTCTCTTTGCATGATCACAGGAAAGAAAGAAAAGGGAATAACACTCAGCAGTTGTAAAGTATAAAGTATTAGACAATTCAAACCAATAATAAAAAATATCTTGGAAGTGGTTAACGCCACAACAAATTTATTTGACATAAGTTGCGTGTTTTAAGATCCACACCTTTTGTGCAGTAAACTTTTTTGTCTAACCTCTTACGGTTTAAAAGTTATACTACATTCTTTCAGACTTCACAGACTATTGACAGAAAATTCAAGATAAACGTTTTATTTGTAATTCAAATATCTTAAATTGTGGTATATTAAACAATATTGTTAAGTCATTTTTAAGAATATCAAAAATAAGGAAAAAGTTTCAATGTATAGAGTAGTTTGGAAATTGTGGAATTTTCTTAAAGTTCTCCGTGTCGCATTCTTGGAAGATGTTGAAATTAAATATCATTTTTACTTTCTCTACAACGTACCTACCTAGTAGATAGAGAGGTATTGTATTTCACCGGCAATACATGTTTTGAGGCCCCTGAAAAATTTACTTTCTCTACCACGTATCTAGTAGTAGTGAAAGTATTGCATTCCACCAAAAAAGTCGATACCGAGCTTTCTCTGGAAATACACGTTTTGAGGCCCCCTAAATAAAAAACATTTTTAGAAAAAGGTCCGCCTGTGTGTCTGTGATCATAACTCAAAAACGAAAAGTTGCATAAATATCAAACTTGATATTAGGTTCAGTACCTTCCAAAGATGTGACACAAAGATTTTCAAGAAACTACAGTTTACATGGAATATTCTTTAAAGTATTTGATTTTCTAAAAAATGGCTCTAACGATTTTGATTAAAATATACATATTAAATATATTTACATGGCAAATAAAATGTATATCGTGAATTTTCTGAGAATAGCCTGTGAAGTCCTCTTCATTTGGAGGGAATTTAGTATGACCTTGTATAACTGGTCAACGTTAAATCGATAAACGAAAACTACTACACAAAAAATGTAGATTTCTTTAAAACACACAATTTATTTCCAATAATTTTTTGTGGCATAAACTATATCTGAGATATCCCTTAGTAATGTTTCTAATTGTTCATTACTTGGCCATTCTCTTGAAGTCCTGTCAACATTCAGTTGTTTCTCGCAATCTCATGGAAATAGTATAGAATTTTAAGGCCAGCTGAAGAAGGTAGTTTCTTTACCTTATTTGCCCCAAATGTTTAAAAATATTAACTTCGCTTTTTTTTTACTGTTTCTTTAAATTTTATATATCTATGTTTATCTCGGCTGCGTCAGTATTTATTTTAGAGAGACGTTTCTCTTAGCAGGGTTGTGATGCGACAAGAATGTAGGCTTACACAGATTATAATTTTACTTCACTCCTTTTATTAATGCTTGATACGATTTAAATAACACTTCACTGATATAGAGAGCTGTGAGATTCTTTTTATTAATTAATTACACTTTTTAACACGTAAACTTTCTTTTCGTCTCACACGAAAATACATATTATATTTCTTGAGGACACTTTTTGCGTCTGGTCAGTAACGCTGTCTGCAGGCAACACCTCCAGTTATGAGTGCTGTCTAGAAGCAACTGACTTGAATTTGTAAATGTTTCTCCTTTTCAGTTTCTGATTGGCTAATTCTACTCCAACAGAATACCTTCATTTAACTAAAGCTTTTTCTGGTTGTTGATTGGCTATTTTATAAACTGTCACTAAAATTACATTATTGTTACTCCAAGAATCACAAGTAGTACTGTTAAACTTTCTTACTCATTATTGACTCAAGGTTACCTCATTGTTACCTCATTGTTAGCAATTTTTAACTTATTATTCTCACAGCCCCTACATTATTAAAGTACGTAATATATTCATATAACATTATTGAACATGTTTACAATAATATAAGCATATGCAATGACTGTTATATACATTTTGCAAATTATTACATACACATATTGCTTTAAGGCGGGCTGTTATTGAATTTATGTTATATAATTAGACTGAAATTATTTAAGTGTTAAAAATACTGCCTCACAGCCTATAGCGTCCAGTTGTTAAACATTTGACTACCGTTGTTCTCTTTGTATCTATAAGGAAACGTGTAATGTAGCTGTTTCTGCAAAGGATAAAAATGACGTAGTAGACAGAAAAATAAGCTTTAGTAAGAATAATCCGTATACCACCAATAAACGATAGAGGGTAGGGAAAGTCATGTGAATTAATCAAATCAGATTTTTAGAAAAATGCCCATGTGTGTGTATGCGCCCGCGTTTTTGAACAGCATAATTCAAAAACGAAAAGTCAGATAAATACCAAACTTAGTATTTAGGCTCAGTATCTTGGAAGGATGCCATATGAAAATTTTCAAAAATCACCCATTCTAAACTACCCGTTACATGGAACATTTTTCGAAATTTTTGATTCTATACAAAATGGCCCTAATGATTTGATTAAAATACCAGATATGAAATATATTTACACGACAAAATGTTTTATCTTGAATGTTCTGGAAATAGCCTATGAAGTCCTCTTCATTCAGAAGGAGTTTTGTATCATCTTGTATAACTGGTAAACGTTAAGCGATAGACGAAAACCTACCGCACAGAAAACGTAGATCTCTTTAAAGCACACAATTTATTTAGAATGAGCTTTTTTGTGGCATAAGCCGTTTCTGAGATATCCGTTATTAAAGGTTCGATTTGTTCAATATTTGTCATTAAGTCCCATGGATTTTCAATTGTTTCTCGCGATTGCATGGAAACTATGGAATTTTAAGGCCGGCGTATAGAGTCCAGTTGTTAAACATTTGACTATCGCTGTCCTCTTTGTATTTATAACGAAATGTGTGATGCATCTATTTCTGCAAATATTTATTTGGATTAAAATGTAGTAGTTAAAAAGAATAAGTTTAGTAAGAATAGTTTGTATATGCACTTGTAAAGGTAGAGGTTAGAGAATGTATCAATCAAAGTTTTTCTGTATTAAGATTTTGTCTATGTCTTACGTTTTACCAGTTATATTAAAGCCATTCAGAATGAAGAGGACTTCAGAGGCTGTTCACAAAAAAAGTTGAAGATTGAAGTAGATGGTTTGTAGTTGGTTGGAAGATGCTTCATGTTTTATCTGCACAACGTATGGAAGCCAATTTGTCGCGGTCACTTCGTGTTATCTTTTGCTGCTGTTATTGTATTACTACTTTGAATGTTGGGTTCATTGTCCTCCGGCTAGCTATTATTATTATTATTCAGTCGAGCATATCTCTAAATCAAGGTGTGTAAACGGAAAGGATTTGTTACTCAAAGATAACACTGATAAAAGAATTTGTTTTTACACTTTTATTACCGTCACAATTAATTAAGTTCACATATTGACTCGTGATACACGCCAGACTGAAACTGTTATATTTTCTAATATCACTATAATCACTTATTTACTTCACATTATTAATTCGCGTGTTTCACATTTATAACAAACTTTAAGACGCGAGAGATTTTGCAGAATTGCGTAACGTGTACTTTATGTATGCTTCCGTTGAACTACGCGACGTATAACTCACGAATACTTATGTTGAACTGATCGACGTGTTACACGCGAATGCTTCTGTTGGACTGACGAAATCTGCCTCTAACTTTAGCTTTTTATACTCCCACACCCCGATATGCCTAAAGATTATAACCGAGCTGCTATTGGTTAATAAAACGCGCCAACATTAGCGTCTATTTTTATATCCAATCAAAATTACGAACGGAAATGCTCTAGGGAAAATATTCCCGCTAATTCTAAGAAAAGCGCGCCAATCTGACGTCATTTGCTTGTCTCTAATAATTGATAAACAACTCACCCCCTCGCTCATTGTTGCCCGCTATTATTGTCAGTTTCAGTGAGGTCGTGTAAACTTATTTCTTAACAATGCATATAATTAACAAACATCTCAAATCAATGTCATACAATAATGCTTAATTACACTACAATCACTCTGGCATTTACATTATTGTGATACAAATTACTGCCACAAGATATACATTTTATATGCCATGAAAATATCTTAAACAGATGGTATTTTAATCAAAATCGCTGGAGCCATTTTTGAGAAAATCAAAATTTTTGAACATTTTTCCATGTACGGGATAGATTGGGGTGGGTTTTTTGTTGAAAATGTTCATGTCGTATCCTTGTGAGATGCTGGTACTTTACCGATTTTTGTTTTTGAATTTGCTGTTAACAGACACACGATGGTTTTTGGGACCGTAAAATGTGTATTTTCAGTGAAATTTGGTATCAAATATCTTCTTTACCCACTGTGTACGTAGTAAAAACAGTAAAAGTGAATTTTGGCACAAGTAAGGAAAGGTCTGAGCGTCATGATGAAGTTAATTTGGAGACAAAGATGGGAAATGTAAGTGCAAAACGGTGCCAACGTTCTCCCACTTTAGGGTAACTGCTCAGTTATCTTCAAGGGCCTGATAAGGCTGAGTGCATCTCCTTCCAGACATCTTAACAGTTGAATCCGCAGCGAAGGTGGTAGTAAGCAAAAGAAATGGTTTCCTTCCTCGGTTATGACTGATAACTCCTGTTCTTTGTCATGTTTCCGGCGGCAAATGCTTCAACTGTCGCATCTTGCACTGGAGCGTGGTATTTTGGTTTTCATAGCTGAACGCATCAGCCACAGAGGAAATTTGTAACGGAGCTGATGAAAGTCTCTCGGCATAAAGGGAACGGAATCACTGGAGTGTTATCTTTCCGCTAAGGCTGTCGTCAACTTATTAGGGAAGCGTAGGCGCGTGGCAGGAATGCATCTTGTGACGTCATACAGATATGTGCTACGGGTTCACACAAAGTACCTAGAGCAGGGGAAGTATTGCATCCCGCCCAAAAATTTGATACCAAGATTTCACTGGAAATACACGTTTTGAGGTTCCCTGAATAAAAAAATAATGTGTTACACTCACATGAGTTTCTCTACTCTTGTACAAACTATTTTTACAAACGCTTATTTTCCATATGCTTCATGTTAATCGACGTGTTAATCTTATTGCTAATTTTCTTGTAGATGCAAGGGGAATTGCTAGCCTTTAAGCGGTAGTCAAATATTTTAAGAGCTGGTTGCTATGTGGAGCATTCCATTCTCTTTGCATTACCAGGACAAAAAAATGAATAACGAATTCCCATTTGAGAATAAGTTTAAGTATTGGAAAATTTAAGGGAATAACAAGCAATATCTCGAAAATGGTTCACTCAACAACAAAAATGTATATGACATAAATTGTGTATTTTAACGCGATCTACATTTTTTATGCAGTAAGATTTTGTGTATCTCTTATGGTTTACCAGTTATGCAAAAGTCGTTCACAATGAGGAATACTTTTGGAAACATTCCCAGAAAATTCGAGATATACATTTCATTTGTCATGAAAATATCTTAAACATATGATATTTTAATCAAAATCGTTATAGCCATTTTTGAGAAAATTAAAATTTTCGAAAAATGTTCCATGTAAAGGGTAGTCTGGGGTGGGGGGATTTTCTTGAAAAGCTTCGTGTCGCATCTCTGGAAGATACTGAACCTAAATACCAAGTTTGGTGTTTATCCGACTGTTCGTTTCTGAGTTACGCTGTTCACAATCACACAGACACACACACAGACATGTTTCCAAAAATGTTTTTTTTTATTCAGGGGGTCTTAAAAAATATATTTCTGGTGAAATCTCGGTATCGAATTTTTGGATGGAATACAATTCTTCCCCTACTTAATACGTAGTAGAGAAAGTAAAAATAAAAACTCAGATAGATACCAAACTTGGTATTTAGGTTTAGTATTTTTCAAAGATGTGACACAAAGATTTTCAAAAAACTCCCCAACCTAAAATCGCCCTCTACATCGAAATATTTTTCGATATTTTTGGTTTTACCAAAAATTGCTGTAACAATTTTGATTAAAATATCATATATTTAAGATATCTATATGAGAAATAAAATTTATATCTTGGATTATCTAGAAATAGCCAGGGAAATCCTCTTTATTGTTAAGGAATTTTGTATGAAAGTAAACCATAAGAGAAAGACAAAAACTTCTTAAAATATTAGATCTCTGTAAAACACACAATTTATTTTAAATAACGTTTTGTGTCTTCAGCCATTTTCTAGATATCCGTTATTATAAGAATTTTTCAATACTGTAACCTTCTTTACCACGTACACAGAAAAGGTATTGTATTCCACAGAAAATACATGTTTTGAGGCACATTGAATCCAAAAAAGCATATTTAGAAAAAAGGTACGTGTATATGTCTGTGTGTCTGTGAAGAGCATATCTCAAAAACGAAAAATCGGATAAATACCAAACTTTGTATTTACGTTCCGTATCTTCCAAAAACACATGCTTTACATAGAACATTTTTCGAAAATTTTGATTTTCTGGAAAATAGCTTTAACTATTTTGATTAAAATACAATGTAATCAACATATTTACATGACAAATAAAATGTATATCTTGAATTTTCGGGGAATAGCCTTTGAAATCCACTTCATTCGGAAGGAAGTTTGTATAATCTTGTGTAACTGGTAAACGTTAACCGATAGACGAAAACGCACTACACAAAAAATGTAGATCTCTTTAAAATACAGAATCTATTTCAAATAACTGTTTTGTGGCGCGTCAGGTTTTTAAAATATTTGACCATCGCTGTTCGCTTTGTATCTATAACGAAATGTGTGATGCAGCTATTTCCGGAAAGGCTTATTTGGATTAAAATGAAGTAGATAGGAAAATAAATTTTTATACCCAGTAATAAGCGATAGGAGGTAGAGAAAGCCATGTAAATTGAGAACATCCGATTTTTTAAACTGCTGTCGCTATTCAGTTATTTTTCTGGATGTCATGGAGAGAGTAGGAATTTCAAGGGCAGTATACGTATAGCGACTAGCTTTTAAACATCTGAGTATCGATTCAGTTTTATCTATTCCTCTTGTACCCACAATGAAATTTGTAATGGAACCTTTTCTGCACTGGTTTATCTCAATTAATATGGAACAATAATAATTTTTCGTGAAAGTAGTGGGAATGATGCAAATGTGACACATTAGAATTTGTTTTGAAAATGGTATCACTATTCAGTTGATCTAGTAACGTCATGGAAACCTCAATATAGAACGACCATTAGATAAACATTTGACTGTCTTCGTGGCTTTTGTACCTATTCGAGGGCCATACTGAACAATTTTTAGAATGCAATGTTTATAAATAGAAATAAAATTTGTTTATATTTGACGCTACTTTCTAGTGTTTTGCGAGTTGATTGCCGTGTAGTTTGTTCGATTTGCTGTAATAGTTTGTTAATTATCATTTAAAAATTTATGTTCACCCAAAATGAATTTGAACTAGAGAACATTTTCAGATTAGGATTTTTTTTACGATTGAAAACGTCATTAATACCTAAACAATGTGAAGATAGATTTAGATATGCATTTGGCGAAAAACCCGATCTAAGGTAACATATTATAATTAGTACAGCGAATTCAAAAGAGATCTGTTTTTTTCTTAGTGATGTATTTCGTGAAGGACACCCAAGAACTGCTATTACTGATAATGCCGCTGTTCGAGCAATTCTTGAAGAAGATGACAGACATTAAAGCCGGTTATCGAGACCCAGGAGAGAAAAACAATTTTTGTTTCCCTCAAAAGGAAGGCAGATGGCACACATGCCTGCTATCGGCGCCGTGAAGTGTACCGGAAGTCCCGCCTTTGTACCCTAGCCCGGGCGTGAAGTTAACAATGGCTTCAAAGCTTAGCAGAGTCAGAAAGCATACGTGTTTTATCTCCAATCTAAGAATATTCGTGGGAAGACTTTAAACTCAAAATAAGTTGTAAGAAGCAGAACGTGAAAGTTCTCGAAGTGGGGATAACCAATAATAAAATTAGGAAACAGAAATGATAGCCAATAAAAGATCGCGAATACATCACATGATACGTTTGTACTCAAAACGGAACGAAACATAAGAGGGGTGGTGGAAAATTCTAAGTTTGGCGAAAGGCGTGAAACAACAACAAAAACAGAAAATGCCGAGGAACAGTCACGTAAAAACTAACTAATGGGAAAAAAATCAGGAAATTTGAAGTGGCAATAAAGTGTCGAAATCTAGGCAATTCGAGGGCTAGCCGGAGAAACATATAAGTAGCGACTTCGTGACGGTTATGACAATAATAACAGTGGTTTTGACGACGAAGGTGGCAGGTCGACCAGATGGGAATCTTCTTAACAAAATAAAAAAGAATAACTCACCGACAGCATTATCAATATTATCAAGGCAGTGTCACCACCACCCTTGGAAACCAGAACCTCAGCTCTACCAGAACAAGTTCCTAAACCCTGCCATCCAACAATCGAACCCGGGACTCCGAGTCTCTTCAAAGTAGCAGCAAGAAACAGCACAGATGCGGCAAAGGTCGGTGAGAACATCTATGAATTTGCGTGGGCGACATTGGTCAGTAGTATGAGACAAATCCAAAGCATTTTACATCAACAGTTATAGTGAGAAAAGTTTGTTGTCGATGGATTCCACATAAAATGACTCCCGATCAAAAACAACAACATATTGATTGGTGCAGAAGAACTCGAAAAATTCTAAGGCGGCACTCGTGATGGATCTTGAATTTAATGAGCCGAAAAGAAAAGTCAAGCGGCTCAATGGATCTTTCGAACAGAACGTAAGCCTACAAAAGTTCGACGAATTCACAGTGCTGGTAAGAAGATGGTTGCTAGTTACTTTCTCTACTACGTATAGTAAGTAGGGGAAGTATTGTATTCCACCCAAAAATTCGATACCGAGATTTCACCGGAAATACATGTTTTGAGACCCCCGAATCCAAAAAAAGCATTTTTGGAAACATGTCCGTGTGTGTGTCTGAACAGCATAACTCAGAAACGAACAGTCGGATAAACACCAAACTTGGTATTTAGGTTCAGTATCTTCCAGAGATGAGACACGAAGGTTTTCAAGAAAATCCCCCACCCCAGATTACCCTTTACATGGAACATTTTTCGAAAATTTTAATTTTCTCAAAAATGGCTCTAACGATTTTGATTAAAATATCATATGTTTAAGATATTTTCATGACAAATGAAATGTATATCTCGAATTTTCTGTGAATGTCTCCAAAAGTATTCTTCATTGTGAACGACTTTTTCATAACTGGTAAACCATAAGAGATAGACAAAATTTTACTACACAAAAAATGTAGATTGCGTTAAAATACACAATTTATGTCATATACATTTTTTTGATGAGTGAACCATTTTCGAGATATTGCTTGTTATTTCCTTAAATTTTTCAATACTTATACTTTTTCAAAAAAATTCGTTATTCATTTTTTTTGTCCTGGTAATGCAAAGAGAATGGAATACTCCACATAGCAACCATCTCTTAAAAGATCTGACTATCGCTTAAAGCCTACCAATTCCCCTTGCATCTACAAGAAAATTAGCAATAAGATTAACATCTCGATATCCCGATTAACATGAAGCATATGGGGAATAAGCGTTTGTAAAAATAGTTTGTACAAGAGTAGAGAAAGTCATGTGAGTGTAACACATCAGATGTTTTTTCTAAAACGGGTCATATTACTGCTACAGCATTAGAAGTTAGACGTACCGTTACTGTCTATTGGAAAAACGTCCAAAATGAAATCTAATGTAACATCATGACAACGCATCGTGGCATACAGTAAAACTAACAACTGAGTATCTGGATGCCCTAAAGGTCAGCACCATGGACCCTCCACCATACAGCCCTGACCTAGCACATTGTGATTTGTCTTTGTTTCCAAAAATTAAAGATGAAATGCGTGGAATCACGTCAGATGAAGCCGTGGAACATTATACAAACCTGGTTTCTGAAGTACTTCAGGAAGAATGGCTTTAAGGACTGGTTTCATCGCATGCAAAAATGCATTGATGTTAAAGGGAAAAAATTTGAAAAACAATAAACTCATTTAATTTTTTAAAACTAATCCCTGTTTAATTTTCTAAAAAGTATCAGTGTCGTCCTACTAATGAAAATTTAAGGAAACTATTTGTGCAAAAGTTTATCTCTTTTAATTTGAAGTAGACAGAAGAATAAGTGCGAAAGCTTTCACGGCCGGAGTGAATCGATAAAATATTAGAATTTTCCGGGCTGTCGAAGGCCATACTATAAGGGTAAAACTATTTAGACCCGACGTTTCGGTCACCTCTTTGGTTTGCCATGCAGTCGTTGTTATGCTGCCCAGGGTGTTACTCTCTTGAAGGTGGCAACCATAATATTTTATCGATTTTGCAAGATTAGTTTGTAAACGCCATATAAACATAAACGATAGATGAAGTCCTGTGAATGTAAACCGTAGAGAAAGTAAAAATAATGATCCCTGTCTGTTTGGGACAAACTGAGGAGACGGTTTATAGGAAGATGACTTGCTGGAAGGAGCAACATCTAGCGCCGTCTTCACTGAAAGCCAGTGTAAATCAGCACACGCAGAGAGGAAAATTAATTACCCAAGGAGAGAAATCAAATTACAGGGGAACGAACCTCGGTAGGTTGTTAAAGCGCACGGCGTTTCTAACAGATGTCTTTTTATCTCTCCAATTCCCAGAGTAATGACACCTTCCACAAAATGGACCTCTAACTGGCCATAAGTCCTTTCCTGGAAGTCGTAAAACGCAAATGAAGCGGTGAGAAGACCATCGATTTCCTAACTGAAAACGGCAATAAACCTTATCTGGGCATTTGCATCACCTTACCTCACTAAGCAGAAACGCCCGGGGCTTTCGCGGTTTTCGTGAAACATCAATTTTACAATTATTTCTTTAGTAATAAATCTTAAATGAATTAAATTTGGTATTTAATTATTTTAATTCGATAACTCACTTTCATAGTGCCAAATTCCTCATTCATACTGAAAATCCTCCAAATTGCCTCTCCACTCAAGCTTTTCAACCCTATCACCCATAAGGGGTGTATTTTTCGCACAGTTACTTACTACTACGTATAGTAAGTAGGGGAAGTATTGTATTCCACCCAAAAATTCGATACCAAGATTTCACCGGAAACATATGTTTTGACGCCCCCTGAATAAAAAAAAGGATTTTTGGAACCATGTCTGTGTGTCTATCTGTAAACAGCATAACTCAGAAACGAACAGTCGGATAAAAACCAAACTTGGTATTTAGGTTCAGTATCTTCCAGAGATGCTGCACGAAGGTTTTCAAGAAAATCCCCCACCCCAGATTACGCTTTACATGGAACATCTTTCGAAAATTTTAACTTTCTCAAAAATGGCTGTAACGATTTTGATTAAAATATCATATATTTAAGATACTTTCATGACAAATAAAATGTATATCTTGAATTTTCTGGGAATGTCTCCAAAAGTATTCTTCATTGTGAACGACTTTTGCATAACTGGTAAACCATAAGAGATAGACAAAATTTTAATACACAAAAAATGTAGATCGCGTTAAAATACACAATTTATATCGTATACATCTTTTTGGCGAGTGAACCATTTTCGAGATATTGCTTGTTATTCCCTTAAATTTTCCAATATTTATACTTTTTCTCAAATTCGTTATTCATTTTTTTGTCCTAGTAATGCGAAGAGAATGGAATACTCCACATAGCAACCAGCTCTTAAAATATTTGACTATCGCTTAAAGCCTACCAATTCCCCTTGTATCTTCAAGAAAATTAGCAATAAGATTAACATCTCGATATCTCGATTAACATGAAGCATATGGAGAATAAGCGTTTCTAAAAATAGTTTGTACAAGAGTAGGGAAAGTCATGTGAGTGTAACACATCAGATTTTTTGTAAAATGTTCGTATTAAAATATTACATTTGATGTGTCTGAGTGTTTGATTTTTTAAAAGTATTAAATTTAGTTTTATTTACATTATTCCTTATTTATGAAAGCCATGTGTATACTTTTAATATTGTGACTGTCCAATTTTTCCTATCACTTTTCTCAGTTTTCACTGTCACTGTTTCGTTTTTATGTAGTTTTCCTTCACTGGGAGTTCACTTCACTAAGGTGAAGTAGTTGAATTCTTTGTGACTGCCTCTTGCGAGAGCGCTCGCTTATATAGTCAGTGGAATCTTTCCATAAGGCCCTCGAACGTTCTAGAACTATTTCGACACACTTCCTGGAGGAGGAGGAGGAGGAGGAGGAGGAGGAGGGGAGAAGCTTCTAGTTTATCTCCCGATAAGCTTAGGCTATACCCGCTGCGTTACAATATTAATAAAGTAGGCCCGTTTGTACTGAAATGCCTTAAAAGTGCTTTCCGCCGAAAATTTTCCGCCTCCTGTTCCGTTATAGTGTTTATTTCTGTGGTACCATCCCCACATTTGTTACTCTAATTGTATGGAATATGAGTGTCAAGTTTTCCATTCGTACTGAAATATCCTCAAAAGTACCTACCATCCAACATTTTTCAACACCATCTCCCATTAGGGGTGGTTTCTTTTGTATTGCCGCTCCTAAAGGAATGAAGGCAGCAACCTTTTTTTTTTATTTATCAGAAGTAGGGAGAAAACAGGCGTATTCGTGCTGAGAATCTCACGATTGCCTCCCAACGAGCATTTTCCATCCCCTATTCCATTGGGTGTGGTTTCTGTCTCTCATGATACACGCTAGTTTGTTTTCTCCATTTTTGCTTTAAACAGCTTTTTCTTTGAATGACATTTCCTGGCACAAACGACCCATTTTCTAAAGACCTATTGAAGATAGCTAAATTAAATTTTAGGATGATAAAAACGAATATATGAAAAAAGCGGCTAGCGAAATAAACGGTCAAAAGGAATGTTGCGAAATAAGCGGTTCAAAGGATTACTTGGTACCTGAGTAGGAGACTGGCTTGGATTTAAGCAAAATCGAATGCACGTATCTTACACTGCATGTCAGGTAACCACATACGAGGGCTGTCCCAGAAATACCCGACCAACACAAAGAAAACACAAAAATGTTGGGGAAAAAACATCTATATTTCTCTAAATAGTCTCCTTTCAGCTCGATACACTTTTCCCAGCGATGTCTAATAGCTTCGATACCCTGTTTACAGTGAGAACCGTCGAGTTCTGCAAAATAGCCATCAACTGCAAACTCCACCTCTTCATTGTTGGCAAATATTTTACCACCAAGCCATTTCTTCAACTTTGGAAATAGAAAATAATCAGAGGGGACTAAGTCTAGCGAATAGGGTGCATGAGGAAGCAATTCGAGCTTAAATGATTGATTTACGCCACGACGATAATGGATGTGTGAACTGGCGCATTGCCTTGATGAAATAGAACTTTATTTTCCGCTAAATGCGGCCGTTTTTGCTTGATTTCATCATTCAAATGCTGCAATAAGTTTGCATAATACTCGCCATCGATTGATTTTCCTTTTTGAAGATAATCAATGAAAATTATTCCACAAAGATTCCAAAAAAGTGACGTCATGACGTTGCCTGCAAATGGAAGTGTCTCACCTTCTTTGGAGCCGATTCTCCCCTTTAAATCCGCTGTTTTGACTGTTCCTTCGTCTCAGGTGTGAAGTGATGGACCCATGTTTCATCCATGGTTATGAATCGACTCGAAAAGTCGGATTTATTGTAGCAAAACATTGCAACACTCGACTGAAACATTCTCACGATGCTGCTTTTGTTCCATTGTGAGGAAACCTGGCACCCATCTTGCGCATATCTTTCTTATGACTACATTTTTAGTCAGTATGCGATGTAAAGCACATTTTGAAATGCCTACGATGTCTGCTAGCTTGCGCAGTTTCAGTCGGCGATCAACCAATACCATTTTGTGGATTTTCTTCACAATTTCTGGCGTGGTCACCTCATTTGGTCGACCACTGCGATGTTCGTCTTGGTAGCTCGTACGGCTTCGTTTAAACTCTGCCACTCAATATTTTACTGTTGTAAAGGAAGGAGCAGACTCCCCCAGAGTAGACTAGCTCAGCTTTAATATTAGTTGGACTAAGACCTTTCAAATGGAAGTATTGTATCACATAACGATGACCAGTTTTATCCATGTTTACAAATTTACTGACAGCGTTCACTATTGATGACTTCCAAACAATTACTAAACGACGTGACATAATCAAACTTCAGACTTAAGCTTTGTAAAGTTGGTACTTTCTACCAGTCATTTGTTTGCAACAACAACCACTATCTATACATCAGGTCGGGTACTTCTGGGACTGGCCTCGTACCTTACTAACATATACACAGTACTGTAATTTGCAGATAACAAACCTGGCGGAGACAGTAATGACATTAACTCGTTTAGCACTTTAAGGAAGTACCGCAGCAAAAATGTGCCGTAACAAAAAGTGTTTCAAATAATGTTATCTATCAGCTCCCAAAGTTTGTGGTCTAATTTTGGGACACTCTGTATGCAGTGATACAGGCATGGGCCTCAATTATCGGTACAAGGCGGCGACCATCTTCTGGCCGGGTGAAGAGATGAGTCGCTCTGAACCAGCGCAAACAGAAGTGTTATCGAGAGATGACAGCATTGTTCAGGAACCTTCTTACTCCCCGCCTCTCGAAAATTCTAGAAGTCTCTCGAAAAGTTCAACGGCTATATGAGTGAGCGTGTTTGCGAATGAGTCAGTGAGTGCGTTTCTGATGTGACATAAGTGCTGATAATTCAGTGTGTTCTCCGAGTGAGGTTGCAGCGATAATTGTGGCTGTTGTATAAGAGCACAAAAGCAGTGAACATCCTAACTTTCTACACTTCGCGAATGTATTGGTTATTTCTTTAATGCTATTAAACGTATCGTATATGTGGTAATTTAAAATATACGCGTTTAAATCTACCGCACCACTCCTCTAAACTCAATGAAATGTGGCAACAGGGTGAGTAACACATCTTAACTTGTCCACGTTTTAAGGAGCTTTTGCGTATACGCAACATAATTATCTATGGGTCATATACATGCGGGTCGTGCACACTTGAAGACGTGCACGAAGCTTCTCCTGCGCTGTGTTTCCATACTATCATTACAGTTTTACGTTAATGTTACTAGATGGTAGCACTGAGGCAGATGCAGGTAACGTGCACCAGCGCTGAAACTTCTCCAGGGTATTACATACCATCTAACTCAACTACATTACTTCGTTATTGCCCTAAAACGATGTATTTAATTATATAGAACAACAAATATCCACAAAACAACCCTTTCTTTCGTCAGGTAACTTATTCATTATTAATTATGATTATTATTGTTGGCAGCGGCTGCAGTTGTATCACTTTGTTCATAATCATAACTACTATGCATCAGATCCTATTTCACTTTTTCAGGGCTGTCTGACTAAAATTTTGTGAACATCCAAACCGAATACACCCCAGTTGCTACTGCGAGAGATTGGAGAAGTCTTGTGTTCCAATCCCCAGCGAGTGAAGTGGACGGAAGAACTTCGTGTGTGTTTTGTTTCACCGCTATGCGCAGTCAAAACAAGTGAAGTGAGAGGGAAAACTGAACTATATCACATTAGTGAAGTGACAGTATACTGGAAGAGGCTCTGCGATCACCGTGTACCAATAAGAATATTGGCGTCCTATATTTAACCTCAACTGCCTAGACAAGCATCTTGAAATGTTTCTTTCCAATTACTCGCTAAAAGCAAAAGCAAACGAAAACGACATTAATTATGAACCACTTTGAAGCAGACGTCATTAGTCCCTCATTGTTGTATTCCAAGTGGAGAAGGAAAGAGCTGTATTGTGAATGTGGCACTCAATATCAGTGACACAAACCGTCTCTCCTCATACCGTATTTCTCAAATTCTAATACCAGTCTATCAAGTATACATTAGCGTGTTCCCTACCGCTTATCTCTGGTAAGGGAAGTATTTTTACTTTCTCTACTACGTATAGTAAGTAAGGGAAGTATTCTATTCCACCCAAAAATTCGATACCAAGTTTTCACCGGAAATACTGTTTTGAAACCCCCTGAATCCAAAAAAAAACATTTTTAGAAACATGTCCGTGTGTGTGCCTGTGAACAGCATAACTCAGAAATGAACAGTCGGATAAACACCAAACTTGGAATTTAGGTTCAGTATCTTCCAGAGATGAGACACGAAGGTTTTCAAGAAAATCCCCTTACCCGAGATTACCCTTTACATGGAACATTTTTCGAAAATTTTAATTTTCTCGAAAATGGCTCTAACGATTTTGATTAAAATACCATATGTTTAATATATTTTCATGACAAATGAAATGTATATCTTGAATTTTCTGGGAATGTCTCCAAAAGTATTCTTCATTGTGGACGACTTTTATATAACTGGTAAACCATAAGAGATAGACAAAATTTTAGTGCACCAAAATGTAGATTGCGTTAAAATACACAATTTATGTCGTATACATTTTTTTGTTGAGTGAACCATTTTCAAGATATTGCTTGTTATTCCCTTAAATTTTCCAATACTTATCTTTTTTCAAATTCGTTGTTCATTTTTTTTACGTCCTGGACATGCAAAGAGAAAGGAATGCTCCACATAGCAACCAGCTCTTAAAAGATTTGACTATCGCTTAAAGCCTAGCAATTCCCGTTGCACCTACAAGAAAATTAGCCATAAGATTAACATCTCGATATCTCGATTAACATGAAGCATATGGAGAATAAGTGTTTGTAAAAATAGTTTGTACAAGAGTAGAGAAAGTCATGTGAGTGTAACACATCAGATTTTTACATTCTCTACCACATGCATAGTAGGTGGATAAGGTGTTGCGTTTCACCCAAAAAGTTGATACCGAGATTTCATCGGAAGTACATGTTTTGAGGCCCCCTGAATAAACAAGAGCATTTTTAGATAAACATCCGTGTTTGTTTCTATCTGTACCTGTGACCAGCATAACTAAAAGACAAAAAGTGCGGTTAAATACCAAACTTAGCATTTAAGTTCAGTATCTTCCAAAGATGCGACATGAAGATTTTCTAGATAACCCCCCAACTCCAAAACTGCCCTTTAAATGGAACATTTCTTCGAAATTTTTTATTTTATAAAGAATGACTAACGATTTTGATTAAAATACCATTCATTAAATATATTTACAAGGCAAATAAAATATTGTAGCGCACCCTTGGGGCCGTACGCCCTGCGGGGGTTGACAGCAGGGGGGAATAGACTCAGGCGGTAGGGTCGCTACCGGGGTTCAAGGGCCCATGGTAGGGTATCGGGGGAGAGAGGGGCGCTAAATAGGTATCCGGGGGTTGTATAAAAAGCTAATGACTATATTCTTGGATACTTTAATATAGCGTTGTAACCCCTCGTAGAGGGGTCATACGTGCAAGAACTTAGACGTAACTACCATCTCTTACCTGGAAATCTCTGGTCGGACTTGCTGTGACACTAATTAAAGGTTAAACTATTGAGGGTGGGGTGTCAGAGCCCTAACGAACGTAGTTTCGGCGTCGTAGAGCGTTGAAAAGGATTGAGAGAGAGAGTGACCTACATACATGGCTAATATATACCCTTTAGAAAGCCAAGTAAGCGACTTGCTTGTAAGCTTTCTACACTACCACCTCTTTCAACGTTTGATGAAATCTAACGCAACCCCCCTAACTATGGCTTGAACTCTATGATGGGTCGTTCCAATATGTATCTTGAATTTTCTGGGAATAGCTTGTGATGTCTTCATCCGGAAGGAAATTTATATAATCTTGTATAACTGGTAAACGTTAAGCCATAGACGAAAACCTGTACAAAAAAAAGTAGATCTCTTTAAAACACACGATTTGTTTAAAATAACTTTCTATGTTGTATCACCCATTTCCGAGATATCCGTTATTAATGGTTCGAATTGTTCAATACCTTTTCTTTCAAAGTCCTGTAGATTATCAGTTGTTTCTCGCGATGTCATGGAGACAGTATGGAATTTTAAAGCCATCATTAGGGTCTAGTTCTTAAACATCTGACTATCGCTGTTCTCTTTGTATCTATAACGAAATGTGAAATGTAACTATTTCTGTAAGGGTTTAACTCGATTAAAATGTAGTATATAGCAAATTTGTATACCCGCTAATAAACAGAATAAGAAGTTCATGTGAATGTAACACATCATATTTGTTTCTCTGCATTTATTTTACTGGCGTGATCATATTGCGACGGATCTGTCGTGGCTCGGTGTGTGACGGACAGTTAGCCCTCTAGGTCTCATCCCTGTACCATACCATCTTGCTTTCGTCACATGTCCATAGAGGCATGTGCATAGCAGTTGTACCTCTGCTTCTATGACTTCTGCTTCAACACGTGTCAACAGATACCTTAGTGAATAGCAACTATACCTCTGTTTCTACACGTGTCGGGCAGATAATATTAGGGTGCAGGCTGTCTACCTGCTTTCACTACCTGTGAATAGATGGCAGAGCACTCGATATTACATATATTTTTCATTTTTTTACTATTGTTTTAGACTTAAGTTGGAACTTTGGGTCGCGTTATTAAATAACCAATCCGGTTACTATGACGATTGATGGGAAGTATTGTATTCCACACAAAAATCATAATTATAGAACCTTCACAGAAAATACATGTTTCCAGGCCTCCTGGATCCAAAATAAAGAGACAGAACAGCATAACTAAACAAAAATTCTGATGTTGCATTCACATGACTTTCTCTCCTCACGTGTTACAAATTAAGTTCACTAAACACACTTCCAAATTTAGACATATGCTTTTCTATAAAAGTTATACGTAGCATCTTTAGATAATAATACACATGCTAATTGAAAGAGTAACTAAAATCACACACCTCGGACTAATAATAATATTTTGTTTGTTAATTTCCAGGTTCATATCAGTGTCGCCGGTGTGCCGGGATTTCATCTCGCAGGAGTTCTTTTACTTGTTAGTGAATCTACTGACATGGGACTGTCGCTTTTAAGCACACTTAAAAACCATCCGTTTGAGCCGAGTTTGAACCCAAGACTTTGGAATCAGAAGACCAGCTTCTAACCAACTGAGCCATCCAGCCAGCTCGGACTGGTTCTACTCTTTCAAGGTAAGATCATACTATACATGTAGAGAGTAACATTTTACACGTGCTAGTTTTGATTCATAGAATGAAGTTTAAAGGACTAACTGAAAGTAATTTGCATAGCATGTATCATGCTTTAATTAAGTCTCACTTTTGAAGAAGTTAATTTTTTTGTAGGAGTTGAATTATATTTCAACTGTTTGGGAGCCGAACTTGTAGTAGTTGCAACCTCACGTATAGTAAACAGTAGCCTTCATCCCAAATGTATTTGCAGGTGGCCTTTGCTCCAAGTTTAAAAAATATTAACTTTGTAATTTGATGTTTCTTTAAGTATTAAATATTTATATTTGCCTCGGCTGCGTCAATATTGTTGTTAGAGACACGTTTCTCTTAGCAGGGTTGTGGTGTGACTAAGAATGTAGGCTTACACAGATTATAATTTTACTTCACTCCCTTTATTAATGCTTGATAGGATTTAAATAACACTTCACTGATATAGAGAGCTTTGAGATTCTTTAATTCATTACTTGCACTTTTTAATACGTAAACTATTTTTCGTCTCACACGAAATACGTATTAAATTTCCTGAGGACACGTTTTGCGTCTGGTTAGGAACACTGTTTGCAGGCAACTGAATGATTTCAATCGTCTAAACTTGTAAATTTCTGTATTTAAAGTCTCTGATTGGCTATTCCTAATCCGATAGAATACCTTCATTTAACTAAAGCTTTTTCTGGTTGTTGATAGCCTATTTTTAAACTGACTCAACATTTACATTATTGTTTCTCCAATAACGACTAGTAGCATTTAAACTTTCAAACTCATTATTGCCTCAATGTTACCTCATTGTTAGTAACTTTTAACGAATTATTCTCAGAGCTCCTACATTATTAAATTACGTAATATATTCACATAACGTTATTACACATGGATACAATAATATAAACATATACAATGACTGTAATATACACTTTTTATATATTGTTACATACACATATTTCTTTAAGGCGGGCTATTATTGAATTTATATATTATATAATTAGACTGAAATCATTTAAGTGTTAAAAATACTGCCTCACTTTATCTATTTAAATATTTTATGGGGTAATTCTGCTAAAATTTTAATTCACGCTCTTGAAGTACTCCCAAATCGTGCCCTAACAATAACTCATAATTTACCCTACAGGTCTCGCACAAAACCATTACCCAAAGTGACTAACATTTTACCTTTAAAAAATATGATGTGACACATTCACGTGAATTTGTCTATCCTCATATCTTTGTTAGTAGGTAAACAAATTATTCTTACTAAAGCATATTTTTCTATCTACTACGTTTTAATCCAAATAAAACTTTGTGGAAATAGCTACATTACACATTTAGTTATAAAGGGGACAGAGATAGTCAAATGTTTAAGAACTGGACGCTATATGCTGGCCTTAAAATTCCATACTGTTTCCATGACATCACGAGAAACAGCTGAATGTTGACAGGCTTTAAAGAACGACCAAGAAATGAACAATTCGAACCTTTAATAACGGATATACTCAGAAAGGGCTTAAGCATCGCGAGAAACAGCTGAATGTTGACAGGCTTTAAAGAACGACAAAGAAATGAACAATTCGAACCTTTAATAACGGATATACTCAGAAAGGGCTTAAGCCCTTGTGTGTTTTAAAGAGATCCACATTTTTTGTGAACTACGTTTTTGTGTATTGCTTAACGTTTATCAGTTACACAAGATTATACAAAATTCCTTCCTAATGAAGAAGACTTCACAGGCTATTCCCAGACAATTCAAGATATATATTTTAGTAGTAGTTGGAATGGGGGGATTTTCTTGAAAATCTTTGTAAAATACTGGCCTTAAATATTAAGTTTGGTACTTGCGTGACTTTTCGTTTTTGAGTTATGCTGTTCACAGGCAGACAAACATACGCTCACATGGACCTTTTTCTAAAAAAGCATTTTTTTGTACTCAGGCGGCCTCAAAACACACATTTCCGGTGACATCTCGGTATCGAGTTTTTGGGCGGAATGCAATGCCTTATCTACCTACTAGGTACCTGGTAGAGATGGTAATAACCATTAATTTTATGATAAACCAGAAGTATTATGTATAGTGATGTTATATGACATATAAAGTATTTTGAGTCGGAAAGTGTAAATTCACATCACATATGTGCGCTGGTTGTTAAGGCAGGAGCGCTTTCGAGAGACGTCTCTCTCATCATCAGCTGAGATTCCGACTAACGGATCTCCCTCTCCCCTCTCCCCATGAAGCGTTTCATTAAATGTTATTTCTGCCCTCTGTTGGGAAACCTTGGAACTTAAAGCCGTTGCTGCCCTCTGTGTTATCTGTTGGTCACTCATCATGCTTCTTTCTTCTCTCTTGTGATGTAGTTGGTCTGCATTCTGTTGAGAAATCTTGGAAACACTTGATCTTGAGTTTGCTGCCCTCTGTGGAGAACCTTGGGAACTTCTATTTTTTCTTTTGTTGTTTAAATGGATCAACTGCATTAAGTGATCTGTCGCTGGTATCTCAAAATTCAAAACCTTCTCGATGTTGAAATGAATGAAGATCTTTTCCCATATTTCCAAATGTGATGGTATCTGAATAGATTTGAGTAATTTTATCTCTTGTCCAATCTCATGGTTGCTATTCCAAAAATGATTAGCTACTGCAGATCTATCTGTTTGTTTCAATTTTATATTTCTTTGGTGTTCACTTAATCTGATTTTTAAATTTCTTTTTGTTCTTCCTATGTATAAACCTTGACAGTCTTGACATGATATCTGATAAATTCGTGATTTTTTTAATTTGTCAGTTGTATTACTTAAAGGTGTATTTAACATATTTTTCAAACTGAAAACATTCTGAGGTGCTAATTGAATTTGGTATTTTCTGAATAGCTTTTCAAACTTTTTGAACATGACTGGATGATATGTGAACCTCTTATATATCACATCCTTTTTATTTGGGTTTTGTAAGGTACTACTACTGTGTAAATTTTGTTTCTTTTTGTATTTAGTAAGTAAGTTATTAATAAGCTGAGGTTTAAAACCATTTTCTGTGGCTACATTTTTTATGTAATTTAGTTCTATAATGTACTCTTCTTTATCTAAAGGTATCCTCATCAATCTATAAATCAAACTTCTGAACACAGCATGTTGGTGTGACACAGGATTGTAGAAATTATTTTTAATGTAATTATCCACATGCGTTGGTTTCCTATAAATGCCAAATTTAAGACAGTTTTCTTTTCTTTTTACAAGTATATCTAGAAATGGTAGGGAATTATTACTTTCAATTTCCATGGTAAATTTAATGTGTATGTCTTGTTCATTTAAAATATCCAATGATGAATTCATGCAATTTTGAGGTACCACTGCGAAAATATCATCCACATATCTATACCATATTTTAAAAATATGTGGATGTAAAGAGGTGACAGTTTTCTCCAAAGAGCTCATATAGAGGTCAGCCAGTAAAGGAGATAAAGGATTACCCATTGCTAAGCCATGTGTCTGCTTGTAAAAGTTCTTATTAAAGGAAAAATAATTCTGATTGATACAACTGGTTGTAAGTGCAATCATCTCTTGTATGTAATTATCCTGTAAATTCAGTGATTCCATCCAATTTCTTAACAAATCTGGTATATTATCTGTAGGTACATTAGTAAAAAGTGATGTTACATCAAAGGATACCAACATATCTTCTTTATTAATGGTATAATTCTGGATATGATTAATTAATTCTGTTGAATTTTTAATACTTAATGTTGGAAACTTTTCTAAAGAAGTGTATTCCTTTATTAGCCATTTAGCTAAATTGTAGCTGGGTGAGCCTATATTGTTAATTATAGGTCTCATAGTGTTATCTATTTTATGAGGTTTTGGCAAGCAATATATTCTTGACAAAGTAGGGTTATTAGATTTGAGCTGTCTCTTCTTCTCAATTGAGAGTATAGTTGTATTGGCTATCACTTGGTTCACCTGTTTTATACATAAATTCAGTGGATTTTTATTAATTAATTCATAGTCATCTTTTTTTAAAAATTCATTAACTCTGTTATGGTAATCGTCAGTATTTAAAATTACTATTTGGTTTCCTTTGTCTGCCTTCAGATATACTACTGGTTTTTCATTAAGTTTCTTTATGGTTTTTTTATGGAAATTCTTATTTATAGTGAAGTCCATCTCTCTTATAATTTCTATGCTTTGTAGTTTGAGACTGCTAGCTAAGGCTGAAGTTAACCCCTGAGTGGCTATCTCTGTATCAGCTATATAATCTTGGATATTATTAGAGAAAGCCATACATGTTTTAAATCCTTTTTCTAATACATGCAGTTCTTCTAAAGTCATAGTTTGATCTGACTGATTAACAACCGATGTCAATTTATTAACATTCTTAGCTTTATTATGATTTACATATGATAACTGTGTTTCCTTCAAGTATTGAAATTTCTTCTTTAATATATAGTTTTTGTTATGCATGTAATACTGTAAGTGGGAATAACATCTATCTTCAAAATCTTTCCATACTTGTTGACCCAAGGTTTTGGTTAAGATTAAATGCAATTCATAAAGTCTTAATTGAATACCGTTTACATTACTATAGTGTTTCATAATTTCAGTTTTCAAAATGGCTCTTTCTGCCATTCTTTGATGTCGGCCATTACCGGTATTTTTAATATATTTCTTAACAAAGCAAGGTACTACCATATATATAAGACACAGTTTAATAAACTTGATACTAGCAAGCAAGCTTCTTCTTTTACATTGCAATTTTACGTAAGTTTTTAGGTTAACTTTTTGTTCTTCCAAGTAAACGTTAAAGTATGAAAATCGTACCTGTTGTGCCATGTTGGAGAATCTCAAGTAGTCGGATGTACCCACTTCTCTGGCTTGAAGGCCTAATACATTTTATGATAAACCAGAAGTATTATGTATAGTGATGTTATATGACATATAAAGTATTTTGAGTCGGAAAGTGTAAATTCACATCACATATGTGCGCTGGTTGTTAAGGCAGTGTCTTAAATTTGGCATTTATAGGAAACCAACGCATGTGGATAATTACATTAAAAATAATTTCTACAATCCTGTGTCACACCAACATGCTGTGTTCAGAAGTTTGATTTATAGATTGATGAGGATACCTTTAGATAAAGAAGAGTACATTATAGAACTAAATTACATAAAAAATGTAGCCACAGAAAATGGTTTTAAACCTCAGCTTATTAATAACTTACTTACTAAATACAAAAAGAAACAAAATTTACACAGTAGTAGTACCTTACAAAACCCAAATAAAAAGGATGTGATATATAAGAGGTTCACATATCATCCAGTCATGTTCAAAAAGTTTGAAAAGCTATTCAGAAAATACCAAATTCAATTAGCACCTCAGAATGTTTTCAGTTTGAAAAATATGTTAAATACACCTTTAAGTAATACAACTGACAAATTAAAAAAATCAGGAATTTATCAGATATCATGTCAAGACTGTCAAGGTTTATACATAGGAAGAACAAAAAGAAATTTAAAAATCAGATTAAGTGAACACCAAAGAAATATAAAATTGAAACAAACAGATAGATCTGCAGTAGCTAATCATTTTTGGAATAGCAACCATGAGATTGGACAAGAGATAAAATTACTCAAATCTATTCAGATACCATCACATTTGGAAATATGGGAAAAGATCTTCATTCATTTCAACATCGAGAAGGTTTTGAATTTTGAGATACCAGCGACAGATCACTTAATGCAGTTGATCCATTTAAACAACAAAAGAAAAAATAGAAGTTCCCAAGGTTCTCCACAGAGGGCAGCAAACTCAAGATCAAGTGTTTCCAAGATTTCTCAACAGAATGCAGACCAACTACATCACAAGAGAGAAGAAAGAAGCATGATGAGTGACCAACAGATAACACAGAGGGCAGCAACGGCTTTAAGTTCCAAGGTTTCCCAACAGAGGGCAGAAATAACATTTAATGAAACGCTTCATGGGGAGAGGGGAGAGGGAGATCCGTTAGTCGGAATCTCAGCTGATGATGAGAGAGACGTCTCTCGAAAGCGCTCCTGCCTTAACAACCAGCGCACATATGTGATGTGAATTTACACTTTCCGACTCAAAATACTTTATATAAATAACCATTAAGTTGTCTTTGATAATAAACAATAAAATAAACTGTTAAAGACTAATTTAATATTTTAAAGCTCTAAGCATGCATATTGTAACGCAGCGACTATGGTCCAAGGTCTTCGGGCAGTCGGAGGTAAGTAAAGATAAGTAGCGCTCTCGTCAAACAGAATCTTCTGGATGTTTTCCCTTCTCGAACGTTCTGGGGTTTGTGACGACTTCTGTGACGTGCTGCTTTCCGAAGATATTGAAAAAGTCTTGTGTTCGACTTCCCAGCGAGTAAACTGTTCGGAAGAAGTCGTTACGTCATTATGTCACTACGTCACGAAGAAAGTGAAGTAATAGTGGAAATTAAATGAAGTGACAGTGAATAGTTGAATTAGATCAAATTAGCGAAGTAGCATTCAGTACTGGGCAAAGTATCGACATAATACATGCGACCATAAAGATCTAATAAAACCAACTGTGACTACTTTTACTTATGGCCTAAACAGCTTAACCTAGCATGCCATTGTTATGCAATGTACAAATTACAGAAATATAAAAGGTTTTAAAGAAAAATCATTGATCACTTAAAGAAGGAATATTTTGAGAGCTGAAAAATTGACATTTATAGCGCTCTTTATGTGGACCATTTTGTCAGTTTAAAATATGCTTATACTATATTATTAAATTCCCATTTTAAATGTTGCACGGAGCTTTGTATTCTCTCCGACAGTGTTATTATATATGTGTAAGTATTGTTTGTTGATCTCATAATCATTTTTTCCAAAAAGTTAATTTCATTTCTCAACATAGTCTCCTTTCAATTCAATACCCGTTGTCCAACGTTTCTCCAATTTTTTTTAACCCTTCCAAAAAGTATAATTTTTCGAAGTCTGAAAATATGTTGTTGTTTCTGCCATGATGTGTTCCTGGACGTGAATTTCTTGCCAAGGAGCCAATTTTTCCGGTTTGCGAAGAGGAAGAAGTTGCTCGGAGTCAAATCTGGAGAATATGGTGGGTGAGGTAGTGGTTCATAGACCAATTCCACAAATTTTGCGATGGCAATGGTGCGGGGGATTATCCTGGTGAAAGAGAACCTGTTTGCAACTAATGGAGTCGTTTCTTTCACAGTTCCTTGTGAAACTCATCCAACATTGCTGAATAATGTTAACCTGTGATCGTTTTACCCTTTTCCATCACTCCTTGTGAATTCCAAAATACAGCTGCCATGATTTTTCCTGCCGACGGAATGGTTTTCGCTTTCTTTGGAGCAGGTTCGCCGAAGGAAATCTACTGGTTTGGTTTTTGTTTGTTTTCAGGTTGATAGTAATGGATCCAAGATTCATCAACCGTAATATAACGCAGCAAAAACTCATTTGGGTTGCGCTGGAACATGTTCAAACATCTCTGTGAAATGGTCACACGATTCCACTTGTTCTCAACTGTGAGCAGTCGTGGCATCCAGCTTGGTGACAGCTTTCTCATACCCAAAAATACCTCCATGATAACCTTTGGGTCAGGGGAATCACTTTTGAAAAGATCTGGTGAATATGGAGGATGCGAGAAAACTTCCGAGTTGAATCTTCTGAGCTCCGCCTGGGTCAAAATTCAACTTGGAAGTTTTCTCGTATCTTCCGTATTCACCGGAGCTTGCCCCAAGTGATTTCCACATGTTCCCCCAACTCAAAGGTAAGCACTTTTAACACCGATGATGAAGTCAAATCAGTGAACAGCTGGCTGCGAGCACAGGACCCGACCTGGTACAGCATTGGCTTGGAAAAACTTGTGTCAGTCCCCAAAAATGCTTGGAAGAACACGTTGACTATGTTGAAAAGTAACAGAAGGATTGTGCAATATAAATAAAATTAATTCAACATGATCAATTGTGTGTAATGTTTTTTTATAAAATAGGGAAACTTACTTATTGGACGCCCCTCGTATGTGATCCCAAAAGATGGGCGGAGCGTAGCGGGCTGTGTTCCTGCTAGCTGAGTACTGTTAAGCTAACAATACTCATGATATTAGGTTGACCATAATAGTACATTTATTTAACGACGCTTTGAAACTATTAGAACACAATGTCATTATACAACAACAACAACAACAATAATAATAATAATAATAATAATAATAATCTTGCTAACAGATGATAGTCCTAAAGGCACGGTTCCGTCTGCATAAAGTTCTCCCGCATCTCTTCACAGGGCGACCCAGTGAGCTTTTCTCTAATGGTTTTTAGTCCAAGGTCGCTCGGGGAATCCTGCTTCTGGGCATGTGCTTGTGCTGGAACCAATTTTCTTGATATTGATCAATATACTGCGTGTCAGATTCCATTCCCAGATCTAGTAGGATGTCTTCATTTCGTTGATGGTCCCATTTAGTGTAGCCTGCTTTCGGCTCATAAACTTCATTTCACTGGCAGTAATTCTATTTTCATCACCCTTTCGGGAGGTCCAAGCTTCGCGGCCATAACAGAGGGACAGGTCTTGCCAAGGTCTTGTACAGGCGAGTGCGGGTATGTTTTTGGAGCAGGGAAGCTGAAGTACTTGTTTATTAGCTCCAGATTTTGGGCACCAATTTGAGTAGTAGATGGTTTTGTTGTATTATTATTATTACGTCTGGAAGGCCGATTTGAAGTAGGTTGTATTGAAGGAGTTGTATTATATTTCAACTGTTGGGGAGCCGAACTTGTAGTAGTTGCAACCGCACGTATGGTACCCGGTAGCCTTCGTAAGAAAATTTAAAAATATTAACTTTGTAATTTGACTGCTTCTTTAAATATTTAATATTTATGTTTGCCTCGGCTGCGTCAGTGTTATTGTTAGAGACACGTTTCTCTTAGCAGGGTTGTGGTGCGACTAAGAATGTAGGCTTACACAGATTATAATTTTACTTCACTTCTTTTATTAATGCTTGACACGATTTAATTAACACTTTACTGATATTAAGAGAGAGCTGTGAGATGTTTTTCTTAAATAGTTGCACTTTTTAACAAGTAAACTATTTTTTTTCACACAAAATGCGTATAATACTTCTCGAGGACGTATCACGCGTCCGATTAGGAACACGGTCTACTAGTAATTGACTTCTGAATTTGTAAATGTTTCTCCTTTTCAGTTTCTGATTGACTAATCCTAGTCCAATAGAATACCTTCATTTAACTTGAGCTTTTTTCTGGTTGTTGATTGGTTATTTTATAAACTTTCACAAAAATTACATGATTTCTTTCAAGAATTACAAGTAGTATTGTTAAACTTTCTAATTCATTATTGCCTCAAGGTTACCTCATTGTTAGCAATTTTTAACCTATTCCTCACAGCTCCTACATTATTAAATTTCGTAATACATTCATATAACATTATTGAACATGTATACAATAATATAAGCATATGCAATGACTGTAACATACATTTTTTATTTATTGTTACATACACATATTGCTTTAAGACGGGCTGTTATTGAATTTATATATTATATAATTAGACTGAAATCATTTAAGTGTTAAAAATACTGCCTCAAATCTTCCATTATACTGTTGATAATGCCAGCAATGATTGAATTTAAAGATTGTTTATGTAAAACTAAATAAGGTAAAAAGGAAAGTTTAAAACTAAGATGGTTAAATGAACACTTTCTAAACTGTTGTAATTTATACAAATTTTGCTGGGTACAGGGTTTTGTTTTCTCATAGAATGCCATTACTTTTGTTTTCGCTGTGGATATCACCATGATATATTTATCACTATTAGGTTATTATAGATTGATCGTTATAAATCATCTTCTGAAGTGGTAGCAAGACAAAATCATTTGCAAAAATTAAAGCATTTTGATGTAAAAGTCGATTTATAGTTACATGACTATAAATCTAAATCTAAATAAATTCTCGTATTATTACATTTTTATCCGATCGGAGATTTTCTCTTCAGTTTTAGCAGGAATGAAAGTTTCTTTGTATAAGATTAAAAATATTGTCAATTATTTGCTATGGGATATTATGACGTGCTAATATCTCTGTATTTTTACTGCGATTTATGTAGTCGAAAGCTTTTCTAAAAATCAATATAGGTATAGATTACACAACGGAGGGGGCATCTCGCGCGCTACGTCCTAACCACAAGAGGCTACAGACCGCAGGGAAACAGGTCACAGAGATGCGCGAAAGCCCCTAACAGTTCCAGGCTCGAAGACCCGTCCCAGTGCAAGAGCTGCCTATATAGGGTTAAAACGACCCCCCAACCAATCAGCCCTCTAGTATCCACGAGAAGTACTATTTCTTCTAAGCGGGTTCAAACCCGGCGGAGGGCGATGGAATTTTTACGATGTAAAAATCCATAGCATGGCTTCCTTTGGAAGAGAAGTAAAGCCGGTGGTCCCGTGTCGAAGATTTACGGTACGTAAAAGAACCTCAAGCATGATAAAGAGGGGTCTGAGTAAAATTGCCAGTGTATCACGCCCAATATAGAATGGGACGCTAAGGACCATAGCAGTTAAAGAGCGTCCATAAATAAAACTAAATTTAATTTATTGTCCAAATGGGTCGAAAGTGCAGATTTTGTTAATAAACGCATATTCAGAAACGCTTTATTTACGTGCTAGGGTCTATGGAATATGTTAAGGACGTAAGCAGTGCAGATCTCCAAAGATAGGAAAAAACTAAAAAAGGATAACTGATATACTAAAATAAAAGAAAAGCTGTAATACGATGTCCTGGCATCTAGTTCCCTATACCAGGACGTGTATTGCAAACTTTATAATTTATTTACCACATTTAATTTTTATCTACATAATTATTTTACAGATTTAATTATATACTAATAGCTAAAATAAGTGAAAAAATAATAATAATGTATAAATAATAAAATGCATGAAATAGAGTAACATAAATAAACTGAAATAGTGTAAGCAAACACATAACATTTTAAACAACTATTGAGGGTGCTCAAAATGGCTGCCGCCAGCTTCGATAAGTACGTTTTGAGCATCCTTGATTATGAACTCTTGGAAACTCTATTCTTGGTGTGGGCTGGGTGTGACTGTCGGAGTAACGTTGTTGATAAGCAAGCCTCTCTTGCATTCCTTAAAGCTTCCCGTAGATGTCTCTGTGTACTCCGTCATTGTTCATTCCCACTTGACGATAGCCTCACAAACGAATACTGTAAGGTATTAAAATTACTAAACAGAATAATACCGAAAAAATCACCGTTGAGTGCAGATATGGTGTGCATCATGTATCAGCTGATGTTGGTAAACAATTCTTAATTAATGAATGTGAAGTCTAGTGCTTGTCTCGAATTTTACAGTTTGTTTACCTGTAATCATCCGCCATATAAGCAAAATATGGTCACATGATACACATCTATCTGACCATGAGCCTTGTAATACATATTTTACATCGTGTATACTACGTGATTTCTGATTTTACAAGGCTTTTTCTGCTCTCTGCTGGATACGAGGTTGACAGGAAGTGGTTTTATAGAAACGAAACGCAGAGGGAGAGAATCTCAAGAGGTGAAAGTCTAACGCTTGGAAAATGGAAAAATTTGCTGCATATTAAACTGACGAGATTTCATGTAATCCTGACATCTGAGCTCGAGAAAATCGATGCTGTGTTCTTCGCTCTGTCTTATTCTCTCATTTGAAGCATACTCATGAAAACTTATTAAAAGCATTATATTACTATTGTAACATTATGAAAAAGAAATCTGACGTGTCACAGTCACACAACTTTCTCTTCCCATTACAACTTCATACATAATATCCCATCTATACTAATATTATAAACTGAGAATACTTGTTTGTGTGGGGGGAGGGAGTAAACCGAAAAACTACTGAATGGATTTTGATAATTCTTTCACCATTGTAAAGCCCTAATCTTGCAAATTGTCATAGAGTATAAATTATTCCAAAAAATTGAAAACTGGGCAGGGTTTGGAGATTATTTTTACTTTCTCTACTACGTACATTGTAGGTAGAGAAGGTATTGCATTCCAACCAAAAAATCAATACCAAATTTCAGCGGAAATACATGTTTTGGCACCACTGATTAAAAAATCTAATGTGTTACACTCACATGACTTTCTCTACTCTTGTACAAACTATTTTTACAAACTCTTATTCTCCATCTATTTCATATTAATCGAGATAAACGATCTTTTGACATGCAAAGAGAATTACATTTTACACTCTCCGACCAGTTCTAAAAATATTTGACTATCACTTAAGGCGTACTATGTTCCCCTTGTTTTGTAATTGCAATGACAATATAGAAATACAGTAGCCTTTAAGCATCGACATATATCTTAATAGGTGGTTGTTATGTGCAGCACCATTCTCTTTGCCACAGATTAATACTCTTTGCATATCCAAGACAAAAAAAATGAATAACGAATTCCCATATGAGAAAATAAGTATTGAAAAATTTAAGGGAATAACAAGCAATATCTCGAAAATGGTTCACTCAACAAAAAAAGTATAGGACATAAATTGTGTATTTTAACACGATCTACATTTTATGTGTAGTAAAATTTTGTCTATCTCTTATGGTTCGCCAGTTATGCAAAAGTCGTTCACAATGAAGAATACTTTTGGAGACATTCCCAGAAAATTCGAGATATACATTTCATTTTTCATGAAAATATCTTAAAAATATGATATTTTAATCAAAATCGTTAGAGCCATTTTTGAGAAAATTAAAATTTTCGAAAAATGTTCCATGTAAAGGTTAATCTGCGGTGAGGGGATTTTCTTGAAAACCTTCGTGTCGCATCTCTGGAAGATATTGAACCTAAATACCAAGTTTGGTGTTTATCCGACTGTTCGTTTGTGAGTTATGCTGTTCACAGACACATACACGGACATGTTTCCAAAAATTCTTTTTTTTTGGATTCAGGGTGACTCAAAACATGTATTTCCGATGAAATCTCGGTATCGAATTTTTGGGTGGAATACAATACTTCCCCTACTTACTATACGTAGCAGAGAAAGTAAAAATCACACGTTGTTACATCCGGGGAACGGAGTAGTCACAAATTTTTGTTAACAATTCGTTCCAAGAGAAGACACATGAACTCGTTTGTTAATCGAACTTGTTTTCACATATGCTTCCACAATTTAATTATTTCCTGTATCGAGAAAGCCATTTTCCAGAACAGCAACGTGTATATGAAATGATGAAATAAACTGAAATACTGACAGAAGAATGTCAACTATCGACTGTTCATATTGCATAAAATTTCCCATTGTTGTACTGCAGATCGATTCGGTTTTAATATAAATTCATGTTAATACACAAATATCGCATTTGCATTCAAACGGGAGACGGGCCACTTTTATCTGCTACTTGATACACAAAAAGCCATTTTGTATTGAGTGGACCTCAAAACACGTACTTCAGGTGAAATCTCTGTAAACAAATAAATGTTAGAAGGCTCGGTTGATGAGCCCGTGTGATCTTACGTATTCTGTTAACTAACCCATGTTGAGAGTCTCTGAAATATGCAGGAGGACATAGACAGTACGGATCACAAACGACAGGTAAGAGGTAAACAAGAACTGAAACACTATAAGTAAACAGATAACATTTGAATCAATCACTGAAGGTACTCAAAATGACTTCTGCCAACTTTGATATGAAATTTCGTGCATCGCCTAGTTATGTGATGTCGCAAAAACTTGGAAAGAGTTCACAATGTGGTGTACGACGTGTCCCTGGACATCCACAGGAGTGTTTGCTAGGATGTCACTTAAACGCCGCTCCAAGCTTGGAAACATGGTGTGGGCTGGGTAACGTTGTTGATAAAGCCGCCAAGTCTCTTGCATTTCTTCGGGCTTCCCCTTGGATGAGAAGCATCTCGGTGTACTCTATCATTGTTCATTCTGAGGCAGTATTTTATATCATAACATGCTGCGAATGCCAGAGTGATTATAGTGTAAATTAATATTATTATATGTGCAGGATTTTAGATGTTTGCTAGCCATAAGTATTGTTAGGGAATAAGTTCACACGGCCTCGCTGAAACTGACAATAGAAGTGGGTAACAATAAACCGAAGGAGTGAGTTGTTTATCACTAAGAAGAGATAAACAAATGACGTCAGGGTAGCGTGCCTTTTTTAGAAATGGAGGGAATATCTTCCCTAGAGTATATATATATATATTAGTAGTAGTAATTGACTGACCAAAACAGACGCTAAAGTAGGCGCGATTTGGTAACCAATAGGAGCTATATTATAATATTTAGGCAATTTGAGGTGAAGGAGTATATGTTCTCGAGCCATAAGCAAGTTTCGCACAGTTCTGAAGAATCTCTCACGAGGTGCACGTCGCAGAGTTAGTTACAAAAATGTAAAGTACACGAAGTAATTGGTGCGCGGCAACTTAACGATTGTAGTTACATTCAGAAATATCACAGTTTCTGTTAGGCGTGTATAAAGATTAAATATGTGAATTATTAATTAAGTGTGATGGCAATAAAAGTGTAGAAACAATTTTTTATCAGTGTTATCTTTTAGCAACAACTCCTTTCCGTTTACACGCCCTGCTTAGAGATACTTGCTCGACTGAGTTATAGCCGGAGGACAATGAACCCCAATTTAAAATAATAAAACAAGAGGCACCCAGTATAGAAGATAACACGAGCCTTAGAGAACTGCGACAATTCCCACTTGACCAGAGCCGCGCAAATGAACACTGTACAGTATGAAACTGCTAAACACCATAAACACTACAGTTGAGTGTAGGTATGCTTCGCTTCACGTAACAGCTGGTGGTAGTAAACAACTCTTAACTAATGAATGTGTCGTCAGGTGCTTGTCGAGGAGTCTACGGTTTGTTTACCTACAGTCATTTCTAGTGATGGGACGATACCATTATTTGTCGATACTCGATACTGATTTCTGAACACAGATACTGTATACTCACTTTATAAAAATCTGTAAACGCGATAGCTTCTTCAGCAAATGACGTTCTTATTAGTAATTTTTACTTTCTCTACTACGTATAGTAAGTAGGGGAAGTATTGTATTCCACCCAAAAATTCGATACCGAGATTTCACCGGAAATACATGTTTTGAGACCCCCTGAATCCAAAAAAGAGTATTTTGGGAAACATGTCCGTGTGTGTGTCAGTGAACAGCATAACTCAGAAACGAACAGTCGGATAAACACCAAACTTGGTATTTAGATGCGACACGAAGGTTTTCAAGAAAATCCCCCACCCCAGATTACCCTTTACATGGAACATTTTTCGAAAATTTTAATTTTTTCAAAAATGGCGCTAACGATTTTGATTAAAATATCACATGTTTAAGATATTTTCATGACAAATTAAATGTATATCTCGAATTTTCTGGGAATGTCTCCAAAACATTCTTCATTGTGAACGGCTTTTGCATAACTGGTAAACCATAAGAGATAGACAAAATTTTACTACACAAAAAATGTAGATCGCGTTAAAATACATAATTTATGTCCTATACATTTTTTGTTGTTGAGTGAACCATTTTCGAGATATTGCTTGTTATTCCCTTAAATTTTCCAATACTTATACTTTTTCTCAAATGGGAATTCGTTATTCATTTTTTTGGTCCTGGTAATGCAGAGAGAATGGAAAGCTCCACATAACAACCAGCTCTTAAAATATTTGACTATCACTTAAAGCCTACCATATTCCCCTTACATTTACAAGAAAATTAGCAATAAGACTAACATCTCGATATCTCGATTACCATGAAGCATATGGAGAATAAGCGTTTGTAAAAATAGTCTGTACAAGAGTGGAGAAAGTCATGTGAGTGTAACACATCAGATTTTTTTGTGTAAGAATGCACGTAACAATTTTGTAATTGTTCCTATTTGACATTCAATTGACAGATTTTGTTTATCTTGATAATGCCATAGCTTATATATCCCCTATTGTTAGTCAAGGTCAATAATAATAATAATAATTATAATAATAATAATAATTTCATTGCTTCCCTTTTATATGTAACTATATTTTGTGCTGAAAACCTTGTTCTAAAGGTTTTTCTATCTATAGAAAAACAAATACTAGGAATTCTGCTTTATTTTGCAACCTTAAAAATATAAACTAATATACCTAATACAATGCCTTCGTTTTATGCAACCGTCTTATATACGGATCGGCCGAGACGGCAGTGACCTCGGTATTACATCACTGCGCAGAAACGGCGCAGGACGTGTCAAGGGTACGTTTATCAACTGTGAGCTGTCTCAGTCGTTGCTTTGTCTTCGTGTTGTGAAGTGTTTCGACAATACGTGTGTTGTGTGTGATAACCGTAGGAATGTTATTCTCTTACTAGTCCACGGAAATGCCTGCCAACAAATTCACGCTTGAACAGCGTATTTTTATGTACTATACATACGTGAAAACTGAAACATGTAGACAGGTGTGTAGGCAGTTTCAGCAGCAATTTCCTGGTTATCCAGTTCCGGGTATAGACTGTCAGATGTTTGGTAAATAAATTTAGAACAACGGGATCACTAAACTCTAAAAAATAAAGTGTATAGGAACAATCTTTACTTAAGGACAATATAAAATCAGAAAATTTGAACATTACGCAAGAAGAACTTAATGCGTGTGAATGTTAATTTCATCCAACAATGTCCTCACACAGATGAACACCACTTTCAACAACACTTATAACACGGTTAGTGCTGATTACATATGTGTTACTAATACTTGTAAGTAACGCGGGAGTTACGGAACGGAAAACCCCGCAGTGTAGTAGACTGTGTGCGGAGCACGCATTCATGCGATCCACGGCTTTGGCATAGAACGAAGGAACTGTATATTTTATATGAAACTCAAACAACTAAAAATAATACTGCCATGCACTGTATTATACCGGGACTTGAGTTCTGATTTATTTTATCCTGCAGTCACAGATTTTGGTCACTGGAGTAGGTAAATATAATGGCTGAGAGTGAGTCACCAAGCCAGGCTGTTGCAGAAACGTGATCTAGTGCGTCAGCAAAATCAGTTTCATTCAGAGCTGAGTTAGTGCTGCATGTTACATGAGTACCTCTGCTCCATCGCCATTGTTTTGTATGTTTTCATTTAGACACAAGAGTCTATGGAATGTTGCATTCACTCAAGAACACGCACTCAAGATCTATAAAGAACTATAGTCCAGCAATACTTTGTAGACGTGTGCGAGGCAATAACGTGAAGTCTCTCATCCCTTATCTAGCATTAAGTTGTGTCAAATTGACCCTCCCCGGAGAAATCTACTTTAGGCGACTGGGCTGTACTAAAGGAAGGCTGACATGCACGGGAACAGAAGTGAAACGACTATGTTAGTGGTTCTCAAGCAGACGACAACAACAAGAAGAAAAGGCGCAGTTATTTTGAATCACGCAGTCGACGGATCAGTTCCGGCTTTCTTCAACGTCCTGTCCACAAGGCTGATCAGTCTTTCTTCGACGGCGAGCTAGGTTACGAGGAAAACAACAGGACAACGTTTAGATAGAAGGCATTCTGGACGGTATTTCTAAATTCATTTTTGGCTTAACATATTCAAAATTCTCTTTAGTAATTTTTTACCGGGAAAAGATTGATCGTCTGAACTATAGACTTATTGCTGTTAGTTTAGAAATATATCTGTAAATGTGAGAGCAGGAAGCAATTCTGTAATTATTGTAATTTAATTTAAAGCATTGAAGCCGTAAAAATGTAAAGAATGGTGAACGAATAAGGGTTTTGTAAATTGTAACTATCTATGTTATTGAAGTGTGAGTTTATTACATGGAAGAAATTCGGCTGGTTAATTAATTTGTGGAATATATTTTCAAGTAGGAATCTGCCATTATTCCTAATTTAATCCACTTCCTCTTGGGTCAAAAGAGCACGTTTCAAAGTTAATCGCAACAACTTTCAGTATTGCAGAACTTAAACATTTAAAAGTATCGAAAAAGTATCAAAGGTTTATTTCAAAATATTAGACACACTTCGATACCTCCAAATATCGAGCTGCCATCCGTAGTAATTACCCTTCCCGTTTTAGAGGCTCTAACAAGTCGTTTCTGGACTGGGTTTATAAACAAAATATGATTACATGGCATTCCTCTTGCTACCTATGAGCCTTATAACATATACTTTTACACTATGTATAATTGTTCACTAAAATACAATACTTCCTCCAAGGTATGCGGTTGAGAAAGTAAAAAGTTGGTGTATTTTGTAAGCAACCACGCTCTTATGAAAATCCCTATAGCTTTCTCCTAGACTCGTCTTACATACTAAGGGTTAAAGTGGATGTTACTGCAATAACCAGACGTGTAGAGGCTGCGTTAACATTCAGTCCGCTCAGAGCATCATCCGAAGCAAGAAATTAAGTGAGTTTATTTATTTTGGTCACGTAAGGCAATGAACTAGCTACGTTCTTCTTTCTTCTTATTAGAGACGGGAATTATTAACCGTTAACTTGCCACACACCCCGAGGGAAACGTTTGCTTTCCCGAGGGAAGAAATAGCGCACGAAGCAATTTAGCCTCGGCTTCCTTAGTAGCTGGCAATTTCTTCCTGCTGCTCCACATTAGCATTTTCTGCAATCTCCTTGCCTGGTGTCTTCACTGCGCCTTGTAAACTTTTTGTAATTGAAAAGATCAGCTCGATAAGTAAAACCCGCTCGGTGAAACTCTGTTTGCTACATCTTGGCAATGTAAATTGATACTGGGGACATTTACTAACGTGTCGAGGACGTGCAATCATTCCCCGCAAAGCTTACGTAAATGCGCATGGACTGATATGGGAAAGTGTGTGAGGCGCTTTCGACGCTGCCATCAAAGGAAAACCTCACCTGCTGTATAAGACCATTCTGTTCATACGCCACGTGTTGAAATTAACCAATAACATTTAGCAATCTCTCGGATATAGACTAATATGTTTGCAAGGATCCGATTTTATAGGATATTAAACTGTAATAGTATCAGAATGCAGTGATTAATAGGCTACGTTATCCATCCTGACAGCGGTACCAAACATGAGTCAAATTGAAGTACAGGAGCAAGAGTTTAATACAATGCTAATTCGGAAGGTACGAGGGCTGTTCAACAAAGACTGAGACTGATTTTTTTTCTCAGATGTTTATTACTCCAATTCAATGTTTACATATCTTTTTCAAAGTAGTCCCCTCCTACTTCAATGCACTTTTTATAGCGTCTCTGCCAGTCCTTGAAGACGTGCTGCAGACCATTCTTTGTCAGGTCCTTGAGAATCGCCTCACTTTTCTTGAGCACTGCTTCAGAGTTCTCAAATCGAATACCCCTAAGCTTTGCCTTTACTGATGGGAATAAAAAAAGTCACAGGGTGCAAGATCGGGGCTATAAGGTGGATGTGGTACACAGGTAATGTTGAATCGAGCCAGAAACTGTATGACTTGATCTGCTACGTGAGGCCGTGCATTGTCATGATGAAGTCGCCACCCAGTCCGAGAAAGCTCTGGTCGTTTCTTTGCAATGTGCTTCCTCAGTGTAGCCAATACTGACGTGTAGTATGCTGCTGTAACAGTAGTGTGAGGGGGAACTGCATGCTGGTAAATCATTCCATTACAGTCAAAAAATGTGATCACCATCACTTTCCCTGCAGATGGAACAACTTTTGTCTTTTTTGGTGTTGGAGAACCTGGCGATTTCCACACTGTGCTGGCTTGTTTTCCTTCAGGATCATAATGATGCAGCCATGACTCATCACCGGTGATAATCGATTTAAAAATGCATTGTCTGGTATGCGAAATGCACGTAGGGTCTACAAAATAGAGCATTACTACCAACCTACCAATACGAGAGTGCTGCCGCCTACCAATATTATACATAAAACCCCGCTATTTTCAAATATTTATGTTACAGATACGAAACTATCACGGAAGCTACAGGAAAAAAATCAGTCTCAGTCTTTGCTGATCAGCCTTCGTACGTTCCAATGTGTTCATTCAGGAGCAGGAGAGGTGGTAGCAGCGCTATTCCTGATTCGCTGTGTAGCTTGGTTCGCAGTGTCACTGTAAGGTTGCATTCGACTGTTTCTTTCACTAACACTTCTTCTTCTTACTTACGAGCTAATGCCTTGGGTCAGTAGCCTGTGGAGCAGCAAGCAAACTCTGGATCATAGCATATCCAGGATAAGTGATCAGCCCAATGCCTTGGGTCAGTAGCCTGTGGAGCAGCAAGCAAACTCTGGATCATAGCATATCCAGGATAAGTGATCAGCCCAATGCCTGATGTGGCGGTGAAGAAGAAGGAAATGAAGTGTTTTGATGAAAATGATGATAGGAAAATCTTGGGATCAAATTATCCAACTCAGCATTCTCCTAGCGACCGAAGAAAACCCCAAAGAATCCTTTGGTCAGATTGATCGGCCCAGGGGTTAGCATCCATGACTCGGGCCACAACATTACCACCTGAGCAATACCACTCGGTCTTTCACTAAAACAGGCTGGTAATATGTGAGGCAGTATTTTATATCATAACACTGTGAATGCCAGAGAGATTATAGTGTAAATTAACATTATTGTATGACAATGAATTTAGATGTTTGTTAGCCATAAGCATTGTTAGGAAATAAGTTTACACGGCCTCACTGAAACTGACAATAGGAGTGGGTAACAATGAACCGATGGGGTAAGTTGTTTATCACTAAGAAGAGACAAACAAATGATGTCAGGGTAGCGTGCCTTTCTTTAGAAATGGAGGGAATATCTTCCCTAGAGCATATATGTTAGTGGTGATTGGCTGACAAAACAGACGCTAATGTTGGCGCGATTTGGTAACCTCGCAGCTGTATTATAATGTTTAGGCATTTCGAGGTGAAGGAGTATATATTCTCGAGCCATAAGCAAATTTCACGCAGTCTTGAAAAGTCATTCGCAAGGTACACGTCACGCAGTCTTGAAGAGTCATTCGCAAGGTACACGTCACGCAGTCTTGAAGAGTCATACGCGAGGTACACGTCACGCAGTCTTGAAGAGTCATACGCGAGGTACACGTCACGCAGTCTTGAAGAGTCATACGCGAGGTACACGTCACGCAGTCTTGAAGAGTCATACGCGAGGTACACGTCACGCAGTCTTGAAGAGTCATTCGCAAGGTACACGTCACGCAGTCTTGAAGAGTAATTCGCAAGGTACACGTCACGCAGTCTTGAAAAGTCATTCGCAAGGTACACGTCACGCAGACTTGAAGAGTCATTCGCAGTCTTGAAAAGTCATTCGCAGGGAAACGTCACGCAGTCTTGAAGAGTCATTCGCAAGGTACTGCCACGCAGTCTTGAAAAGTCATTCGCAAGGTACACGTCACGCAGTCTTGAAGAGTCATTCGCGAGGTACACGCCACGCAGTCTTGAAAAGTCATTCGCAAGGTACACGTCGCAGTTAGTTACAAAATGTGAAGTACGCGAAGTAATTAGTGCGCGGCAAATAAGTGATTATAGTTACATTCGTAAATATCACAGTTTCAGTCAGGCGTGTATAACGATTAAATATGTGAATTATCAAATTAAGTGTGACGGCAATAAAAGTGTAGAAACAAATTATTTTATCAGTGTTATCTTTTAGCAACAACTCCTTTCCGTTTACACGCTCTGCTCAGAGACACTTGCTTGACTGAGTAATAATAGCTAGCCGGAGGACAAAGAACCCACATTTTAAAATAATAAAATAACAGGCGCCCAGCAAATAAGATAACACGAGCCGATTACCGCGACATATGTGTGCAGCAATAGAAGCTCCTGCCAAGTGTGAGGCATGTGCAGTGATACTGTATAAAACAAAAAGGCAGCTGTAGTTCATCATATTAAATTGAGTTTTATTTATGGACGCTGTGTAACTACTATGCTCCTTAGCGTCCCATTCAAATTGCGCGTGAAAGACCAGAAATTTTACTCAGAAGCCTCTTTATCAGGCTTGGGGTTCTTTTACGTGCCGTAAATATGTGACACAGGACCACCGGCTTTACTTCCCTTCCGAAGGAAGCCATACTAAGGATTTCCCCCCCCCCCCAAAAAAAAAAAATCCATCGCCCTCCGCCGGGTTTGAACCCGCGACCTCGGGAACTAGAGGGTAGCACGGTACCACTAGTTTACGGACGACGACTGCTGTAGTTCATCGCGACATTACTGCAGTACGGAACATTATGTATTGCTCGCCGTTGGTGTCGTCAGTTCCAAGAACATCCGTGATGAACGATGTGGGCGACCAACTTGTTGCAAATGTGGATGATGTGCTCAGACAAAATCGCCGTTTCAGATCCCCATGAACATTTCCGCAAACAATATGAAGTGGTGACACAAAGGTTAGGCTATTATGCTCGTTGGGTGCCGAAAATTCTGCCTGAAGACCACCCTCACATGAGGATTGAGCAGCATTGACATTCAAGACTGAAGGTGAAAGCAAGCTTTCTCGACCAGATTGTTAGAGAGATGAGATATGGGTTCGATTGAGGCAGTAGTTTTAACACTTAAATTACTTCAGTGTAATTATATAATATGTAATTCAATAGCAGCCCGCCTTAAAGCAATATGCGTATGTAACTAAATATAAAAAGTGTATATTACAGTTATTGTATATGTTTATATTATTGTATCCATGTTTAATAGTGTTATGTGAATGTATTATGTAATTTAATAATGTAGGAGCTGTGAGAATAATAGGTTAAACATTGCCAAAAAATGAGGTAACCTTGAGGCAATAATGAGTTTGAGAGTTTAAAAATACTACTTCAGATTCTTGGAAGCAATAATAAAATTTTAGTGACAGTTTATAAAATAGCCAATCAACAACCAGAAAAAGCTTTAGTTAATTGAAGGTATTCTATTGGAGTAGGATTAGCCAAGGAGAAAATTTTACAAATTTAGTGTTCAGTTGCCTGCAGACAGCGTTACTAACCAGACGCAAAAAGTGTCCTCAAGAAATATAATATGTATTCGTGTGAGACAAAAAATAAGTTTACGTGTTAAAAAGTGTAATTAATTAATAAAAGTATCTCACAGCTCACTCTCTAATCAGCGAAGTGTTAATTAAATCGTGTCAAGCATTAATAAAAGAAGTGAAGTATAATTATAATCTGTGTAAGCCTACATTCTTGTCGCATCACAACCCTGCCAAGATATCTATGTCTCTAAAATAAATACTGACGCAGCCTAGGCAAACATAAATATATAATATTTAAAGAAACAGTCAAATTACAAAGTTAATATTTTTTTTAAACTTGGGGCAAAGGCCACCTGAAAATACATTTGGGGCGAAGGCTAACGGAAACTGTTTACTATACGTGCGGTTGCAACTACTAAAAGTTCGGCTCCCCAACAGTTGAAATATAATACAACTTCAAACTGGCTTCCCATACGTAGCAGCAAAAAATGATCTTCTTCACGGTAGCTGAATATCGAAATAAATCGACAATCAGTGACATGAGGTCAACGCCCCTACGAATCACAAAATACCTCCAACCATTTTCAACAAGGACGCTCATGGCAGGTGGTTTTTGGGGCAAGCAAACTGTATTGTTGGTTGAGTTTGTGGAACGAGGCGCAACAATAAACGTCCACTGTCAGATACTAACCGAACTCGAGAGCAATTCAGAACAAAGGATGTGGCATGTTTAATTCTTTTTTTATTTTTGGAAATGCTATTCAGAACCAGGATAAAATACATAAGAAGAATATAAACTGATCTGAGGTCAGCCACATGAGTGGTTGTTTTCCTACACAATAATTCTGGGCTGAATACTGCTCACGCGCTCAAAATCTCCTGCAAAGTTTAAGTGGGAGGCTTTTGATCATCCAGCGACTTGGCTCCGAATGTCTATCACCTGTTCCCAAACATGAAGAAATAGCTTGGTTCACGTCAGTATGCAGAGGAGATTCCAAAGATTATGAAGCGGTACGATAAATGCCTGAATGTCAATGAAATTAGTTTGAAATATAATTTAATGGTTTATTATTTATTTGTGTATAATAAAAACTTCCAAAAAATAAAATAGTATTGCTTTAAAATTAACGGAACTTACTTTCCGAATTGCCCTCTTAAAAATAAGTCATATTAAAGCATATTCACTGTGGTCGTATCTGCAGATAAATCAACACACTATTCTCAATTCTGGAGAAACTATGAAATCCTACTACCTCAACAGCCACGTTAGTCCAATGCACTCCAGTTTCCATTATTGAAAACCAGCAGCTTCCTTCATATTTAAACTTTGAAAATTCACATTAAAGTAGTTTCAGTTTTCAAATAAATTATCTTCTTTAAAATTTGTGGCCTTATTGTGTCCTGCTTTTAGCTTATATATTAGGTATCCTAATCCTGAAGTTAAACATTTTCTTATTTCCATTTTTGGGAGCAATTCCGTAGCACATTCGATTGTTCATTTAGTATGCCGTGATCTGACAGCTGACACAATGACGACTTGATTTTAAAAAACACAAGTAAGAAAGTACTTATAATTTATATAATGTGATATATTTTATTCACGGAATAGTCTTAATATATGTAATATTTATTTCATCATTATTACAATAATACAAATAAAACTTACATCGAAAACTTAAATCTAGTGCTCCAGTTTTCTAGCTCCCCCTGGGCTGTATACATGGGATAAAGCTCCTATACCATCTCCCCACTTTCCAAACTATGCACATTCTCCTGTACCTTTCTTAAGCCCCTTATCCACTTATCCCTTGTGTTGTCTAAAAATGTCCCCAACATTTTAATTGTTTCTACTTTTGTGCTTCCCAACATTCTTAATGCTACTGCTTCTTTATTTAGCTTGTCCCATTTTTTATTCCATGTAACCTCTCTCCACCTTATAACCTTATCACATTCTATTAGACAATGAAAAGTACTACCCAATTCATCACACATAATACATCTCCTCGAACAATTATATCCATTCCTTTTTAAAAATATTACTCCTGTGTGCATCCACGCAAGACCTATTCTACCAAATTGATTGCATATATCTACATACTTTTCCCTTCCCCAATTTCTTTTAACTGATTTATACAAGATCAATGATCTTTTATCCTCAAAACTAGCCCATATCTCTTGTTTCTCGATATCTTCCACCTTCAATCTCACTTGTTTCCAAAACCCACTGTTATTATCTTTATCTAATAGGAAAATATTCCTCATGCAATTTCTTTTAGCACATTTCCCATCGCCGCAGACCAACACTCTTCTCCTAAGACAGTTTTTTGAAACTGTATAGATTCTTTTAATACTAGTCTTAATAAATAGAGGTTACGAGTTTCATCAGATAAATTCGCAATCTCACATAGGATTGCCTATGACACATACATGGCTATAGCAGACATGATTGCCGTGCATGTAGAAAAATTGACTTGGTACTGAAAAGTGCCCCCTCCAAGCGTCACCCAGTTAAATCCCCATTTGATCAGTAAAGACACCTCGTTGCAACCGTCCATCTTTTGAGATGAAACATATATAAAAGTTGGTGCAAATTTGAAAATATCCTTATATTTTACATTCAATAAATTTCTCTGTCCACTATCGTTTGCTTTTGCACATAATGTCTACAAACCATCTTGAAAATCGACTTCAGTGGATAAACGTCAGCATAAAATGTTTTATTTCGCACTTCGTTGTAGAAACAAAGGAAATAGCGATAGCCAAATGTTTAAAAACCGGTCGCTATATACAGGCCTTGAAATTCCATACCCTTTCCATGAGAAACAACTGAATACCGACAGCACTAAAATGACAAAAATATTGAAACATTCAAACAACAACGGATATATCTGAAATAGCTGATGCTACAAAAATTTATTTGAAATAAACTGTATGCTTTATAGAGATCTACATTTTTTGTGTAGTGCCATTTTGTCTATCTTTTATAGTTTAACGTAATACAAAATTATTCAAAACTCCTTCACAATAAAGAGGACTTGGCAAGGCTACTTCCAGAAAATACTACATATACATTTTAATTGTCATGTAAATGTCCTAAATACGAGACATGTTTTTAAAGTATGTAATATTTTGTCGCTGCGGTCGTAACTTTGAGCATGTAAGATCACTTCCTCCATTTTTTAAGAAGCCAGACGCACCTGTTTTTTATTTATTTATTTATTTTTTTTGACGCTCTTTAACTGTTGTGGTCCTTAGCTTCTCATTCTATATTGGTCGTGAAAGACCGATGATTTTTCTGAGAGGCCTCTTTATCAGGCTTGAGGTTTTTTTACGTGTCGTAAACCACCGGCTTTACTTCCCTTACGAAGAGAACCATGCTACGGATTTCTACGCCCGAAAAAATCCATCGCCCTCCGCCGGGTTTGAACCCGCGACCTCGGGAACTAGAGGCTAGCAGGTAATAACCACTACACCACGGAGGACAACGCACCTGTGAGCGACCGTCACTTTATGTTTTCCTATTTTAGAGTGTTTCGAAATGTTGAAAGCAACCGAACGACCTGCCGACTGTGAACTGAGGTCAGTGATTCGTTTTTTGAATGCGAAAAATGTTACGCCAGCAAACACTCATCGACAATGTGTGAGTTTTATAGGTAAACAATAACGAATGACAATGCCCGGCCACACGCAGCCAAAGAAACTCAAGATGTGATCGCATCATTTAGTTGGGAACAAATCGACCACCCTCCCTACAGTTCCATGCCATCTGTTTCTTCATCTTAAGAAATTCCGCGGTGGAAAATAATTCTGATGATTGAAACAAGAGGTGCAAGACTTGGCCTTCATCACAGGCGGCATGTTCTTTGACGAAGGATACAAAATTGGTTTCCGTTACGACAAGTGTCTGAATAATGGCGGTGACTACATGTAGAGATGATATAAGGTGTGAGGTAATGAATGATAAAGTATTTGGAAAATACTGTTCTGTTATTTTTTAAAAAAATTATTGGTACTTTAAAACATGCCTGGTATATGATATTTTAGTCAAAATCGTTAGAATCATTTTTGAGAAAATAGAACATTCGAAACTTTTCCATGTAAAAGAGTAGTTTAGGGCGGGGGATTTTCTCGGAAATCGTTGAATGGTATTAATCGGAGATTTCGTTTTCGAGATTCTGTTCACAAAGGCGACGTTAAAACATGTATTGTCTGTGAAGTCTGCGTATCGAACTTTTGGGTGGGATACAATACCTACAAATAGGTAAGATTGATTGGCAGAAGTCTGTTGATGGAATTTTAGTCGTTTAAGAGCAGGAGAAACAAGTGTTATAACGTTATTTGTTAACACTAACCACTGTTACACAGAGTCAAGATTTAGATGCCTCGTGCATAGCATTGACCTTTATTCATCTTCAGCCAACCTGCATCAAAGGAAAGGTCAGGTAGGGACTACCTCACACCATTAATGAGCTCGTAGCACGTAAACATTGTCTTTGTGAATCTGTTAGCGGACCCCTTCCTTACTAAAGGTCTCTTTTACAATGTCATACAGTGAAATTATAATAATTCTTATCATAGCCTGTTCCAAACCTGTATCAAAAATCTGCCTAAGTAGAATTCACAATCTTCTTTTTGAGATATCTGGCAATTTGGTCCTCAATATCTCACGCGCGCACGGTTATATTCTGGGCCTATAATTAGCACAATTAAAAATAAAAATCTGATGTGTTACATTTATACGATTTTCTCTATTCTCTATCGTTTATTAGTGGGTATATAAACTATTCTTACACAAGTTTATTTTTGCATGTACTTCATTTTAATTTAGATAAACCTTTGCACAAATAACTACACCATACAGTTCGTTATAGACACAGAGAACAGCGATAGTCAAATGTTTCAGAAATGGACGCTATATGCTGGCATTAAAATTCCATTCTGTTTACATGACTTCACAAAAAACAAACTTAATGTCGACAGGAATTTAAAATAATGACAAAGTATTGAACAATTCGAACCATTAATAACGTATATCTCGGAAATGGTTGATATAAAAAATTATTTGAAATGAATTGTGTGTTTTAAAGAGATCTACATTTTTTTGTGTAGTACGTTTTCGTCTATCGCTTAAAGTTTACCAGCTATACAAGATTACACAAAATTCCTTCCGAATGAAGAGGACTTCAAAGACTATTCCCAGAAAATTCAATCTATACATTTTATTTTTCATATTAATATTTACTTTATCACGTAGATATAAGGTACAGAAGGTATTGCATTTCGCTGAAAAATTCGATAACAAGGTTTCACCATGTAAAATACATGTAAATACACGTTTTGAGATCACCCGATTAAAACATTTTAAGAAAAAGGCCCGTGTCCGTGTGTATGCGTGTCTTTGAACAGTATAACTCAAAAAGGAAAAGTCGGATAAATATCAAGTTTGTTATTTAGGATCAGTACGTTCCAAAGATGCGACATGAAGATATTCAAACAACCCAATCCTAAACTACACTTTACATGGAATATGTTTAGGAATTTTTGATTTTATAAAAATAGCTCTTAACGATTTTTATTAAAGAGATTTACATTACCAATAAAATGTATATCTTGAATTTTCTGGGAATAGCCTGTGAAGTCCATTTCATTGCGAAGGAATTTTGTATAATTGGTAAACGTACTATACAAAACTGTACATCTCTTTAAAACACAGTTTATTTCAAATAAGCTTTTTATGGCATCACCATTTTCGAGATATCCGTGATTAAGTGTTGGAATGGTCCATTACTTGGTCATTCTCTTGAAGTCCTGTCGACATTCAGTGTTACTCGCTATTGCGATGGCGTCGAGCTTTTAAACATTTGACTATCGCTGTTCTCTTTGTATCTATAATGAAATGTGTAGTGTAGCTGTTTCTGTGAAGGTTTATTTGGATTAAAATGAAATAGATAGAAAAATAGGTTTTGTAAGACTAGTTTGTATATCCACGACAGAGGATAGAGAAAGTCATGTGAATGTATCACATAAGAATTTTCTTCTTTCTGCTTCACGTTAATCAAGATAAACATTTGCACATATATAACTCGGCCACAATAGCATTGCACTTCGCTAGGCTGGTTTCCGCGTGTATTTAAATAGAGGTTTTCGTAAGGTGAAGCGCCATAATATCGTGGTGGAGTACATTTTCTGTAGGTAAAGAGGTATATAGGGAACCGAATCGGTAGTCAGCGGCTCGCTATGGCTTTAAAATTCCATACTCTTTCCACGACATCGCGAGAAATAAGTAAATTAGCGACAAGACTTAGAACTTCTTGTTACACTCACATTACTTTCTCTACCGATTCTTCAACAAAATATTCTTAAAAACTTCTATGTACTTCATGGTAATCTAGATAAACATTTGTAGATGGTTTTAATGCACATTTCCTTGTAGATACTGGGATTAGAGGATTACAAGTGGTCTTGAGCGATAGTCAAATCCTTTAAGAGCTGGTCGCTATGTGATGGCTATGAAATTACGTTCTCTTTGCATGACCAGGAGACTAAAAACGAATGACGACTTCTCATTTAGAAAAGTGGGAGCATTTGAAAACTCAGACCGATAACAAGGAATATCTCGGAAACGGTTAACTCCGAAAAAAAAGAATAGACATAAATTGTGTGGTTTAACGAGCTCTAATGTTTTTGTGTACTAAGATTTTGTAGTCTTTTAGGGTCTACCAGTTATACAAAAGTCATTCAGAATGAAGAGGACTTCAGAGGTTATTCCCAGATATAAATTACATTTCTCATAAAGATATCTTAAACGTATCATATTTTAATCAAAATCGTTCAGACCATTTTTGAGAAAATAAAAATGTTGGGAGATTTTCTTGAAAATCTTCTTGTCGCACCCTTGAAAGATGCTGAACTTAAATACCAAATTTGGTATTTATCGGACTTAAACACCGCACGTGGAACCTTTTTTTTGTTATTTAAAATTCTTTTGGGGCTTCAGGGGGGGTCTCAAACATGTTTTTTCGGTGAAATCTCGACATCCAATTTCTGGATGTAATGCAATGCTTCCTCTAGTTACTGCAAATATATAGTACAGAAAGTAAAACACCAACTTTAAGGAACTCCACAGTTCAAGGGGTTAATAACACCATCAGTTGTTTCTCAACTCAAAAGCGCCCAATATGGCCATTGAAGTCAAAAGAAGGTAAATGAAAATGATCATTCAAGGGCTAAAAGGATGCGGGTAGACGAGCTTAGTATTGTACTATAGCGTGATCCATGTAAACCTGAACCAAACCACTTGAATGGACCATAACCCTTGAAACAATAATAGGACACATGTGTAACTTTGGGAGAATACAACACTCAATTCGGAGATTAAATTGTTCCTTGTTCCTCAGAACAAATAATGGAAATGTCCTCTACCGGTATGATATATATCTGCACTCGTCTCATCATATTCTGTGAAGTTCTACGAAAAGTATCCTCACCAATGCTGCTATTTCGTTACTAATGGATTCACGGAGTTCAGCAGTTGTCCGAGATCTATTCTTATACACACTATTTTTAAGATACCTCATAAGAAAAAGTCCGGCGTGGTTACGTCAGGTGGTCTGGGAAGTCACAGACCTTTTGAGATTGGATTATCACAGAAACTGGTTACAAGTTGCATGGAGGAGTTATATATGACACGTTGCGCCATCTTGCTGGAAATAAGCTTCTGTCAATTCTAGATCATCCAACTGCTCCACAAATGTACTGAAGATGCCTGCATAAAGTGTAGTTTTTACAGTCGTATCAAAGAAAATGGGGTCAACGATCCTGGAAGCTGACACCATGCACCATATCCCAACATTTTCATCATCCAGTGGTGTGTCGTGGATGAAATGGGTTTACAGCAGCCCAGTATCTGCTGTTTTGTGTGTTGATGTAGCCTGACAGATGAAACCGTACCTCATCTGTAAACCACGTTATGGAGAGAATGCTTGGACGTGGAATAAGAAAACCCTAAAACCATCGACAGTAACGCATCTGTTTCTCATGATCTGCTTCTTTCAATTGCTGCACCATATGCAGTCTGTATGGTCGCAATCCTGATTTCTCCACAGCTCTTTGACATGTGTCATATGAATAACCTGTCTCCTGGCTCAACCGACGCAACGATTTCTTTCGAGAGTTGACTAAGCGTCTTCGAACATTATCAACAGACTCTGCACTCAATGATGGTCATGTTTTCCACTCTCACTGACGAGTACGCCAGTTGTCTCCAGGTTTTCTTACTGGCAATAAACTTGTTGCCTTTGTTGGAACATCGCACACATTGAATTCTCTTTCAAATTCCCGTTGTGTTATCAATGAATTTGTCTTCCAATACGTTTCCACAATTACATCACGCTCTCGAAGCGAGTACTACATGTTTCTGTTTCGACTGCAAACTAAAGACTGTCAAAAATGCTCGTAATTGCCATAGAAATCAACAAAATAGTCAACAAATGCAGTGGTAGTGATTTTCCCAGACCCACTTAGATCATTAAAACAAATTTCAAACTTCTACGAGTTTTCAGAGGGAAATTATGACCCATTAAAGTAGTTCAGGTTCATATGGATAACACTGTATATAAGATCGTTATTGAAGGTCGGGCAGAAACAAGCGAGATGAACACTTGAGACAAGCTATCGTCTACCTGAGATTCGCCGTATACCAGTATCTTTTTCTGGTCTGGTTCATGTTGAATACGGCCACCTCCGATACACTCCGACTCCAGCTCCAGAGGCTGCAGGTCCGCCACGGTCTTGTCGTAAATGTCTCCTACAACAGAATAAACACATTCTAATTACACTTTTATTTGCAAGAAATTCTTAGTAGCTACCAATAACCTTCAAAATGCTAGGCGGGATTCAGATGGTCCCCAGTGTTAAACGTTTTAGTTTTTATGAGTGAGATATCTATTTTAGAATTTTGAAATTCTTGTAATCTGTTACAAGTTTAACCCGTTTTATTACCATCTAATAGTTCCTTAACATTTTCAATAAATACAATTGTAAAGAAATAAAATGCAACTTAGACCCTTCATAGCAGTTCATGTCTCATAAAATTTTCTGCAGAGTTTTATGTTGGCTGCCTTGTGTTTTTCAGTTATTCTAGCATGTATTGTTGGTTTGAAATTGTGTGGAAACAGTTCAGTACTCCCAGAGTGTGCATTGTAAGGTGTAATAATCCGGAAAAAGAAAAAATGTTAGAAAAATCTGATGTGTTGCACTCACATGACTTTCTTCACTCATGTACAAATGAAGAAGATGTTTGCTTCGTTTTTTTATTTGCCCCACGCTTTGGGAGGCAATTTGAAGAAGGTTTGTTGCTGCTATGTATGGAAAGTCAGTTTGAAGAAGATGTATTATATTTTTACTGTTGGGGAGCAGAACTTGAAGTAGTTGCAACCGCACGTATGGTACCCGGTAGCCTTCGTCCCAAATTTAAAAATATTAACTTTGCAATTTGACTGTTTCTTTAAATATTATATATTTATGTTTGCCTCGGCTGCATCAGTATTTATTTTTAGAGACATGAATGTCTTTGCAAGGTTGTGGTGCGACTGAAGAATGTAGGCTTACACAGATTTTAAGTTTTTCTTCACTCCATTTATTAATGCTTGGCACGATTTAAATAACACTTCACTGATATAGAGAGCTGTGAGATTCTTTTGTTAATTACTTGCACTTTTAAACACCATAGAACCTTGCCATAGAAGGCATTTTTCGTTTCACACTGAATACGTATTAAATTTCTCGAGGACGCATCTCGCGTGCGGTTAGGAACACTGTCAACAACCAACGCGTTCAGTTATGAGCGCGGTCTACAAGCAACTGACTTGATATCTAGCACCTAAATTTGTAAATTTCTATATTTCAAGTCTCTGATTGGTTATTCCTAATCCAATAGAATACTTTTATTTAACTTAAGCTTTTTTCTGGTTGTTGATTGGCTATTTTATAAACTGTCACAAAAATCACATCATTGTTGCTCCAAGAATGACTAGTAGCATTATTACACTTTCTTATTCATTATTACCTCAAGGTTACCTCATTGTTACCTCTTTGTTAGCAACTTTTAACCTATTATTCTCACAGCTCCTACATTATTAAATTACGTAATACATTCACATAGCATTATTACATATGTATACAATAATATGAACATATACAATGACTGAAATATACACTTTTTATATATTGTTACATACACATATTTCTCTAAGGCGGGCTGTTATTGAATTTATATATATTATATAATTAGACTGAAATCATTTAAGTGTTAAAAATACTGCCTCACAAACTATTTTTACAAACGCTTATTATCCGTCTACTTCATGCTAATCGAGATAAAATTTGCAGAAACTCTTATTCCTAATTTTCTTGTAGGTGCAAGGGGAATAATGTAGACTTCAAGCGATAGTCAAATGTTTTAAGAGCTGGTTGCTATGTGGCGCATTTCATTCTCTTTGTATGTCCAGGACATAGAAAAACTAATAACGAATTCCCATTTGAGAAAAAGTATAAGTATTGGAAAATTCAAACAAATAACAAAGAATATCTCGCAAATGGTTCACTTGACCGAAAAAAAAGTACGTGTGTTTTAACGAAATGTACATTTTTATACAGTAAAATTTTGTCTATCTCTTCGGTTTACCGGTTATGCAAAAGTCATTCAGAATGAAGAGAGCTTTTCGGGACATTCTCAGAAATTTCAAGATATACAGTTCATTTGCCATGAAAATATCTTAAACATATGTTATTTTAATAAAGATCGTTAGTCATTTTGAGAAAATCAGAAATAAAGAACAACTTTCCATGTAAAGGGTGGTTTGGAGTGGGGGATTTTCCTGAACATCTTCGTGTCCCATCGTTGGAAGATGCTGGGCGCACGAGGCCCGTCCTAAAAGTTCTCGATCTGACTCAGAAATGTCGTGAAGTTGGTCAAATTGCCATGACAGTTGTTAAGTATCATCATTTAGACGGCACACTGTAAAGTTTCAGACACACAATTAATTAGATACTGTGTAGTTACATTGTTAACATTTTCTTCAATATTGAACTGTAATAAAGCATTTCATTTTGAACGCTTTAACCCCAACAGAAACACAAACGCAGTTAGATTCGACATTTAAGAATTCTTCCCCTTCAATTTCGACGGTTTAAAGGTGGTCTGCTGATATTTAAGGGGGCTCATACATTCATTCAACATGATCAGCGCTCAGGGCGTCTCAAAACCGCTACGGACGACGAGTTTGTGACGAAAATTCAGAATGCCTATTCAATGATCGCCGATTGAAGGTATGCGAGTTGGCTGACATCACAAAGATCTTTATAGGCCGTGTTCATTACTTTTACATGAAGTTTTGGGTACGGGAAAGCTTCCGCTTGATAGTTGTCGCGTTTGCTAAGTATGCACCAAAATGGATTCTTAAGAGAGTTTTGACTTGTTTAAATACAATTCCAGTGACTTTATATGACGTTTCATAACAGTAGATGAAAGATGGATTTATCACTGCATGCCAGAGACGAAGGACCAGTCCAAAACAGTAGGTGGCAACAGTTAAAAGTACACCATGTAGCACCAAAAGCGATACAGTTTTTTTGGGATTCTCTGGGGTGGTGTTTCATCACTGAACCAGTTTAAGCATGCTATTAAGGCTAAACGTCCACACCTTGCGGAAAAGAAAGTTCTTTCATCACGATAATGCGCCCTCACACACGCCTGGGATTTTGTTGGAGAACTGGATGAGCTTCGCTTCCAAGTGCTTTTACATCCGCCATACTCGCCGAATTTGGCTCCCAGAAATTACTTTTTGTTCCCAAACCTGAAGAAATGGCTGGGTGAACGAAGATTCACATCAAATTGATCGGTTAAAGCTGAGACAGACTTTTATTTTGCACGGTTGGACAAAACTTATTTTACCGAGCGTGTTAAACATTTGGAACATTTTATAAGGGATGTAAAACATAGACATTTAGAGATTTAATTTTGGAAGACAAAAAAGGTTTTATAAAACGAGAATTTGAGTATTTAAAGTTAGTATTGGAGATAGACAGAAGAGTGACATAAAGAATAGAGTTAACATAGGTTTGAAAAACAATAGCCACGTTAAAAAGTATTTTATGGTACAGAATGTAAGCAAAGAAACTAAATTATAAGTATACAAATAAATAGTGGCAAATACCTCGCGTATAAAACTAAGAATTCCTTGGAAGATAATGGAAGGTACAAACACCTATAGTGTTTTCATTTTCGGCAGTCCACTCAAGGCCACTTTTCCCCCGCTTTGTAACCATCTCCGCACTCCACTCAGTTCTCCTTTTGTAGTAGCATTAGTATTGTTGTGAAGTAGTGTCTTGTAACTCTGGTCCCAAGCTTTGAGTAGGGGATAAACACATATACAGGGTGGAAGGGAACTTTTACATTTCTTCCAATATGTACTTCATACAGGTACTACAAACAAAGAAGTATCATAGCATTTTGTTTTGAATCAGCCATTTTCGAAAATAATAGTCTTTTTCCAATTTAGATTGTTTATTCTACGAGAATGTATCAAAATATTTTTTACTTGTAAGATGGGTAGAGTAACATATTTCTGACCTAATTTCGGTAGTAACTATATGGCTCCATACAGAGTTTTGAAAGAATTAATCATTTTCCGAACATCGTTTTGCAGACGTAATGTGATTTGAGACAGCAACGTTGCTAGGTCAAGGTAGTAGATCAGTGTGACGACCGGCTCCCGGCCGTAAACAAAACAGCATGCCTGAAATGGAAGGTGTGGGACTAGCAGTTTTGTTTCCACACACCACTTAATCCAATCAAATACCTCGAAAGGGTAGTGTGAGGTTTCAGCGAAATGACAAGTACAACTTGGTAGCTATTGGCCTACACTAACAGCATGGAGGTAATGCCTTAATCGTCCAATAAGCGTCTGGCGGTCGTTGATTGAAAAGCGCACCATGTTTATGCCAGATCCACTAGAAGTTGAGTCTTTATTAGAGTAACACTGTACTACGCATTGAAAGGTTTAGTGATAAAAGAACCCAAGGTATGTTTAGTGGATAATCATATACACAGCACAAGGTTTACGAGATGCCAGCCTTTTCAAATCGTGAGTACATTGAAGAGTTGTTAGTGAGATCGCCAGACCTGAATCCTCTAAACCTTTTGGGTAATATGAAAAGTAGGGTCTACAAAGCGCCGATTACTGACGTCGAATCTTTGAGACAATGTATTTATCTGGCTGCGGAAGAAATGTGTAACAATGAAGTGTCTTTGCTAGAGTACGACGTAATTAGTTACGAAGGTGTAAAGCTTACAAGTGCGCAAATGGTGGACATTTTGAACAATATCTGTGAATAGGGAGAGTCATTTTATTTATTGTTTATGCTTTTGCTGTCCATGTTATGTCCTTGTAAAAACCTAAATGTGTTTTTTTGTGTTTACATATCAGAAAGATGGTTTGGTTCATTAAATTAGCAGTATAAATTGCAAAAGTATTGAAGTTCAATGCTGAACGATCTGATTAGTCGTAGATTCTGAGTTTATGTTATAAAATATATCACTGGAGGATGCGAATGCAACTATTACAAAGTCACAAACACAAAACGCTTAACTACACTCGTGAACCACGTGCCATACAGCGAAAGTGAAACCCGTTTACGCGCTGACCTACCTCTGGTTTTGAAAGGGAAGGTACCACCGACGCTCCCAGCTACCGGTTGCCTAAGGCTGCAACGTTGCCAACATGTGTGTTTTATGTTCTCGAAAAACCTAAAATATCTCTACAGAAAAAAATCTGATGTGTTACACTCACATGACTTTCTCTACTCTTGTACAATCTAATTTTACAAACGCCTATTTTCCATATGCTTCAAGTTAATCGAGATATCGAGATGTCAATTTTATTGGTAGTTTTCTTGTAGATGCAAGGGAAATATCGTAGCTTTTAAGCGATAGTCAAATATTTTAACGCTGGTTGCTATGTGGCGCATTCCATTCTCTTTGCATGTCCAGGACATAAAAAAAATGAATAACGAATTTGAGAAAAAGTATAAGTATTGGAAAATTTAAGGAAATAACAAGCAATATCTCGAAAACGGTTCACTCAACAAAAGAAATGTATATGACATAAGTTGTGTATTTTAACGCGATCTACATTTTTTGTGTAGTAACATTTTGTCTATCTCTTATGGTTTACCAGTTATGCAAAAGTCGTTCACAATGAAGAATACTTTTGGAGACATTCCCAGAAAATTCGAGATATACATTTCATTTCTCATGACATTATCTTAAACATATGATATTTTCATCAAAATCGTTAGAGCCATTTTTGAGAAAATTAAAATTTTCGAAAAATGTTCCATGTAAAGGGTAGTCTGGGGTGGGGGGATTTTCTTGAAAACCTTCGTGTCGCATCTCTGGAAGATACTGAACCTAAATACCAAGTTTGGTGTTTATCCGACTGTTCGTTTTTGAGTTATGCTGTTCACAGACACACACACAGACACACACACAGACACACACACAGACACACACACGGACATGTTTCCAAAAATGCTTTTTTTGGATTCAGGAGGTCTCAAAACATGTATTTCCGGTGAAATCTCGGTATCGAATTTTTGGGTGGAATGCAATACTTCCCCTACTTACTATACGTAGTAGAGAAAGTAAAAATGGATACAAAATATGTCTGATTTGTAACTGATTTAAATTAATGTAACGACTTCCCTTCCATCCGGTACATATAGAGAGAGAGTGGGAAATATCTTGCATGACCTGGACTGGGCTGGCCAGAGTAAAACCACTTTAAACTGGTATGGACACACCAGGAGAATGCCATAGTAAAAATGCCTAGAACAGTTTGACAATAGTATCTATATGGGCAGAAGAAGGGGTAGACCCAGAAATATTTGGAAGCAGGAAATAAGGAATAAATTAACAAATTGGAAGCAAACAGTGTTGAAAAAAACGGAATTTTTCTTAAAATCTTGGTTTCTTGGTCAAGTCGAGAACTTTCAGAACGCCCATCTAAATACCAACTTAGGTATTTATTCAATCTTTCGATTCGAGTCATTCTCTCTCTGTCTCTCTCTCTCTCGCACACAACACACTACTTCCAGTGAAACACCGATATCGAATTTTTGTGTGGAATTCAATACTTTCACTACCTATCATGTTTAAGTGGCACAGAAGCTAAAAATAAAAATATCAATCGGTATAGCACCTGCCTGCTGTGCGAGGGGTCCCGAGTTCGGTTCCCGGTTGGGGTGGGAATTTTTCTCTAGCCAAGATTATTTTCTACTCTCCCCAGAGCCTGAAAATATGAATGAAACTGTGAATGTGCGGGTGTGTGTATGATCTAATGATTAAAACCAAAAAGTGCAAGAAACCCAACGACAAGAGAAAATGAGTTAGCACCATTGCCAATAGGCAATAAGCTCTAAAGGAAAGGCCACCGTTAATACCAATGTAGTTAAAGGCGGGGTATAAATGGAACTAAAAAAATAAAAGGATCAAGCCATCTAGTGGAAAAAACGCGAAACTCAGTCCTGCACATGTCGACAGAACGCAAATGGCAAGCTGGCTACAGAAGCACGAAGTAAAGCCTTTATATTCCAGTGGCATTTTTAACGCTTTTGTGCACGGCGATTTCAGCTGCGAATCGTGCATTTAATTAGCAAGCGGATGCTATTTTTGTTTTTTTTTGCGTTTTTTTTGAACCTTCATTACCTAGGTCCCAATTCATTGTGGCAAACGCAACCCCAATTAAGGCAGACAGGAAAACGTCACATGTCGGTTTGAATTATCAGAACAAAACAGGGCGTTATTATTCATAGCAGATATTGACACGAATGTGATGTGGGAGCCAGGGCTCACAAAGATATCTTTTTTCCCTTTTTTGTGAAACGCACGACGAGTAAACACAACACTAGCAATTGTCTCTCGCCTACATTGAATTCCCGTATTGTTAGTCTCTGAGGTAGATTTGCGTTCCAACACGACTTTCAGATACAAAAACAATATTATGGCTTACTAAACCCAGTGCACAATTCCAGAACACATTGTAAGCCAAGAAAATGTAAACACCAGGAAGGAATATGTCAGAAATATGTCGGCCAATTCCTCAAAATTCTCTATCCACTATTGTTTAATTACATATAGTTCGAAAAAAGGCTTTCAATATTAACAGAGGAGGTAGTATGCAACAAAAGAAAAACAGGTCTTATAAACATTGGTCGTAAACTTAATATCTGCTGAGTTATGGTATACTTCACTACCATCAATGATTACCATGTCTTTGATCTGCTCTTCACAATACGTGTTCGATGTGGCTGCCATCCATTGCAATGCCACCTTCCACCCTGTGTGTCATGGAATCACGCATTCTTTTTACTTTCTCTACTACGTATAGTAAGTAGGGGAAGTATTACATTCCACCCAAAAATTCGATACCGAGATTTCACCGGAAATATATGTTTTGAGACCTCCTGAATCCAAAAAAAAGCATTTTTGGAAACATCTCCGTGTGTGTGTGTGTCTGTCTGTGTGTCTGTGAACAGCATAACTCAAAAACGAACAGTCGGATAAGCACCAAACTTGGTATTTATGTTCAGTATCTTCCAGAGATGCGACACGAAGGTTTTCAAGAAAATCCCCCCACTCCAGACTACCCTTTACATGGAAGATTTTTCGAAAATTTTAATTTTCTCAAAAATGGCTCTAACGATTTTGATGAAAATATCATATGTTTAAGATAATGTCATGAGAAATGAAATGTATATCTCGAATTTTCTGGGAATGTCTCCAAACGTATTCTTCATTGTGAACGACTTTTGCATAACTGGTAAACCATAAGAGATAGACAAAATTTTACTACACAAAAAATGTAGATCGCGTTAAAATACACAACTTATGTCATATACACTTCTTTTGTTGAGTGAACCGTTTTCGAGATATTGCTTGTTATTTCCTTAAATTTTCCAATACTTATACTTTTTCTCAAATTCGTTATTCATTTTTTTTATGTCCTGGACATGCAAAGAGAATGGAATGCGCCACATAGCAACCAGCGTTAAAATATTTGACTATCGCTTAAAAGCTACCATATTTCCCTTGCATCTACATGAATATTACCAATAAGATTGACATCTCGATATCTCGATTAACATGAAGCATATGGAGAATAGGCGTTTGTAAAAATAGTGTGTACAAGAGTAGAGAAAGTCATGTGAGTGTAACACATCAGATTTTTAATGCCTCTGGTTGTTGCTGGATTGCATCACAGGCATTGAACACGTGTTCTCTAGTGTCTGCACATCATTTATGGGACTGCATACACCATGATATTTATTAAATGTCCCCAAAATCTAAAGAGTCAAGGTTAGGACAACCGGAAGGCCAAGGTACTGACCCTCCCCGACCAATCCATCGTTCATGAAAGATTCGCGTTAGCCGTCGCCTAATCCTATGATGAAAATGGACCGGTGCTGTAAGTCCAGAGAGGACAAGAAACCAAATTACAATACCGCAGTGTCACAACAAAACATGCGTTATTTGAGCGCTACCCTACACCAGACGTAAATAACATACCTGACTGATAGAGCAGTACATATGTAACACGCAGTGGAGTATCGTAGGCTGACTACTCTTGTGTTCTGTTCTTGCTTGGTACACCATATAGGGGAGGGGTAATGGCGCTCACTTAAGGAAAAATCTGATGTGTTACACTCACATGACTTTCTCTACTCTTGTACAATCTATTTTTACAAACGCCTTTTCTCCAAATGCTTCATGTTAATCGAGAAATCGAGATGTCAATCTTATTGGTAATTTTCTTGTAGATGCGAGGGGAATATGGTAGCTTTTAAGCGATAGTCAAATATTTTAGCGCTGGTTGCTATGCGGCGAATTCCATTCTCTTTGCATGTCTAGGACATAAAAAAATGAATAACGAATTTGAGAAAAAGTATAAGTATTGGAAAATTTAAGGAAATAACAAGCAATATCTCGAAAACGGTTCACTCAACAAAAGAAATGTATATGACATAAGTTGTGTATTTCAACGCGATCTACATTTTTTGTGTAGTAAAATTTTGTCTATCTCTTATGGTTTACCAGTTATGCAAAAGTCGTTCACAATGAAGAATACTTTTGGAGACATTCCCAGAAAATTCGAGATATACATTTCATTTTTCATGACTTTATCTTAAACATATGATATTTTCATCAAAATCGTTAGCCATTTTTGAGAAAATTAAAATTTTCGAAAAATGTTCCATGTAAAGGGTAGTCTGGGGTGGGGGGATTTTCTTGAAAACCTTCGTGTCGCATCTCTGGAAGATACTGAACCTAAATACCAAGTTTGGTGTTTATCCGACTGTTCGTTTTTGAGTTATGCTGTTCACAGACACACACACACACACACATACACACACACACACAGACACACACACGGACATGTTTCCAAAAATGCTTTTTTTGGATTCAGGAGGTCTCAAAACATGTATTTCCAGTGAAATCTCGGTATCGAATTTTTGGGTGGAATGCAATACTTCCCCTACTTACTATACGTAGTAGAGAAAGTAAAAATTTCTAAGAATTTCTCAAAATATACTTAAACATACAGGTTGCGGGAATAACACAATCATTGAACACCCTTTTTATATAAATGAACAAGTTTTATTAGAAAAACAGTGCAGGAAACTAAAAAAAATCTGATGTGTTACACTCACATGACTTTCTCTACTGTTGTACAAACTATTTTTACAAACCCTTATTCTCCATCTATTTCATATTAATCGAGATAAACATTTGCAGAAACGATCTTTTGACATGCAAAGAGAATTACATTTTACACATAGCGACCAGTTCTAAAAATATTTGACTATCGCTTAAGGTGTACTATGTTCCCCTTGTTTTGTATTTGCACGGGCAATATAGAAACACAGTAGCCTTTAAGCATAGAAATATCTCTTAATAGCTGGTTGCTAGGTGCAGCACCATTCTCGTTGCCACAGATTAATACTCTTTGCATATACAAGACAAAAAAAGTGATTAACGAATTCCCATTTGAGAAAAAGTATAAGTATTGGAAAATTTAAGGGAATATCTCAAAAAGGTTCACTCAACAAAAAAAATGTATATGACATAAATTGTGTATTTTAACGCGATCTACATTTTTTGTGTAGTAACATTTTGTCTATGTCTTATGGTTTACCAGTTATGCAAAAGTCGTTCACAATGAAGAATACTTTTGGAGACATTCCCAGAAAATTCGAGATATACATTTTATTTTCCATGAAAATATCTTAAACATATGATATTTTAATCAAAATCGTTAGAGCCATTTTTGAGAAAATTAACATTTTCGAAAAATGTTCCACGTAAAGGGTAATCTGGGGTGGGGGGATTTTCTTGAAAACCTTCGTGTCGCATCTATGAAAGATACTGAACCTAAATACCAAGTTTGGTGTTTATCCGACTGTTCGTTTCTGAGTTATGCTGTTCACACACAGACACACACACGGACATGTTTCCAAAAATGCTTTTTTTTTTGATTCAGGGGTCTCAAAACATGTATTTCCGGTGAAATCTCGGTATCGAATTTTTGGGTGGAATACAATACTTCCCCTACTTACTATACGTAGTAGAGAAAGTAAAAATAATAGTGCTTATCGCCTTTTTCTAACTGCATGCGGCATCACAGGCGATGGGCATTGGTGATATCTACATGAAATAATATATTAATTGGTAAAGGAAATTTGGGAAGGAAACGCTCGAGGCCTAATTCAGGGTCCTCCACGGCATTTGCCAGTTGTGAGGAAGTCCTGGAAAAAGAACCTGTCAGGGAGAACGTCTTGGCGAGGTTTGAACCATAGAACTCTCGTTTTCTGACCGTTTCTTAATGAGCCCGGCTACTCGTGTCAGTCGGAGATGATGATGATGATGATGAATTTAGAGCGGATCGGTCACCTTTGAACTTCGATATATCTACTCTATTGCAGAACTAGAGGGCTGTCCCAGAAGTACCCGACCTGACGTATATAAGCGGTTGTTGTTTCAATCAAATGACTATGGTAGAAAGTACCAACCTTATAAAGCGGAAGTTTGACGATGCTGCGTTGTTTAGTAATTGTTTGGCAGCCATCAATACTGAAAGCTCTCAGCAAATTTGTAAACATGGATAAAACTGGTCATCGTTATGTGATACAATAGTATCATTTGAAAGGTCTTAGTCCAACTAATATTAAAGCTGAGCTAGATTCTACTCTGGGGGAGTCTGCTCCCTCGTTTACAACAGTAAAATATTGGGTGGCAAGGTTTAAGCCAGGCCCTACAAGTTGCCAAGACAAACATAGCAGTGGTCGATCAAATGAGATGACCACGCCTGAAATTGCGAACAAAATCCACAAAATTGTATTGGATTACCATTGACTGAGCCCGTAGGCATTTCAAAAAGTGCTGTACATCGCACACTGACTGAAAATTTAGACATGAGAAAGCTGTGCGCAGGATGGGTGCCGCGTTTACTCACAATGGAACAAAATCAGCATCGTGAAGATGTTTCAGTCGAGTGTTTGGCGATGTTTCACTGCAATAAAGCCGAGTTTTCATAACCATGGATGAAACATGGGTCCATTTCTTCACACCTGAGACGAAAGAGCAGTCAAAACAGTGGATTGAAAGGGGAGAATCGGCTTCATAGAAGGCGAAGATAGTTCCATCTCTAGACAAGGTCATGGCGTCAGTTTTTTTTGGAATACGCGTGGGATAATTTTAATTGATGATCTTCAAAAAGGAAGAGCAATCAATGGTGAGTATTATGCAAACTTATTGCAGCGTTTGAATGATAAATCGTGCAAAAACGGCCGCATTTAGCAAAAAGGAAAGTTTTGTTTCAAGACAACGAACCAGTTTACCATTCATTATCGCCATGGCCAAAATCAATGAGTTAAAGTTCGAATTGCTTCTTCATGCACTCTATTCGCCATGCTTCGGCCCCTCTGATTATTTTCTGATTCCAAAGTTGAAGAAATGGCTTGGTGGTAAAAGATTTGCCAACAATGAAGAGGTAGAGTTTGCAGTTGATGGCTATTTTGCAGAACTCGACGGTTCTCAGTATAAACAGGGTATCGAAGCTATTGAACATCGCTGGGAAAAGTTATCGAGCTGAAAGGAGACTTTGTAGAGAATAATAAAGATGTTGTTTTCGAATTTAATAAAACTAGGACCAATATTCGCTCGATGAAAATTCCCTCGTGCGAGTGACGTTCTCTCTGGATGCCAGACATTTGAATCATCCTGTATTATTCTTTGCTTATGTTATTTACTTGTTGGATTTTGTTCATCAGTAAAGCCCTTCTAAAACATTATTAGCTGGCGTTTCTAGTATTTGTTTTAGGCAAAGGTGACGCAACATTCGACACATTTTAATTCAGAAGCAGCATTGTTTATTTAGCGCCAGAGTGTTAGTGGAAGGAATTTCGTGGTTTTTTCCACAGCCGCAGTACATTAAATATTTAAGTTAATTTTTGAACACAACTCAGTCCGACGAATGTATGTTTACCAAAACCTCTCCAGCGCTGTACACAGCGCCGTTGTTATTGTGCACTTTGTCGACAAAATACAAACGCATAACCTGGGTATATAATGAAATTATCTCGGTGTAAACAGAATTGTTGAATAAGCCTCACACAAGTAAACAAGGCAAGATATTACAAGTTAAATCACACCAACATGTTAAGTTAATTTTGCTACATTTAACGCGACATTTAACTAAATATGAAATAGGGAAGGTAATAAAGCAGTGTTAGTGGATAAATAATGTCATTTTACACTGTCACGTCATGTCACAGTATAACATGTCAGGATTGCATGCCTTGAGCGAGAAGAGAAAAGGTCCACAGCCGTAAAATATTATAAAGAGAAACAAATTGTGTAAGGGTAATCCCATAACCACTCAAACGATTTTGATAATTCTTTCACCCATTTTTATCACGGAAATCTTCTGTAAAATACCTTCTACAAGGGTGACACTGAAAAGTGTTTAGAAAATCAAGGAAGGATTAGTTTTTAAAAATTTAAATGATTTTATCATTTTTCAAAATATTCCCCTTTTAACACCAATACATTTTTGCATTCAATGAAAGCAATTCTTAAAGCATGATGCCACTCTTGCTGAGGCACTTCAGAAACCAGAAATATCTAATGTGTTGAATCCATACGGCATTCTCTACTGATTCATCTACAAACTACCGTTACGAGGGGCACTATTTATATTTTGAGCCTAATAATTAAAACAAAGTAATTTCTGATTGAAAACTGCTTTATTGTTTTTCAAAATGTTCTCCTTTATGACCAATATACTTTTGTATCCGTTTGAACTATTTGCCAAAGCATTTATTCCAGTATTCTTGAGACACCTCCAAAACATGGTTTTTGAAGGCATCAACGGCTTCTTCTGCCAACGAAAATCGTTGTCCACGCAATTTATTCTTGATTTTCGGGAACAAAAAGAATTCATTGGGTGCCAAATCAGGACTGTGTGGCGGATGACCCATCAATTCGAGTTTTTGAGCCTTCAAATACTCTGTTGTTAGACGAGATGTGTGTGCGCTCGCATTGTCTTGATGAAGAACGATCCTACTGTTCTTGTTGGTTTTCCTTACTTCACCGAAGCCTTCCGGCAAACAAATGGTTGTGTACCGCTTTACGTTCCTCTAAAGGCACTGTTGCCACATGGCCAGTTTTGACAATTCAGAGCAGTTATAAAGAAATTAAGTGGTTAATGCCATAAAATATGATTTGAGAAAAATTGTTTGTTTTAACGAGATTTACATTTTGTAATAAGATTTTGTCTACATCTTACGGTTTATAAGTTACACAAAATTTGTTTAGAATGAAGAGGACTTCACAGACTATTCCCAGGAAATTCAAGATACATACTTTGTCAGGCAAACACGGTTATTTAATGAAACTCTTTGGAACTATTTTTGAGAAAATAAAAAATAACGAATCATTTTCCAAGTAAATGGTAGTTTGAGGTATGGAGATTTTTCTTGCATCCTTGGAACGTACTGAACATAAATAGCAAGTTTGCTACCTTTTTCAAACAATCTTTGTTTTACTCAGGGGATCTCAAAACACGTATTTCTGTGAAATCTCAATATCCAATTTTGGGTGGAATACTTTTTCCTCTACTTACCATAGGTAAGAGCAGAGTAAGTAAAAGCGAGCACATGGATGTACTTAGTGATGAACTACAATCTTTACTAAATCATTTAGTTTCAGATCTAATTCCATGTGATCATTATCTGTGGGGAATACTGAGAGATAATATTTATGCAACAAATCCCCCTACACTCAACGAATTAAAACGCAATACCCAGCATGTGTTTTCCAATATTTCGGCTGCACGAGTGTTCAATACCGCGTTCAACAGGTGCTAGGCTTGTATAGATGCGAGGGGCATTATTTCGAATACCTTTTATAACGAAAGTAATAGCAACAGATATTGTTTTGGATTGTCAGTATTATCTAAGGTAGAAACGGCTGTCCCGCGGCTACTGTGCGAACGGATTCGTATATCTATGACCGGAAGCTACGCCTGCCAGCCGCGTCATTCGAGAGAAACACCGTGAATATTTTTCTCCTAACATAATTTTCGGGATTTTCGTGTTGTATTGTTATATTTTCCCGTCTTGAACTGGTATGGAACATGTAGAAGATGTGCGTTCTTATCTGGTTACTAATTGAAAATCTATTTATATATAAACATGTGAATGTTGTTTCTGCATGTTGTATGTAATCAAGTCTATACCTGTTGATTGATTTGAAATCATTTATCTTGAATAGCTTAATGTGGATTGAAGAATCACTTTTTCTATGAGCTGTATATCAGGAACATGTGTGAATTGTGATGTGTAGAGAAAGTTACGAGTATTTAAATAATTTCCTTTTGCATTTTTAGCATCTACTTACTTGCATCCCACCTAGAATTTCAACATCAAAATTTCCCGGAGATATTTTTATGTCTGCTGAAGCCTGAAAATACATTCTTAGAAAAATATCCTTGCGTGTACCTGTGTCTGTCTGTAAACATCATAATTCAAAAATGAAATGCCCAATAAATACCACTTGGTATATAAGATCATATTCTAAAAATGCGATAGGAAGATTTTCAGGAAAATCCCTGAAACTACTATTTGTATTGGAAGATATTTGTGTTTTTTTTTATTTCCTCAAAATGTCTAACATTTGAATAAAGCATAGATGGGCCGAGCGAGGCGAGACGAGAAAAAAGGTATATTGTAGCGATACTGCACAGACACCCGAACCAGCGACAGGGAAGATGTGCAACGTGCCGGAGCTGAAACAGGTCAGTAATCTGTTACAGAGAATGCTGATGTTTGTTTTACCCAGCATCAAAAAGCAATATAAGCAGTACATCATAGTGTGTCTGTCAGTCGTCCTATCGCTGTAGGCCGCGTTGCGGAAGGCGGATAGTATTTACTTTGTGAACATTCAGATCAACCAAAGCTCTCAGAGTATGTGCATTTGTTGAAGTGGCTAGATTAGCCCCTTAGGGCCTAGCAGATAGAATAAACCTTTTTGGCATATTGCTACACGGATTCAATCTTCTTAACTCCGCCCTTCTATTTCCTCACCCTCCAGTCTTTAGCGAATGGCTTCTACTCCGAGTTACCACTCCTGTCTAGTATCCGGGCTGAAACAACTCGGGTCACTATAATATCTTGAATTTTCTGTTATTATTGAATTTAATTTAATTTGAACTCTCTTTAGTGTCCCTTCGGGGGCAGAACGCGGTTTGGGATCTATGGCCTACAACCAGACTTGTCATTCCTCTTGGGCGATTGGCCACGGTCTTCCAGACCGAGGACTTTGCGATCTTAGCTTGTGCTATGCATATTTATACTATGCCAAGCGGATTGGCATAGTAATTGATATAGCTTGTCTATGACAGCTTTGAAAGACCTTAGGGCGGTAAACACCACATCCAGACTGGTATGGAAATGCCAGAGGATGTTGGATAGACTATGTACCAGCTGCCCGGTTACACTTCTATGGGTACCGGGACATGCTGGTATTAGAGGCAATGAGACGGCAGACGCTCTAGCGAGGAGGGGATCGGGGCTCGATTTTATAGGGTCCGAGCCCTTTTGCGGAGTGTCTGCTAGAAATGTCAAGTATGAGATTACCCAACTCACGGCGATGGCGCATTTTGAGATCTGAGTAAGCAAAACATTGCCAGGCACGCTCATGATTTTATACCTGGGCCTGACCAGAGAGTGAGTGAGTTCTTCCTGAATTTATCTAGAGCGAAGTTCAGAGCGGTTGTGGGCTATCTTATCGGCCACAATACTCTGCGCAGACATTTATACATGACGTGTCTTGTACAGGACCCTTTATGTAGGAAATCTGTGAGGGACTTTGAGACCTCACAGCATATACCTCACAGGTTTCGCTGTGCAAAGGTATTCATCCTTAGGGCCCTTCTTAAAAAAGGCAGATATCAAGGACGTGGTTCATTTCATTCGTACCATTGAACTACAGTAATGCCAGAATATGAGGCTCAAGGGTTTGTGAGCCTGCATGCATGGCTTCTTTTGGAGGTCACTCATTTATCTTTATCATGATCATGATCATCCCACTCTACGAGGGTCGCCCAGAAAATAATACACCACATTGCTTTTCTCAGCCAACAACAATGGTATGAATGCGAAATTTTAGGCATGCATTATTTGAAATTTCCGGAGTGCGCGCGCAAATTTTCAGTTTCCTCCGACAGATAGCGTAGCTGCAGCAATGTTTCAAAATGGCGTTTGTAAGTGTACGTTACAAGCAATGTGTCGTAATTGAATTTCTCACTGCGGAGAGAGAAACTTTTGGGAACATTCACAAACATTTGTGTCCAGTTTATGGAGCATCTGCAGTCGACAGAAGTACGGTTAGTCGCTGGGCACAGAGGGTAAGGCCATTAGAAGGCGGTTCGGCAGAGCTCCAAGATTTGCAACGTTCGGGGAGATCATCCACGGCTGTCACACCTGACAAGATGCAGCTTGCTGATGTGCTCATTCGCGAGGACCATGCATAACGACTCGACAGTTGGCTCTGAAGCTGTCCATCAACAAAGTGTGGATGCAACCATCCGTGCTCTTGATTACTCAAAAGTGTGTGCACATTGGGTTCTGGGTTGTCTTATGGTGGAACACAGATATCTCAGAAAAAAACATTTCTTCTGGGTTGCTGCAACGTTTTGAAGCTGAGGGGGAAGCCTTCTTGTCCCAGAATGTGACAGGTGATGAAACCTGGATTCACCATTTTGAGTCCGAAACAACACGACAATCGATGGAATGCCGTCATCCTCACTCTCCACAGAAGCAACAATTCTAAGCAACTGCTTCTGACGGTAAGGTCATTATCACTGTGTTTTGGGACTGTGAGGGTGTCATACTCATTTATGTGATACCAAGAGGCAGCACCATTAATTCTGAAGCATATATTCGCTTGCAGCAAATTTGGTGCCAAAGCAACTCAGGTGATTATTTGATTCAACATGACAACGCTCGGCCTCACTCCAGTTTGAGAACTTTGGAACACACCACTAAACAGGGTTGGGCAGTGTTACCCCATCCACCTTACAGTCCTGACCTAGCTCCCTGAGACTTCCACTTGTTAGGGCCATTAAAGGATGCCAGTTTGAAGATGACAAAGAGGTGATTCGCACTGTGAAGAAATGACTTCATGACCAGAACGAGTGGTATCGAAAGGGCATACACGCCCTTGTGTCTCGCTGGAGGAAGGCTATAGAACGCGAAGTAGAACACGTGGAAAAATAGGGAGTGTAGAAGAAACATGGTTCTTTCTTGTGTAAGCTTCATTGTGTTCAATAAATAATTGTTGGAGAAAAAAAAAGTGGTGCATTACTTTCTGGGCGACCCTCGTATATTGTGCGATAAAGACAGGTAATTTTGCTCAGAGGCCTCTTTATCAGGTTCGAGGTTCTTTTACGTGCCGTAAATCTACGACACGGGAGCACCGGATTTACTTCCCTTCCGAAGGAAGCCATGCCAAGGATTTTACGCCCGAAAAAAATCCATCACCCTCCCTCAGGAACTAGTGGCTATCATGGTACCCCTAGACCACAGAGGGCGACTTGAATTTTTTGGGAATAGTTTATCAAGTCCTGTTCATTCGGAAGAAATTTTGTATAATTTTGCCTAACTATTAACTACAAGAGTTTATCAGAAACATCCTTAACAAAAAAAGTGCGCAACTCTTTAACCTATACAACTTATTTAAAATATTTTTTGTGACAGCAGCCATTTCTGAGACATTCGCTGTGATTGGTTGGAATTGTGCAACGCTTTCTTATTATTTGAAGTTCTGTCACCATTCAATTGTTATCCGCAATGCCATGGAAACAATATGAAATTTCAAAGCCAGCATATACAGATCTATCTCCTGTATCCCTCTTGCACCTAGAACGAAATGGGTAATGAAATTATTTCTACAAATTTTTATCTCCATTAACATGAAATATACAGAAAAAATAGGCTTTTGTAGGAATAGTTTAGAGTAACAGAGATAAATATAAACAACCGTTGCACATGTGACAAATGAAAACTAGTCATACAGGAGATGGTTGAGTATATATTCGAGAGTCTGTACGGAAGGAAGGGTTTTAGAACGCAAGCTAGAATGTGAATGTAACAAAGCTAGCGCTGGAACGTCGCTACGGATTTCTCCATCACTAAGCTCCAATGTAAATAAGCAGAAGTCAATAAAGCTGTAGACCACCACTAGGAGTGGAGTGAAATGTGCAAACACAGCCGTTAATACCTCCTCTGCATGCACAATTATGTACACGTCTTTATCCCAAACGTAAAACTGGGATAGGACTAGTTCAATAACATTCATCTGTGCTGACTGTGTATTTCAGCACTCACACCACTTTCTCTGCCCATTATGAATTACTAATTTAATCAATTTTTCAAAATATATCCTCCATTAACTGTTCTCTGGCCAAGCTTATTTTGGGATATCCTTTACAGACCTCTTCATGTAATGAGAAATACCGACCACTGAAGTTTTCTTTTGTTTTAAGAAAAAGCTTATGTGTTACATAAAACTTTCTCTATCCATTGTCGTTTATTTTTGCATAGTGTGATAAATTCAAACCAATAACAACGGATATTTCGAAAATGGCTAATGTCACAAAAAGCTATTTTAAATACATTATGTATTTTAAATAAATCTATATTTTTGTGTAGTTAGTTTTTGTATATTTATTATGGACTTGGACTTCAATCTCGTAGGCTTGTGGTGAGTTTTGATATGTACTTACCCTTGGAAGGGCTTTACCATATGTAGGATGGATTTTTGTAGGGTGACGGTTTGGTGTTGATGGTGGTGTGATGGGAGGTAGCGCTATGTTTTTATAGGTTCCTCAGTGGCTGCCTTTTCAGGAGCAACTCCAGTGACCTACTCCGCTGGTGTAATTGTGATTGGTTTTAATTTAGATTGACCACTCCCATGGGGAGTACTTAACGGCGGCATTTTTTGCTGATGGCAGGTTTAAGGCCTTCGTTACCGGGGGTGCCCGCAAGCCATGTGAGGAATCCGGTTGCGTCTGTATTGACGTTCTTGGGGTAAGTAGTCCCCCAGGGATCTGACAAGGGTGTTCTCATGATTAGTCAATTTGCCGTAGAATTTTAGAGCCCGCTGTCTAATCACATCCTCCACATAAGGGAGGGCCGAGGTCTCGTGTAGTAGCCTGACTGGAAAGCGACGACAGACAGAATAGATGGACCGAAGTCCCCCATTCTGAATCCGCTGTAGCCAGAGAAGCCAGGAATCTGCTGCTGCCATGCCCCACACCTCACAGGCGTAGAGCATCAGAGGTAATATAAGGGCTTTATAAAGGCGTAACTTTAAGTGAACCGGCATGTTGGAAGCTAGAACCGGGTATAAGGCAGCTACCGCCCCCTTAGCCCTGTTCGTTGTTCCCCCCACGTGTTCTCGAAAAGTTAGGCCGTTATCCAGAGTAACACCCAAGTAGCGTATGGAATTCCCCCATTTTATCCTCTGGTCTATCTGCAACGGGGATTGCTCTTTTGGTGAAAAGGACAGCTTGGCTTTTGCCCGGATTCACGGACATCCGCCACTGCCTGCACCAGAGTTCAACGAGACGGAGGTGTCGGTGTCGGTGTATGGGGTTGAAGGCTCTGAGGATGTGTCTGTTGGTAGTGTACAGCAGGACGTCGTCAGCAAACTGGGCCATATTAACGCCCTGCACCACTGGAAAGTCTGCCATGCACAGACTAAACAGTGTGGGAGATAGTCCAGAGCCTTCGGGGACTCCGCCTCGTATGGATATTTATTATAGTTTATCAGTTATATAAATTATATAAAATTCCTTACGAATGATGGGGACTTAACAGACTGCTCCCACAAAAATATATATTGTGAATTTGTCCAGTTTTAACTGTCACTTCTCTGTTCTCACTATCACTTTAGTTTCTTCGTGACGAAGCGGCGGGTGGTTCACCCACTGGGGATTCGAACACAAGACTACTCCAATATCTCATGGAAGCAGCACTCGCTGCACGCCATGGGTTTCGTCATAAACTCACTCGGAGAATAGCACTTTTAGTAGCACCAGAAACGCACTCGCTAACTCACTAAACAACTCAGCTGACTTACTTGCGAGAGCGCTCGCTTATATAGTGGCTGGAAATTTCCATGGAGTTCTGGAATGTCCGAGAAGGAGAAACCTCCAAAAGATTATGGTTATCTGATGATAGAGCTTCCAGTGATTACGTTAGACGAACGCGCTGCTTATCTCTGTTTACTTCTCCACTACCTGGCGCCGACCTCCCGATAACCTTTGGTCAAAGCCGCTACGTCATAATATTTTGTGTGTCAAGTAAATATCTTAAACATGATATTTTAATTAAAATCTTTACAACCATTTGTGAGAAAATAAAAACTAAGGAAAGTATATTCATGACGTGGAGATGTTTTTGTAAAAATCTTCGTGTCGTAAAGATGTTGAATTTAAATACCAGGTTTGATATTTATCGCACTTTACATTGTTAAGTTATGTTCTCTCTCTCTCTCTCTCTCTCTCTCTCACACACACACACACACACACACACACAGACCTTTTTCTAGAACTGCTTTTATTTGGATTTAGGAGTCCCAAAGTATGCATTTCCGCTGAAGAATTTTTGAATGGAATAAAATATTTCCTCTACTTACTACAGGTAAGTAACAGAGAGAGAGAGAGAGAGAGAGAGAGAGAGAATGCTATTTTATTCAGAGTATCTCAAAACTTGTATCTCAAATTGAGATTCCGATACCGAATTACAATATTTCCTCTATCTACTATAGCTAAAGCTGTAACTATCGAAAAGACACCTCCGCAAATGGGATGTGACAAGTGGATTATTTGTACAGCGTACATACAGTAAAATATTTACCTGATGTCCAGGTGCTGATTCTTATTTCTGGTTAACAGTTGTTCAGAGCGAGATGGCACTGTGGTAAGGTGCGAGGCTCGCATTCGGGTTGTCCTGGGTTCGATACATGCGATCGGCCACTCTGACCATGGGTTTTTCGTGGTTTTTCTTGATTGGCAAGGCGAATGCTGAGATGGTTTCTCTTGTACAGCAAATTTCCTTTCCTTCATTTGCTATCATTTCGCTTCCCCTTTCATGTATCAGGTGGAATTAGGGGCTGATCAGTATAGGTCGGTGTCGGACAGATGGCTAGATGCTTGTTCGTTGAAAAGTTCTTCTCAGTCCTGTCAGTAGCAGCCTTCTCTTAGCCGCCTTAGGTGGGCAAATTCTCCGTGGTCCCGCCAAAGGGAAGCCCTCTCTGAGCCGCCCTCCGGTGTAACCGGGTCCTCAAACTTGGAATTGTTAGGAACCTCTGCGCGTCTCTGTTGGTCGGCCTGCTTGTGGCATATGACCTCCTGCGGTTCTCCTGGGGTTGGTAAGCACAAAAGATCCTTGTTGGTGCGAGGTGTCCCTTCTCTTCCCTGGTCATACTCAACGGTTGTCAAACAATTTTTTGACGTGCTCACCCATTTGTACGCAGCCCACAGTGGTACACCACTACTCCCACATCGTGCTGAAAGCTTCCAGTACCTTTCGGCTGTTGGGACACCGTTAAACCACAGATATCATGTTTCCTTTATTCTCTTTGCAGTCGAAATCAGACACTACTTTTTCAAAACAAAGGATGCAATCTGTTTAGAAAAACTGCTCTGTCTAAACATTCTAAGATGCGTTACATTCACATTACTTTATCGTACACGATTAAGAGATACACCATTATTACTTTCTGTGCTGGTTAGCTAAGGTAGAGAAAGTACATTTGTAACTTTCACTTTCTGTACTTACCTGTACACCCAAATATTCTGCACTGAAAATGCATGTTTTGAGACCCCGAATCCAAATAAAATCATCTTAGAAAGAGGTACGTGTGCGCGTGTGTATGATGAGCATAACTCTAAAAAAGAGAAGTCAATTGAATACAGAATTTGACATTATTCGAATATCTTTCAAGGATACGACATGAAGATTTTCAAGAACATTCTCTCCACCACATACTACTCTTTAGATGGAAAATGTTTTGTTGTTTTTGATTTCTTTATAATGGCTCTAATTTTTTGATTAAAATACTATATGTTTAAGATAATATTTGTGTATTTTGAATTTTCTGCGAATAACCTATAAAGTCCTCTTTACACTGAATGGCTTTTATATAATTGGTTAACCGTAAGATATAGACAAAATCTTACTATACAAAAAATGTACGCACTTTATATAAAACAATGTTTTTGTGGCGTTAACCAATTCCGAGATATTCTTTGTTATTGGTTTGAATTTTCAAATACTTATATTTTTTCAAGTGGTAAGTCCTATTTCCTGTTTCTCGTGGTCATGCAAAGAGCATAGAATTTCAAAGCCATCAAATAGCGAACCGCTTTTAAAAAAGTGACTATCGGTAAAGTTTCCTTTACTCCCCTTCCACCTACAACGAAATACGTCATAAAAGCATTTCTGCAAATCTTTATCTCCAATAATTTGATACAGATAGAAGAATAAGCTTTTGTAAGGGAAGACTGTAGAAGAGTAGAGATAGTCATGCGAGTGCAACACATCAGATTTTTTTATGTACTTTCTAGACTTCCAGTGATAACGGTGAAGCATTTCTTCACCTAGTGTCCGTTACTATTCCGCCCTTCGTGAACGACTTGAACTCTCTCCCAATTTAATTACGGCTTTAGGGGATGACTGTCTCTATCGCCAAGCTTTTCCGATGTTAAAATCAGTATACTTTCCTTACAAACATTTAATCGTGTACTTTCTGGTGCCAGTACTGACTTAACTGCTTGTGTTTGCCGAGGATTAGTTCTTGTATATATTGATTTGTGAGTTCTTTATCTGTGTATAACTTGTGTATTTTTTACTTTCTCTACTACGTATAGTAAGTAGGGGAAGTATTGCATTCCACCCAAAAATTCGATACCGAGATTTCACTGGAAATACATGTTTTGAGACCTCCTGAATCCAAAAAAAGCATTTTTGGAAACATGTCCGTGTGTGTGTCTGTGTGTGTGTGTGTGTGTGTGTGTGTGTGTCTGTGTGTCTGTGTGTGTGTGTGTCTGTGAACAGCATAACTCAAAAACGAACAGTCGGATAAACACCAAACTTGGTATTTAGGTTCAATATCTTCCAGAGATGCGACACGAAGGTTTTCAAGAAAATCCTCCCACTCCAGACTACCCTTTACATGGAACATTTTTCGAAAATTTTAATTTTCTCAAAAATGGCTCTAACGATTTTGATGAAAATATCATATACTTAAGATAATGTCATGAGAAATGAAATGTATATCTCGAATTTTCTGGGAATGTCTCCAAAAGTATTCTTCATTGTGGACGACTTTTGCATAACTGGTAAACCATAAGAGATAGACAAAATTTTACTATACAAAAAATGTAGATCGCATTGAAATACACAATTTATGTCATATACATTTTTTTTGTTGAGTGAACCATTTTCGAGATAATGCTTGTTATTCCCTTAAAATTTTCAGTACTTATATTCTCAAATGGGAATTCGTTATTCATTTTTTTGTCTTGGATATGCAAAGAGTATTAATCTTTGGGAAAGGGAATGGTGCTGCACCTAGCAACCAGCTATTAAGAGATATGTATGTGCTTAAAGGCTACTGTATTTCCAAATTGCCCTTGTAAATATATATTCCCCTTACATCTACAAGAAAATAAGCAATAAGATAGAGTCTGCAAATGTTTATCTCGATTAACATGAAGTAGATGGAGAATAAGCGTTTGTAAAAATAGTTTGTACAAGAGTAGAGAAAGTCATGTGAGTGTAACACATCAGATTTTTGTTTATTTTTTCTACTTTTGTAATCCAGGTTGCTTAACCCTACGATTGCTTTGTATGTATTGCTTATACAGGGTGATTTATGAAGAACTGACACACTTATTTCTTTAATTGTTTCAAAACGAGTTCTGCTAGCGACAACTTAGTATACCTGAAATGCAGAGGAATTTTGGGAGATTATTTACCTCTATAGCAAATGTTGAAAATGTCCTCCATCCTGCATAACGCACAAGTCAACACGTCCTTCCATGTTACTGGCCACTCGTTGGAGGTCTCTGTTGTCAATAGCTTGAATCTCCTGTGTAATGCTGTGCTTCAGATCGTCCAATGTCTGGGAACGTATGGCATAAACCCTGTCTTTTAAGTAACACTATATAAAAATGTCCAGCGATGCCAAATCCGGAGATTTAGGTGACCATCGGTTCTTAAAAATTATCCGGTCGTCAAAGAAACTTGCAATTAGTGCAATGGGTTCATTTATGTATGGCATGTAACGCCGTCCTGTTGAAAATACCCTTGACTCAGCTCTACATCGTCTCGTTGCTCAGCAAACTCCATGAAAATCCGTCGGTACTCTGCAGTGTTCACATTGTTAAAACAAAAACCTAGTCCCAGTATTCTCTGTGCGGATATTGCGCACCAAACTCCGATTTTAACCGAGTGTATATTTGAGTTCACATAGCCGGATAAATGGAGCTATGCTTCATCTGTGAACCATGTGATGGACAATATGGCAGAATTTTGCACAACGAACGCCTGAAACCAACGACAATAATTCAGTCGTCTATCCTTATCTGGTTCCTGTAACTGATGGACAACCGTAATCCTATACAGCTTTAGGCCTGCACTTTTCATAGCTCTCTGACACATTGAGTAGCTGTACGCTGTCTCCTGCGACAAACGTCTTAATGATTTTTTGGGTGACTGATCCAGTCGTGTTCTTAAGTCAACAACCGTGGGAAGCCTAGATGAACGAGTTTTGCCTTTTCACTCACCAAAGATCCAGTTGTTTCCAATTTGTTTAACAGTCCCAGTATTGTGTTTCTTTGGGGAGGATTCCAAACACCAAATTCTCTCTGGTATAGCCTTTGAGTAGCTGTAATTGAATTCGTAATCCAGTATTGCTTTACAAGGAAGTGTCGTTCATTTGATGTGTACTCCATTTTCATGTTGACTAGAACAAAATCTCAAAAACAGTTGCCGACAATAAAACTAACAATTACGAATAAAATATGAACATCTGCGCCTCTAGTGACAGGCAATCGAAACTCCAGAACATTCTGCTTAATTTCGTGCTAAAATTGGGGCATTGAGTGAATTTCGAACAGAATAATTAAAGAAACAAATGTGTCACCCTGCATATTTGATATGAATAAATCTATAGCGAGGGTAGCACTGATGACCACAGTAGTTTTGCACCACCACTACCACCACCACCACCACCACCACCACCACCACAACCACCACCACCACCACCACCACCACCACCACCATTATTACAATTCCAACGAAGGGATGATAAACGCGAAATTTTAACTTTCGCTTTCGGGAGGGGGAGGTAAGGGAGGTGTGAAAGCTTTTATCGCAACCATTTTCTTTTATGACTCCAAAATGTTGGTATTCTGGCACAAAGTCCTCATAAATTCTTTTAAACGTTTGGTAATTTAAATCAGAAGCCGGCTTATGGCATCTGTCCATCGGGAAGAACAGCGTTTTTCAGTGTTGTTAAAATGAACAAAATCGGTTGAGTGTATTTCGAGATTACCGTATATACGTGCGTACACAGTTTCTCTGTTTATAATATTAGTAACCCAGAGTGATGCCGGGTTTCACCAACCGTCGTCAAGGCATTTGAAGATCATCAAGCTGTTGACAGCTCGTTAAAAGCATAAGTCCTGTTTCATCAATGTACGTCATCGTTTTGACAGCCGAAGTTTCCATCAACTTTCGAGGCACCATTTTCCTTCCTTTAAGTTGGTGACCGTCCGTTAATTCTAGTTTAAAGGTTTACGTGCGTACTCTATCTTTTGAGAAACGGCATCGCATTTACTTTCATTCCAATAGCTGAACAGTGAAAGTTTTCGATATTGAAATGCTGTTAAAATAATTTAATGAAAATATTGGTCCAGAACGTGTTATTCGATATAGAGCTAAAATAACCATTTCTACGAAATGAATGCCGGAAAATTTGTAACACGTTGCAGTGTTTGAAATACTAGAAGAAACTGAACCGACACTGGAATGCCCTACGAACAGAAATCGGTCATTTTTACCGTTTCAAGTCACTGGTAACATACTGATATTTTTCCACGGGGCCATTCTGTATTTTTAATGGTCATTGCAACGGAGTTTGAAATCCACGGTGTTCAGATACGTGGAGAAAGTAACAGAAGCAATTGCTTCCTTACGGTCACAGTGATCCAACAAGTTTATGCAGTTGCAATTTTCCTGGCGTTGAAGACACCGCGATTGTACTCATGTGCCCATTTTGTCATCCGGTGTGTACAATGCAGAAGTACACTATGTGATCAAAAATATTCGGACACCCCACAAACATACGTTTTTCATCTTAGGTGCATTGTGCTGCTACCTACTGTCTGGTACTTATTATCCCGACCTCAGTAGTCATTAGACATCGTGAAACAGCAGAATGGGACGCTCCGTGGAACTCACGGACTTCGAACGTGGTCAGGTGATTGGGTGTCACTTGTGTTAGAAGTCTGTACGCGAGATTTCCACACTCCTAAACATCCCTAAGTCCACTGTTTCTGATGTGATAGTGAAGTGGAAACGTGAAGGGACATGTACAGCACAAAAGCGTACAGGCCGACCTCGTCTGTTGACATCTATCCAGACCATCACACAGGAATTCCAAACTGCATCAGTATCCACTCCAAGTACTATGACGGTTAGGCGTGAGGTGAGAAACCTTGGATTCCATGGTCGAGCGGCTGCTCATAAGCCACACATCACGCAGGAAAATACCAAACTACGCCTCGCTTGGTGTAAGGAGCGTCAACATTGCACGATTGAACAGTGGCAAAACGTTGTGTGGAGTGACGAATCACGGGACACAATGTGGCGATCCGATGGCAGGGTGTGGGTATGGCGAATGCCCGGTGAACGTCATCTGCCAGCGTGTGTAGCGCCAACAGTGAAACTCGGAGGTGGTGGTGTTATGGTGTGGTCGTATTTTTCCTGGAGGGGGCTTGCACCCCTTGTTGTTTTGCGTGGCACGATCACAGCGCAGACCTACATTGATATTTTAAGTACCTTCCTGCTTCCCGCTGTTGAAGAGCAATTCGGGGATGGCGATTGCATCTTTCAACACGATCGAGCACCTGTTCAAACTGCACGGGCTGTGGCGGAGTGGTTACACGACAATAACATCCCTGTAATGGACTGGCCTGCACTGAGTCCTGACTTGAATCCTATAGAACACCTTTGGGATATTTTGGAACGCCGACTTCATGCCAGGCCTCACCGACCTACATCGATACCTCTCCTCAGTTCCGCACTCCGTGAAGAATGGGCTGCCATTCCCCAAGAAACCTTCCAGCACCTGATTGAAAGTATGCCTGCGAGAGTGAACGCTGTTATCAAGGCTAAGGGTGAGCCAACACCGTATTCACTTCCGCATTACCGATGGAGGGCGCCACGAACTTGTACGTCATTTTCAGCCAGGTGTCCTGATACTTTAGATCACGTAGTGTAAGTCGTACTCGTATATTCAGACCCTTTGGAATGCAAATTTACTAATTACCAATACTGTGGCATGCTGGCCAGGTCCTGTTCATGACTTGACAAGAGTCGGTTGAGAATGCTGTTCGAGACAGGGAGATGGCATTTTGTAGATCCTTGGTGACAGTGGTTATTGAGAGGCGTAACGTGGTTTAAACATACGCTTTGAGCATATGTTTTGTTTTCCAAGCGATTATCACAGCCAATGAAAAGAGACGTAGCAAACGCTACTGTTGTGAACGTTCGCAGACCTATGTAACGAGTCGTCATAGTTAACGAACTGTCATTTTGATGTGAGTGTCGTTAACGATACGGTAAAAGCAGTCAGTTTGACGTTCCTCAAGGTAAATTTCCTTACGGTTGGTGTCAGCTGGCATAATAGGCAACTTTAAACTGTATTTCTGTTTAACCACGTTTAGACTCGACCAATTAGAGTTTGGTCACGCAAAATGCTATATAATATCTTTTGCGTGTATTTTAACAGGCTTGCACGGTAATAATTTAAGGCCAGGAAAGGTAGAATCAGACGACTGAAAAATTCAATGCCATAGCCGGAATTTGAACCACCGGTTGCTCTAACCACTGAGCTACCATGGCAACATGTCGGCACGACATAAAATTCCCCAACTGATTCGCATTTTTCCCGGTAGATCACAAGGAGATCTCAAATTGTATTGAGATGTCATACCCCAATGGCGACTTACAATGCTGTAAGTACTTTAAGTCCCGGGCTTTATAGTTTCAACCACTATTAGGTCAATAAATGGAATTAATTGTTGTTTCACATAAGCCGTGTGTTGGACAGGGATGGAAATGTAGAATCAGACGACTGAAAAATTCAATGCCATCGCCGGGATTTGAACAGTGAAACTATGAAGCAACCGGACGGAGACTGGGAGATCCGTGGTTCAAATCTCGGCTATGGCATTGCATTTTTCAGTCGTCTGATTCTACCTTTCCAACCTTGTCCAAAACACGGCTTGTGTGAAGGAACAATTAATTCCAATTCAAGACCATATTGCTCAGCAGCCCTTGCAGCGCTGTAACCCTTTTCAATAACCGCAATCACATTTGGCTTGCTGTCAATGTTTGCTAAGTAGAGAGGACAGCTTTTACAAGACAGAGCCTTCCAGGCACTTAGGCTAAAGTTTTCATTACTGTTCCCCCTTTTCAATTTTGTGCCTAGAAGTGGGCTTTGTGGGCTTTGTGCATAGGTTAACGATTGTGAGCCGGACTCAACTAACAGTCCGTGAGAGAGACTGGTTGATCAAGGTTCTGCCAACGACACGCTTCCTTACCCTTCGGTGATAGATTTGGAAGGATGAAAGTGTGATGTTGAACACTGCGCTTGTTTGTACGCAGAACTCGGCTAATGTCATTCCTCTGCGTGTAGGATCAATTCTTCTGTCATTTGCAGGCCAAAGGGTGACGAAACGTGCAAGTATGCCGGAATAATAATTACATCAGCTGCTAGTGCAGGACAAACAATATACTCTACCAGATCTGTAGGGTGATACCAGTCCTCATGTTCCTATATTCAGAAAATAATTCTTCATACACAAGACAAAACTCGTGTTGCATTCACATGAAATTCTCTGCTCACTCTTCTACAAACTATTTTTACAAAACCTTATTCTTCTATCTACTTCTTGTTACTCGAGATAAACTTTCATTACACATTTCGTTGTAGATATAAGAAGGATATAGTAGGCCAAAGTTATAGTCAGATTTTTTTAAGGTCATGTCGCTATGTGATGAGAAATTCCATGGTCTTTACTTGACCACCCGGAAAAATATGTGATACATTCACATGACTTTCTGTACCTTTTATGTTTATTAGTGGGTATACAAACTATTCTTACTGCAGCTTATTTTTCTATCTACTACATTTATCCAAATAAACCTTTGCAGAAATAGCTACATTACACATTTCATTATAGATACAAAGAGAACAGCGATAGTCAAATGTTTAAGAACTGGACGGTATACGCTAGCCTTAAAATTCCACACTGTTTCATCCAACCGACAGAAACAACCAAAATCAATGGGACTTAAAAAGAAGACCAAGTATTGAACAATTCGAACCTTTAATAACGGATATCTTAGAAATGCCTTATGCCATAAAAATACTTATTTTAAATGAATTGTGCGTTTTAAAGTGACCTACATTTTTTGTGTAGTACGATTTCGTCTATAGCTTAACGTTTACAAGTTATATAAAAATTCCTTCCGAATGAAGAGGAATTCCTGGGCTACTCCCAGAAAAGTCAAGATATACATTTTATTTTTCATGTAAATATTGTTACATGAAGGCGAAAAGGGTTACCAGAAAATGATCAATTTAGATCACCCCAACACGCACATGGGGGCGGTAACTCGCTAGCAGCTAGAAGTCCGGGACCTTGATGTGTAACTAAGGGGAAGGCGTGGGTTTTATATTACACAAACCATTACATAACACACAGTACCTGGGATTTATTCACAAACACGTTTGGCTTCTCTACATAGTTAATAAGGGAAACAGGATGAAGGGAGGTGCCACAGATCAAAGACCGGCCACACACGCGTCTTGCACCAACGACCACTTAATCTCGAGTGACGCTATCTTGCCCCTAGCAATCGTGTCTAGCTAAAGCCAGACAGGTCTGACGTCATACCGGACAATTTCAAAAGATGTTTCCCTTTGGCGTGATCCGCGCCAAAAGGAAAGAGCGTAAATCCGAAATATAATCAAGGATACCCAATAATGCTACGACTGATAGCAACAAAACAACACAACAGTGCATCTGGTAATGACAAAATTAATAATACGCCACATCATCTTACATGCATTTTATTTTAATCAAATTGTTGGAGCCATTTTTTAGAAAATCAACATTTTCGAAAAATGTTCCATGTAAAGGGTAGTTGGGTGGGGGAATTTTCTGGAAAATCTTCGTGTCGTGGAAGATACTAAGATATTGAGCTGAAATACCAAGTATGATATTTATCCGACTTTAGGTTTTTGAGTTATGCTGTTCACAGACACACGCACGGACGTTTCCAAAACTTCCTTATTTGTATTCAGGGCGCCTCAAAACATGTATTTCCGGTGATATCTCGGTATGGAATTTTTGGGTGGAATGCAATATTTCCCCTACCTACTACATTAGTAGAGAAAGTAAAAATGAATAGCAACTTCAATCTAAAAGCAAAGAATATCTCTGGAATGTTTAACGGCACATAAATTGTGTGCTTTTTACATCTACAATTTTTGGTGAAGTAAGATTTTGTCTATCCCTTACGGTTTACGAATTATACAAAAGCATTTCAGAATAAAGGGGACTTCACAGGCTATTCCCAGAAAATTTAAGGTATATGTTTTATTTTTCATGCAATATCTTAAACATATGATATATCAATCAAAATGGTCAGAGTCAGTTTTGACAAAATAAAAAATAGTTAAAAATGACCATGTGAAGGGTAGTTTAGGGAGGAAGGATGTTGTCAAAAATCTTCATGTCGCAAGTTTGGAAGAGGCTGAATCTAAATCTAAGTTTGGTATTTATCGAACCTTTCGTTTTTTGTATTTATTTGACTTATATTTATTGTGAAAAACCAAATGGTCTTGGAGATAATCAACGAGGAAAAGCCAGTAGCCCAGGTCCACTCCTTTGTACAGGGAGTCGTCATCCGAGTGGGTTTTTCTATTAGGACTGTGCCTATACAGCCCCCACCCTTGCTTACACAAGGACGGAAATGGATACGCCACTTACGCGTGTCAACTCCAGAGGGGAAGGCTAACGAAAAACTTTCCTGGAGACGAGCGTGTCTAGCCACCGTCTATCAGCTCTCCAGGTTGGTGCCGGAGAACATTCGGTTTCTCACAGTCCCCTCAGCTTCGCCCAGACTTACCCAATATCCCATGTCTATCAAGTAGCATTGCCCCGCCGAGTCCAACCCAATCGAAGAACTCCCTTTCAGATTTCTGCCCAACTGGTGATGCCAGAAGTACACGGGTGCGAGGAGTAAGTATAACATTGAAGCTGTTATTGAGATAATAATTATCTTTGAATAAATATTAATATGAATATTACGAAGCACCATTTGGGTACGCAGCGTTTGCAGCACAGTAGCTGAAGGGTCGGAATCGCCAGAACCTATACTAATCCCCGACGTGCTTCTGGTGACATCAGAAGTAACCCGAGGCGAGGGGTCCGCGTCAATTACAAAATTCACTTAGTTTATATGGAGGATTAGCTGACAATGTAGTTCGAATTGCTTTCTTGAACTGTATCATACACAAATTTATAAGATATTTAATAGGAACAGTATTAAAACTTTTTAGAACTTTTGAGTTACACTACTCTTTGGATTCAACGCTCTCAAAATTTGTATTTCAAGTGAAATTAGAACATGAACTTTTGGGTGGAATGCCATACTTCCTCTCATCCACAAGGTGCGTGGTAGTGAAAGTAAAAATACATGAAGAGTACATAATACTTATTCCCGATAGTAATACAAATAAACAGAAACAGTGGGGTATAACATAAGACGATCATAAAGCAAGGCGGTTGTAAATAATTGTACACAATGATTCAAATATAAAGAGTTGTTGACGCGACACTGCGACACATCCTTTTGACGTGTCTCGAGACATTTTTCTGGTCTTACGTGCTTTTATCTGTGATCGCACGCTACTACCAACCTTAGAAATCCATTCCGTGCGTCGCAATAAGGGTTCGTTAGCCAGTCATCTTGAAAGTACCTAGAGAAATTTAAAAACAAGTGGCAAGATAGATGAACGTCACATGGACAAAATTGAAGCGAAAGAACCACGCGACAGACCAGAAAATAGGGACAGAACTGTCATGAAAATATCTGAGCTTTCGTAAACCCTGTGTCATATAACTTTCCCCCGCATCTCTTAACAATCAGGTGCATTAGTCATCTCTCAATAGCTGCTGATTGTTGTGCGATACAAACTAGTTCCTTACTTAACGTGATCATTTATCTTAGTATATTCGAAGATAATTATTATAAAATTTGTATTTTCATAACGGTATGAATAAAATATAATGATTTTCCTGCGCACTGTGGTCAGAACGTGGCTGCTGGCGCGCCCGCCGCCACAGCTCGGACTCTCCGTCTCACGTTGTCATAGCTTCAGTTACAATACAATGATTATAAGCTCATGCTTTATCGTAAGAGATGTTGTAAATGTGTCCTCTATATGCATATTTCTGGCATCTTTTCAGGAAATTTTCATTTACATTGTAGGGTTCGGTATCCGAAAACTGAGTGAATTTCTCGCCTGTTTTCTTTTAATTCTTTCAATGTTGCATACACCTTGTTTTTCAAGTTCCCCCATAGATAAAACTCGCATACAGTTAAATTCAGGGGATCATGAGGGCACTATTCTTTACTAATTATCCTATCTTCAAAAATTTCCTGAATTAAAATTTTATGTCTCATCAGCTGCATGCGCAGTAGCAAAGTCTTCTTGGAAAAATCCAGACTAACTTTCAACGTTCGTCAGCTGTTTAAAAATGGTGTAAATCATTCAGGTACCTCTCTGCATTTCTTTTTCTTTTTTTCAAACAATATACTTCCTGATATTCTCTATGCATTTACTGCACACCAATTTTTGCATCATGCAAGGGAATCTCGTGTATAAAGTAGGGTTTCTATGTACTCCAATATCTGGAACCATGCTTCGTCAGGGAAGAATATTAGGCGTTGCTCAATTACTCTATCATCTACATTTCTCAAAATCGAATTGCAGAAATCTGTCCGAATCTGATGATCACGTGAAAAATAAAGTGTGTGGTTATTATAGCTGCAATTGTAACTGTAACTTGATACCGTAATTATTGACAGAAATATGTAAATAATCAAATAAAGAAATAGTACTAAGATAGGCAAATAATGTGTAATACATAATTTCCGTGTATTAAATAAGGCTATAATGCAATTAGGGCCTGGACTTTAATGACAACTCATATTTTTTCCCTGAACGTTAGGGTGAATTTTACAATTTATGCACGGATGCAGGTATTGTAGTGTAGGAAAATGTATTTCTATCGTGCATATAAAGTCATATTTCAGCCAACTTTGCCAAAGTGCATATATTTGTCGTATCTTTAAGGACACAAGAATAAGACATGAAAATGCTGTTCACATGACAATGTTTCAGGTGATGTTGTCACTAATAAACACAACAATTACTACAAAGGTTCACTGGTAATTAAAGCTTTTAGTAAACAAGCAGCACAACAATTAGTTGGTTCGCTGACGTAACACATTGTTGCGCTCTCGAAGCCAACAAAGCCGGCTATCGACGTAATAAACATCGCACACATGGTCACACTATTCAGTTAGAATACAAACTCAGTCTGGTTCAACATGCCGAAAGTAAAGTGCTCCAACAGCATGAATTTCCGAGGTTTTGTTCGTAATTTTGGAGAGAAGTTCTTCACCACTGACTGGGACATATTATTTTGTAAACTATGTGAAATTTAAGTTAGAGCAGAAAAACGCTTTAATGTGCAACACCACTGTAATACGGCGAAACACAGCAGCTATGTGAAGAGAAGTGCTGAAAATGATGGACAGACTTGTTATTTGAGCAGAAAATTAGTTGATTTCCAACACTGCAAAAGCAAGTGCTATACTCACAATTTGTTCTGAAGTGAATTTTTGTATTACATGGTATATAACAAAATAAACAAGAATGTTTTAAATAAACTTATATACAGTCATATTTTATTTCTTAAGTTCATATTTTTATAAGCTTTAGGTCATTAAAATCCGGGCCGTAGTAATAAGCCTCAGTTGAAAAGATTTGTCCAAGGAGAAAGGTCATTAACGACAGCCGAAGTAGCGAATGCGTTAGTATAAAAGTTCTTGAAATGCAGTTAAGGGGTGAACCGCCACGTAGACCAGAATTCTGTGAAAGAGAAAGGGAATGACATTCCAAGATTCAGAGAAGAGCCTCATTGCAAGAAGGTAACAAAAGCACACGTAATAATGGCTCGGGTAAGAAGGTGGGTTGGTGGAGTACTTCTAAAATAGCCGGAGCTTAAAGTGATATAAGGGCGTGCATTCTACATTAGACACACCCGCTCTTGAGACTTATTCAGTTAATTATGTAAGTTACTGGTGTGTTGTTTTAAGCGTCCAGTGACGCGCTTGTGTGAATAAGATTTAGCGGTAGCCGCCAGGGGTTTTACCGGTAAGCATTTTAGCAACTCACGGCAAGTGCGGTGCTAGTTTCTTTTATTGTGGAAACAGTTATTTCAAACCGTAAAATTGATACTGTAGAAGTTAGCAGGTATAATAAGTAAATTGCTATAGCTTCGAGTGCTACGATTCATAACAGTTTCATTCTTTATCTTCAAACGGTCGGCAACTCGCTTCAATAGCTCAAGTATTAGATCACATTAAATTACTCTGTCAATTTAAACTGGTGTTATTCTTTCATACCCGCCCACGCATACCCTGAAAGAAAGCTCTCATAGCCAACCACTGTAGCAGCAGGCAGCAGAATATTGAAGCAAAGGCTACGGCTTCAAAAAGTGACGACCATCGTCCGGCTTCAAACTATGAGAATGTGAGGCGGTTGCGCGGATATTATAAATGTTTCGGCGGGAGACCGAGCTGCAGCGGCCAACGCGCGAGTCTTCTTGCGGTGGACACAGTGTGTAAGAAAGATACTGTATAAAATTAATGAAAATGAAGTGAGAGAGAGCTTCTGATAAAACAACAAATATATAAAGGTTTTCCACGCAAAACGTGATTTATAACGGCGGAATTTGAATAAAATATTCTTTGTGCATCCTTGAAAGATGCTGGGCATAAATAAGAGTTTTCGTATTCGTTTTTGAGCTATGCAAGAAACATTGTTTTCCACAGATGCTTTTTACCATATTCAGGTTTTGGGTGAATCACAGTGCATACGTCATCTACCTTGTTCTTTTCATTCTTTTAGGATTAATAATGTGAAAAACCATTGGGATTGAAATGGGAGGGGATTTGGAGTACGGGTGGGAAATTTTGCACCATGGTAAGATAATCAAATAAAAGCATTTAGTAGCAGCAATATATTGTAATTGCTTTAATTCTTTTAACCTCTTCATGCATGAATTATCAAGGAACACGAGGGAAAAAAATTTAACACTTTAAAATTGTCAAATATACATTAAATGGTATGATTTCAGGCTCATCATTGTACTATATTATTATTTTTTGAACAAATTATGAACATGGTATCATATGTGTACATTATGCATTTGAGGCTCTAATACAAACATGCAAAAAAGTTTACAAAAGTGAAAAATATGAGCAGCACGTATGCTATTTCATGTGTAAGTTCTCGATACATTCAGGGCATATTACATTTCTTGCAATTACATCTCGTTCTTCGTTTACATGTATCATCATGAAAATGCATTGCATTTTCTTAGTCACCTTCCAAAAGACAATAAACCTCTTCCATCGAATCTTAAGTTAGCAATTGCTGTATTTAAAACAGCTGTGTGTTTCTTAGAAGGTGGATCGGAAACAGCATGATTTAATGTCATCCTCTCTTCTTTTCATATTCATTATCAAGCACAATAAATCTGAATTTCACAAAATAACATTTATTCCCATTAATATCTCTATAAAGTATTTATAAATTTACCAGTATGATATTAACCACGTGGAAAACACGTGGCAATCAACCATAGATCCAGAGGGTCCACTCTACCCATGTACATGTTGACTAAATGGACCAGAAATAGAAATTAATAGAAATTTTCTTTTCTATTCCACATTTTAGATCCATTTTCTTCTGCTTTTAATGTAGGTGGTACTTCTTATTCATCAGGAAGCAAAATTTCTTCTCCCATTTCACTTATACTACTCTCAGAAAATGCTTCCTTCCAGAATCTGAAGGTGGTAGTAATTTCAGAAGTAATTTCACAATCTCCTCCTCTGATAATTGACATTTCTGGACTTTACTAAATTAAAAGTTTGTATTAACGTACCTGAAATACTCAAATAATTCTAATAAGCAAGAATACAAGATTATTAGATCGAAATAGTATGGTGTAAAATTACAAATGGTTACATAACCTCAAAATTCAGCACAACTAAATGCATAATGTTATCGTTTGTGTACATCACTATTTTCCGATATTATTAATGTTTTCATTAATTCATTTCAAATTATTTATGCATAGTAACTAATAATAGTTACGTATATTTCAAATAATATGAATTTTCATGTAAAACATGGTTCCAAACTTCTGCAAACTAGTACTTCCAATCAGATGTTGCACACTCCTTCCTTCGAGATATATTGCTTCATCCAGGGAGTGCTGCACTCTTGTACGCTTTTGTAGCAATACGCTCTGGTATCAAACGTTACCTTCATGGAGTCATGGGTGGTTCTAATGTCATACTTGTGAAATAAAAGGAAATCAAATCATGTGTTATCATATGATACTTTCGTGCATGAAGAGGTTAAGTGTAAATAAAGAACTATTTGTAAAACTGTTATTTCACGAGAAGTGTGAAAATATAGAGTGGAGAAGCTTCCTTAGCGCAGACGTGACCTGAGATAAACAAGTCTGGCAGAAAAGGTAGAGTCGACCTCAAAAGAATGATATACGAAAGCCAGTAAAAGCAGCTATAACTTTCTCTTATATCAAAGAGAAAAGGGAACTCCCTCTCAGATATGACAGTCATAAACAGCGAAATGGCTGTTATATTGCGAAGGACGTGCAAAGTCGTGACAAAGGAAATGTTTCCGCTCTTCCTTCGCTGACAATGAATTACTACAAATAAAAACGTCCAGAGCCATTTCAATTCTTTGTAACCCGTTCCTTACATTTCTGGAGATAGGCAATACTAGCTCCTCAAGTAGATTAGGTCGTAAATCCAGATCTCTAAACAAACACTGTGTGAGATTATTGCTGCCTCTCGGTAGAGCACCAGTGGTCGCGACTTTGATTCCTGCTTGAGTTGGAGGCATTTTTCCTAAACCAAGGAGGTTTCTCGGTGTAACCAGAATCTGCTGTGTCTGAAAGTGCAAGTGTGCGTAACCGGGTTTTAATTTGTTACACACTATAAGAGGCAGAGAAAATATAGGTGTAGGTTATACAGCGGAGAGGGACACCTCGCGCACTGTGTCAAAATCCTTAGCATGGCTTCCTTCGGAAGGGAAGTAAAGCCAGTGGTACCGTGTCGTAGATTTACGGCACGTAAAACAACCTCAAGCCTGATAAAGAGACCTCTGAGCAAACTTTCCTGTCTTTCACGCCCGGTATAGAATGGGGCGCTAAGGACCACAGCAGTTAAAGAGCGTCCACAAATAAAACTCGATTTAATTTTCATGCACTGTGACCTACATAGATCTATTGCTAACACATCCAGGAGGAAGGGATGAAGTGAGGGAACCACAGGAAGCTATAGTCCGCAGGCAGACAGGCCACAGAGACGCGTGGAAATCCCTAACACAGGCATAGGTTATACAACGCAGTGGATCAGCTGTGCACTGTGACCTACATAGATCTATTACTAACACCACCCAAGAGGAAGGGATGAAGTGAGGGAACCACAGGAGGCTACAGTTTGCAGGCAGACAGGCCGCAGAGACGCGCGGAGGTCCCTAACAGTTCCTGGCTCAAAGACCCGTTCCACTTTTGGAGCTGCCTAAAGAGGGCGATGAACGGCCCGACGACGAATCAGCTCTGTAGTGTCCACGGGGAATACTCTTTGCCTTGAGCAAGCATCCGCGCCATACGCTACGAAACCTAGAAGATTGAAAGAAAAACTACCCCAGCATTCACCTATTGACCAAGGAAAAACCCAAAGTCAGAGTGGGTGGACGTCGGGAATCAAACCCGGGACCTCCCGAATGCGAGCCTCACACATTATCGTGGAGCCATCTCGCTCAGTTAGAGGGATTTCATTCCACCCAAAAATTCCATATCGAGGTTTCACCGGAGATGCATGCGCTGAGTTCCTTAAAGAAAGAAAGTTCAGAATCTTCCAATTATGCTACATGAGGATTTTCAATATCCTCACCTCAAATTACTCTTTACATGGTGAGTTATGAATACAACTATTGCAGCAATGGACAAACTCTTGAACCTGACTTCATTGCTTCTAGTTGTAATGAAGGAGGCAAAAATATCACTCTATAGACTGCAACATATGAGCAACTGAGAATTCGTGAAGTAGACTCAGGTTTGCTAAGAATTAGGAAATACATAGGAGATGCGTCTTTAGAAATGACGTGAGGGTATGTAATTCCAATTAAACACTTTATAAAGACCTTCAGGATAATTATTGATCTTGAATGATGGACGAATAAAACTTTGGAAATCCCTGAGGAAACTTTGATGTGGTTTACAGACGACTGAAAGGATGCCTCAGGAACAGGATTCGCAGCATGCCATAAGACCTCGGTGCAAAAAAAATTTACCCTTGAGGGAATAGGCTACCTTTTCGAAACAAAAATTTATGCTATTATTCAATGCATACATGAAAACACATGGGAGAACTTACACTAGTGAACAGATCTTATCTTCTCAGAAAGCCAGGTTGAATTTAAGGCTCTAAATAGTCATAAGGTAACATCAGGACGGTTTTAAACTGCCTAACATGCTCACAAGCTTGACAGAACAGAATGAAGTTCAACTTATCTGGGTGCCGGGTCATAGTGGCATAGAGGGAAATGAAAAAAGCTGATGAACTTGTAAGACAAGGAGCAGCTTCACAATTTATTGGCCAGAGCCGACTCTAGGAACATCTCGATGTTTAGTAAGAGAGGTTATTAAGAAAACTGGCCCGAAGTAGAACATCATAAAACCTGTCTTAAAACTCCAGGAAACAAACATGGTAAACTATTTACTAGAAAACCACATAAAAAGAACTAAAAGCTTACTTAAATGTAACAGAGTTCAGCTGAGAACAATCACTGTATCTCTCACAGAGCATGCTCCTGTGAAAAAGCATCTTAACACGATGGGAGTGTTTCAGGGTAACTTAGATTACAGGCTTTGCAAGAAAGAATCTGAAACAGCCCAGCGCAGTATATGCTCCTGTGAGTCCTTGGCTCAGATATATTGCTTTTGGGAGAAATTATTTTAGAATAAGAAAAATTTGAAATCATATCTATTATGTATTTCTTGGTAAAAGTTGCACGCATAATGAATACGATACAGGTAGCACAGAAGCTGAAGTGCGTCCGGAGCAATTCTTTTTTCTGTTTTTTACTGAAAAAATGGCTTTAACTATTTCGATTAAAATGCTACATGTTTGATATTGGGCGTGAAAAATAAAATGTATATCTTGAATTTTCTACGAATAACTTGCGAACACTTCTTCACTCTGAATAAATTTTGTAAACATAAAGTTTCTCTTATGTTGATGCTGGTATCTCGAAGTAGCATCCATTTAAATAACGTGTAATGTTACTGTTTTGTTGTTGAGTTCTACGACGTCGTCATCTCCCAGCTCGTTCTGCGTTGTCTGGTCCGCCAGCTGCTACAGTGGTATAGCAATGAGTTGTTTTGTCTCAGGGTATGCGTGAGTGTAGAGAGAAAGGATGAGACCAGTTTACTTAACTGATAAATTTTAATGTTGGCTCAAATATTCTATTTGAAAAGAAAAGTTGACTAGTAAATTAAAGAATTGCATTATTTTTAGAATAACAATTATGCGAAGCGTCAGTTGTCATAAGTCACAGAAATGTTACTCAGAAAGATTCCTCACAACAGCCGCTAAATCTTTCTAGCTCAAGTGCGTCCCTAGGCGCTACACAGCTTAAACATCTGATGTGTTACACTTACATCACTTTCTCTACTCTTGTACAAACTATTTTTACAAGCGTTTATTCTCCACCGACTTCATGCTAATCGAGATAAACATTTTCAGAAACTATCTTATCGCTAATTTTCTTGTAGGTGCAAGGGGAGTTGGTAGACTTTAAGCGATAGTCAAATATTTTAAGAGCTGGTTGCTATGTGGAACATTCCATTCTCTTTGTATGTGCAGGACATAAAAAAAAACCAATAACGTAATCCTATTTGAGAAAAAGTGTATTGGAAAATTCAAACATAACAAGGAATATCTCGGAAATGGTTCACTCCACAAAAAATTTATGACATAAATTGTGTGTTTTAACGAGCTCTATATTTTTTGTGTAAAAAAATGTAGTCAATATTTTACGGTTTACCAGTTATGCAAAAGCCATTTAGAAAGAAGAGGACTTTTGGGAACATTCCCAGAAAATTCGAGGTATCAATTTTGTCATAAAATATCTTAAATATATATTTTAACTAAAAGTTGTTAGAGCCATTTTTGAGAAAATAAACAATTTTCGACAACTATTCCATGTAAAAGGTACTCTGGGGTGGGGGATTGTATTGAACATCTTCGTATCACATCTTTGAAAGATACTGAGCACTAAATACCAAGTTTGGTATTTATAGACTTTTCGGTTTTTGAGTTATGCTGTTCACAGACACACACATGAACCTTTTTCTAAAAGCGATTTTTTGAATTTAGGAGGCCTCATTTGCGTTGAAATCTCGATATCGAATTTTTGGTTGGAATGCAATACTTCTGTTACTTACTTACTCTACGTAGTAGAGAAAGTAAAAAATGAAACTAAATACCACACGAATAATCACAAGAGACGTCACACGAGTAAGTCACAAGAAGAAGTAAAAAGTAAATGTGATTTAGAATGCACGCCCTTTTCTTAACTTAAGCTCCGCCTACTTATCGCTACCGCCACCAACGTTCCTATTTACACGGTCCAATCTCTAAACTCTACGTATGCGTATCTGAAACTGTTACCATGTAGTGCCTCGCTCGAATCTCAGAATTTTATTCCCTTTCTAACTTATAGAATTACTGTCTACGTGACTTTTCAAACGTAGAGTGAACTCAACTCTAACTGCGTTCTAGGAACTTTGTGCTCACGCGTTCCCTACTCGGCTCTTACTAATGACTTTCCTTAACATGACACATTAATGATCTTTAATCAAGTCTTTCAACGCAAGCTTGTTACGTTATACATTAGTTTAATATATGGACATTATTTGTTGCAATTATTTTTCTATGTTACTGGCATTTGTTTATTTAATTATTTATAACTTCCTGTAATTACGGTATCGCAGAGTTTCCAGAACTAGAAAGACTGTCGCGGGGAGGTTAGGGAAGTCAGACGTTCCGCCGATGTTTCATATCATTTTGTGAATATCAGGGGATATATCAACTGTTATCACAGTTACGGATCACAGTTATAAGGGGTAAAGTGGAGGATTCAGCATAAAATTCTTGTATCACAATAATTTCATAAAGAACGGGGGGAGGTAAATGGAATCAATTCGTCATTAGAGTTTAAAAAACTAACAATACAACGTTAGGTAAGCCAGATAGCCAAGTTATAAAGGCATTATAACCAGCAAAATGTTAAAAAAAGTATTACTACTGCAAAAATACCAGAAGCTACACTTCTGAAGGTCGTGGATTCGATTCCCGTGGCCGACCTTCCTGACCCATGGGTTTTTTTCCGGGGTTTCCCCGGCTCGCTAGGCAAATACTGGAAAGAATCATTACATTCCCCTTCATTTCATCTCCATTCTCATTTCACTTCACTTCATCTTTCATCTCCTTGGCCTCTTTCGGGGTTGCAAGTGTCGATCGGAGGTCTCGGTAGGGGAAAAGGATGCTCTGAGTAAACCTTCGTCCCCCGGACTGCGAGCGGTCTCTGGGTCCCAGGCCCCCTAGGGGACGTGTAAGCCCACACGGGGAGGGGCACTAGCCACCACCCGGGGAGTTTAAATCTGTAAAGGCTAGGGACCCTGCTTTCTGGTTGTCGTGCCTCCTGGCCTGGCCGTCCTCTGTCTCCTCTCACCTCATCTCTCCCTCCCGGGGACGGCCTAGGTACAAAAGATCTACGTAGTCCCCCTCCACTTCTGGTTCTATCCTATCATATTTGGTGCCATACAAGGAAATCTAAGTAAATCTAATTTCTAGAGGAACTGGAAAAGCTCTCAGTGGCTTTTATCAACAGTTATCTGATGTAGGTTCAGTCCTATTTCACTTTTATTTTATTTTCCCTTTAATGCTTTAGTCATGTCCGCAAGAAATCCTTTTGTAAACGCGAGCTTGAAGGAGTGCTGTGTTGGAAGGGCGAGAGAAAGCTTTAAAATATCATGTTTTTGTTTTATCGCTTATTTTTCCTTCTCTACTGCGTACCTATAGTGAGTACATAAAGTATTGTATTCCATCCAAAAATTCTATACCGAGATTTCATTGGAAATACACGTATTGAGGTCTGCTGAATCCAAGAAAGCACTTGTAGAAAAATCTGATGTGATACATTCACATGACTATCTCTAGCCTCTATCCTTTATTAGTGGATATACAAACTATTCTTACTAAAGCTTACTTTTATACCTACTTCATTTACAGCCAAATAAACCTTTGCAGAAATAGCTACATTACACATTTCGTTATAGATACAAAGAGAACAGTGATAGTCAAGTGCTTAACAACTGGAACGCTATATGCTGGCCTTAAAATTCCACACTGTTTCCATGACATCGCGAGAAACAACTGGATGTTGACAGGACTTTAAAAGAATGGATACGTATTGAACAATTTGAACCATTAATAACGGATATCTCAGAAGTGGCTGGTGCCACGAAAAAGCTATTTGAAATAAACTGTGTGTTTCAGAGATATATATTTCTTGTGGAGTACCTTTCCGTCTATTGTTTAATGTTTACTAGTTATACAAGTTTATACAAAATTCCTTCTTGATAAAGAGGACTTCAAAGGCTATTCCTAGAAAATTCAAGATATACATTTTATTTGTCATGTAAATATCCTTAATATATTATATTCTAATCAACATTGTTAGAACCATTTTTTAGAAAATAAAAAATTTCGAAAAATGTTCCATGTAAAGGGGGGTTTGGTGTAGGGGGAGTTTATTGAAAAATCTTCGTCTCGCATCTTTGAAAGGTACTGAACTTCAATACCAGGTTTGCTGTTGATCCGTTTTCGTTTTTGATTTATGCTGTTCACAGACATAAACATACATGGGCTTTTTCTAAGAATGCATTTATTTGTACTCAGGGGCCTCAAAACGTGTATTTACGGTGAAACAGGTATAATGTTTATAAATAATACTAAAAAAATAAAATAAGGTGTTAAAGTATTATTCAATTTAATATTCTTCCTCCAATTACTGCAAAAATTATTAAACTTAATATTCCATAAATTATTATTCAATTCTCTTCTCTTAATTTAAATATTGGTTTTTAAAATCTCGGTATGGAATTTTTTGGTGGAATGCAATACATTCTCTACCCATTAAGTACGTGGCAGAGAAAGTAAAAATGTAGACCACCTTAAAACACACAATTCATAAAACTTTTTGTTGCACTCGAGGTATCCATTATTATTGATTTGAAGTTTTCAATAGTTTGTCATTTTTGACTGCTGTCGCATTTATTCCTTTGCCGTGATATGATGAAAAGAGTATGAAATCTCAAGGCCAGCATATAGCAACGTTAGCTGTTAGGAACTATAGCTGTCTCTTCTGTATCGATAACGAAATATGTAGCAAGGCTATTTCTGCAAAGGTTTATCTTGATTAACAAGAAGTAGTTAGAAAAAATCTTTCCTAATAATAGTGCCTAGATATCTATACAAATAAACGATCGTGAGTACAGAAAGTAATGTGATTCTTTTACAGATTTTTTTAATGTCGCTTTAACTTCTTGTCAATCGTAACGGTTATTGTAGATTAGTTGACATGACTCAGTGTATTCCAGACAGCTGGTTTTAGTTCCATAGTCACCTTCCTTTATAGTATTCTTGAGGAACTTGTTGAGAGACGATCTTAGTTGTGTAGTCACCTTCCTGTAATATCTTCTTAGGTCGTTTGTTGACAGGGATTTTAGTTAGGCATTTTTTTGTTTCTATTACTTTGACATGCAGGTGCAACAGCGGGTTGTGGTATTAAAAAGCCCCCCCCACAAAAACTCTGATGTGTTACACTCGCATGCCTTTCTCTACTCTTGTAAAACTATTTTTACAAACGCTTATTCTCCATATGCGTCATGTTAATCGAGATATCCAGATGTTAATCTTATTGCTAATTTTCTTGTAGTTGCAAGGGGAATTGCTAGGCTTTAAGCGATAGTCAAATATTTTAAGAGCTGTTGTTATGTGGAGCATTCCATTCTCTTTGCATTACCAGGACAGAAAAATCTGATGTGTTACACTCACATGACTTTCTCTACTCTTGTACAAACTATTTTTGCAAACCCTTATTCTCCATCTATTTCATATTAATCGAGATAAACATTAGCAGAAACGATCTTTTGACATGTAAAGAGAATTACATTTTACACATATCGACCAGTTCTAAAAATATTTGACTATCGCTTAAGGCGTACTATGTTCTCCTTGTTTTGTATTTGCAAGGGCAATATAGAAATATAGTAGCCTTTAAGCATATACATATCTCTTAATAGCTGGTTGCTAGGTGCAGCACCATTCTCTTTGCCACAGATTAATACTCTTTGCATATTCAAGACAAAAAAAAATGAATAACGAATTCCCATTTGAGAAAATTATTGAAAAAATTAAGGGAATAACAAGCAATATCTTGAAAATGGTTCACCCCACACAAAAAATGTATATGACATAAATTGTGTATTTTAACGCGATCTACATTTTTTGTGTAGTAAAGTTTTGTCTATCTCTTATGGTGTATCAGTTATGCAAAAGTCGTTCACAATGAAGAATAGTTTTGGAGACATTCCCAGAAAATTCAAGATATGCATTTTATTTTTCATGAAAATATCTTAAACATATGATATTTTAATCAAAATCGTTAGAGCCATTTTTGAGAAAATTAAAATTTTCTCAAAATGTTCCATGTAAAGAGTAGTCTGGGGTGGGGGGATTTTCTTGAAAATCTTCGTGTCGCATCTCTGGAAGATACTGAACCTAAATACCAAGTTTGGTGTTTATCCGACTGTTTGTTTCTGAGTTATGCTGTTCACAGACACACAGACACACACACACAGAGACACACACACGGACATGTTTCCAAAAATGCTTTATATGCATTCAGTTCACCTCAAAACATGTATTTCCTGTGAAATCTCGGTATCGAATTTTTGGGTGGAATACAATACTTCCCCTACTTACTATACGTAGTAGAGAAAGTAAAAACCAGTCGGATTGGCAGGAGCTCTGGATTTGATCCTGTGATTGTCCTAATGTGTGCCACAGATCCTACCGCCTGAACCACATCGCTTGGTGTTCTACAGCTGTTTTCTCAAGTGTGTTGTCATATTCCCCAGAAACCGAAAAACAGTGTTCGCCTTTGGACAGTTCTCTTCTTAAAAGAGTAGCGACATAGCAGTAAGTTATTTGTTAAAAAGTTGGGTCACGCTGGGAAAGTTTATGCCGTTAATGGCTCTTGCCGTAGCGTACATTATAGCGTCGTAATTTCTGTGGTGCGATGAGCCGCGCCCGCCCGGCCGCCCGCTCGGTGCTTGAGAAATTCTGTTTTAACGCGTCTTTGTGAAAGGAACTTGCTGACCACGCCCATACCCTCTTCATTTCAGCTCCTTCATACAATCTGAACGTTAACTTTACTACAAAAATTAAATTAACCTGCAAAAGTTGCTGGTAGAACTCCAAGATTTGAGCTACGGCAGCATTCACAACACTTTCTCTACTCACTCATTTACAAACTAATTCTACAAATACTTATTATTCTATCTGCTTCTTTGTCAGTCGAGATAAACTTTCATTACACGTTTCGTTGTAGGTATAAGAAGGATACAGTAGGCTATAGCGATAGTCAGATTTTTAAAAATACTATGTGGTGGCTTTGAAATTCCATTAGCAATCTTACCATATGAAAAAGTGTAAGTATTTGAAAATTCAAACAAGTAATAAAGAATATGTCGGAAATGGTTAGTGCCAGAAAAAGTTTTATTGGCATATGTCTACTTTTATGAAATTACTTTGTGTGTGTGTGTGTCTAATTATACAGAAGTAATTCAGAATGATGAGGGCTTCACGAGCTATTCCCAGAAAATTCAAGATATGCATTTCAATTATCATGCAAATATCTTGTTAGAACCATTTTTGAGAGAGAAAAAACTAAATTTGTCTAAGCAAAGTATAGCTGGTGTGGAGGGATTTTCTTAAAAACCTTCAAATTAAATTCAGTTTTATTTATGGACACTCTTTAACTACTGTTGTCCTTAGCGTCCCATTCTATATTGGGCGTGAAAGACCGGAAATTTTGCTCAGAGGGCTCTTTATCAGGCTTGAGGTTCTTTTATGCGCCGTAAATGTACGACATGGGACCATCGGCTTTACTTCCCTTCCGAAGAAAGCCAAGCTAAGGATTTTTACGCCCGAAAAAAAATCCATGCCCTCTGCCGGGTTTGAACCCCGACCGCGGGAACTAGAGGCTAGCGTGGTAACCACTAAACCACGGAGGACGACTTAAAAATCTTCGCGTCGGATATTTGGTTACACATCAGTTTCGTTTTTCAGTTATGCTCTCACACATACTCAAGGTCTTTTTCTAAAAATGCTTTTGTTTTTAGCGTGCCTCAAAGCACGTATTTGCGGTAAAATCTCGACACCGGAGTTTTGGATGTAATACAACACTTCCTGTAATTTCTCTAATATGTAGCATAGAAAGTAAAAATAAAGATGCAGAAACAATCTTAGTTATGGTGCGGCTAATTTAGAGAAAACAGTAGAGAGTTTAGGGGCCATTCCTTTTACTGTACACACCCCTTTGCGTACCTTGAATTTAATTTTAGGTTTTGTTTGATAAAAGCATTTATTATATACTTCTGGGTAATAAGAGGATTATGTTATGTACAACTCAACTGGTATTGCGCACTTATGCCAGTGGATTTACTTTTAAAATATTGTGTACCCAGCGCATCAGATGGAACAGCCATGCTATTGCTGCCAAGTCGAACGTGCGTCGTGTACAGGACTCTCCATAGAGTTTACTAGTTACACGTGCTGTGTAATGTAAGTGAAAGAAGTTAAAATTTAAACGGGAAATCGGCGAAAAATAAGTAGCAAAGAGAGAAGAATTGCGCAACTAGTGTAGCAAAATATTGTCTTCGCATGTAAGAATAATAAAAAAAATCTGATGTGTTACACTCACATGACTTTCTCTACTCTTGTACAATCTAATTTTACAAACGCCTATTCTCCATATGCTTCAAGTTAATCGAGATATCAGATGTCAATCTTATTGGTAATTTTCTTGTAGATGCAAGAGAAATATGGTAGCTTTTAAGCGATAGTCAAATATTTTAACGCTGGTTGCTATGTGGCGCATTCCATTCTCTTTGCATGTCCAGGACATAAAAAAAATCTGATGTGTTACACTCACATGACTTTCTCTACTCTTGTACAATCTATTTTTACAAACGCCTATTCTCCATATGCTTTATGTTAATCGAGATATCGAGATGCCAATCTTATTGCTAACTTTCTTGTAGATGCAAGGGGAATATGGTAGCTTTTAAGCGATAATCAAATATTTTAACGCTGGTTGCTATGCGGCGCATTCCATTCTCTTTGCAAGTCCAGGACATAAAAAAATGAATAACGAATTTGAGAAAAAGTATAAGTATTGGAAAATTTAAGGGAATAACAAGCAATATCTTGAAAACAGTTCACTCAACAAAAGAAATGTATATGACATAAGTTGTGTATTTTAACGAGATCTACATTTTTTGTGTAGTAAAATTTTGTCTATCTCTTATGGTTTACCAGTTATGCAAAAGTCGTTCACAATGAAGAATACTTTTGGAGACATTCCCAGAAAATTCGAGATATACATTTCATTTCTCATGACAGTATCTTAAACATATGATATTTTAATCAAAATCGTTAGAGCCATTTTTGAGAAAATTAAAATTTTCGAAAAATGTTCCATGTAAAGGGTAGTCTGGGGTGGGGGGATTTTCTTGAAAACCTTCGTGTCGCATCTCTGGAAGATACTGAACCTAAATACCAAGTTTGGTGTTTATCCGACTGTTCGTTTTTGAGTTATGCTGTTCACACACACACACACACACACACACACACACACACACAGACACACACACACAGACACACACACACACACAGACACACACACGGACATGTTTCCAAAAATGCTTTTTTTGGATTCAGGAGGTCTCAAAACATGTATTTCCGGTGAAATCTCGGTATCGAATTTTTGGGTGGAATGCTATACTTCCCCTACTTACTATACGTAGTAGAGAAAGTAAAAATGAATAACTAATTTGAGAAAGTATAAGTATTGGAAAATTTAAGGAAATAACAAGCAATATCTCGAAAATGGTTCACTCAACTAAAAAAATCTGATGTGATACACTCACATGACTTTCTCTACTCTTGTACAATTTAATTTTACAAACGCCTATTCTCCATATGCTTCATGTTAATCGAGATATCGAGATGTCAATCTTATTGGTAATTTTCTTGTAGATGCAAGGGAAATATGGTAGCTTTTAAGCGATAGTCAAATATTTTAACGCTGGTTGCTATGTGGCGCATTCCATTCTCTTTGCATGTACAGGACATAAAAAAAATGAATAACGCATTTGAGAAAAAGTATAAGTATTGGAAAATTTAAGGAAATAACAAGCAATATCTCGAAAACGGTTCACTCAACAAAAGAAATGTATATGACATAAGTTGTGTATTTTAACGCGATCTACATTATTTGTGTAGTAAAATTTTGTCTATCTCTTATGGTTTACCAGTTATGCAAAAGTCGTTCACAATGAAGAATACTTTTGGAGACATTCCCAGAAAATTCGAGATATACATTTCATTTCTCATGACATTATGTTAAACATATGATATTTTCATCAAAATCGTTAGAGCCATTTTTGAGAAAATTAAAATTTTCGAAAAATCTTCCATGTAAAGGGTAGTCTGGGGTGGGGGGATTTTCTTGAAAACCTTCGTGTCGCATCTCTGGAAGATACTGAACCTAAATACCAAGTTTGGTGCTTATCCGACTGTTCGTTTTTGAGTTATGCTGTTCACAGACACACACACACACACACAGACACACACACACAGACACACACACACACAGACACACACACGGACATGTTTCCAAAAATGCTTTTTTTGGTTTCAGGAGGTCTCAAAACATGTATTTCCGGCGAAATCTCGGTATCGAATTTTTGGGTGGAATGCAATACTTCCCCTACTTACTATACGTAGTAGAGAAAGTAAAAATGTATATGACATACATGGTGTATTTTAACGCGATCTACATTTTTTGTGTAGTAAAATTTTGTCTATCTCTTATGGTTTACCAGTTATGCAAAAGTCGTTCACAATGAAGAATACTTTTGGAGACATTCCCAGAAAATTCGAGATATACATTTCATTTCTCATGACATTATCTTAAACATATGATATTTTCATCAAAATCGTTAGAGCCATTTTTGAGAAAATTAAAATTTTCGAAAAATCCTCCATGTAAAGGGTACTCTGGGGTGGGGGGATTTTCTTGAAAACCTTCGTGTCGCATCTTTGGAAGATACTGAACCTAAATACCAAGTTTGGTGCTTATCCGACTGTTCGTTTTTGAGTTATGCTGTTCACAGACACACACACACACACACGGACATGTTTCCAAAAATGCTTTTTTTTGGATTCAGGAGGTCTCAAAACATGTATTTCCGGTGAAATCTCGGTATCGAATTTTTGGGTGGAATACAATACTTCCCCTACTTACTATACGTAGTAGAGAAAGTAAAAAAGAATGACATATTTACTCCAGATATATTGCAACGTTGTTGCAATAAGGCCTCTAATGTTTTCTTAACCTTGACTGCAACATAAAATACTAGGGACGTAAAAACCAAATTTAATGTGATGCAGTCACATAACTTTCTCTAGTCGTATTAGTCACACACAAAAATGTGAAATAGTAAAGTTCACATGTTTATAGGAAGCACAGAGGAGAAGATTCAGCAGTGGTGGTCATAACAACATGCCCTTGAGAAGGAACAAGAAGAACCATAAGCTTTCAGGATCTTCACATTGATGCACTTCTGTTTGCGAAAGTGTAATGATATATATTTCCAAAACGGCTAACGCTACGAAGAAAACGTTTTAACACAAACTGTACATTTTTACTTTCTCTATTGCTTACCTATTTTATATGCTATTGTTAATTTCTCTTCCACATATCAATGTAAGCAATATCTACACGAGATTTCATTGGAAATATAAGTTCTGAGGCTTCCTGAATAAAGAAAAAGGTGTGTGTGTATGTGTAAATAGCATAACCCCCAGTCCAAACTACCGGTCTAGTGGATAATTTATCGTTATTTTATTTTTTTACTTTCTCTACTACGCATAGTAAGTACGGGGAGTATTGCATTCCACCCAAACGTTCGATACCGAGATTATACCGGAAATACATGTCTTGAGGTGCTTTGAAGCCAAATAAAGCATTTTGGAAGCATATCCTTCTGTGTGTTTGTGAACAGCATAACTCGTAAAAGAAACGTCGGACAAATACCAAACTTGGTATTTGCGTTTAATATCTTCCAAGGATGCGATATGGAGATTTTCAAGAAAATCCCGCATCCCAGAGTAGGTACCCTTTACATAGAACATTTATCGAAAATTTTGATTTTCTCAAAAATGGCTTTAACGATTTTGATTAATATGCCATATGTTTAAGATATTTTTATGGTAAATGAAATGTATATCTTGAATTTTCTGGGAATGTCCCCAAAAATCCTCTTCATTCTGAACGACTTTCACATAACTGGTAAACCGTAAGAGGTAGACAAAAAATTACTACCCAACAAATGTAGATCTTGTTAAAACACACAATTTGTCATATACATTTTATTTGTGGAGTCAACCATTTCCGAGATATTCCTTGTTATTTGTTTGAATTTTCCAATACGCATACTTTTTCTCAAATGGGAATTCGTTATTCTTTTTTTTATGTCCTGGACATACAAAGAGAATGGAATGCTCCACATAGCAACCAGCTCTTAAAACATTTGATTATCGCTTAAAGCCTACCAATTTCCCTTGCACCTACAAGATAATTGGCAGTAAGATAGTTACTGCAAATGTTTGTCTCGATTAACATGAAGTAGATGGAGAATAAGAGTTTGTAAAACTAGTTTGTACAAGAGTAGAGAAAGTCATGTGAGTGCAACAGATACGTTTTGGAAACAGTTGTTATCGGTTCTGTTTAACATGCCATATACAGTGTTAAGAAGCTGCCCAAATATGATTCGGGTCACAATTAGAACTATTTTCACTGTTTTCCCTCCCCTACTGTGACAGCTCCGTGTGCGCGCTCTGCACTGATCACTCCGCGCGAAGCTATGACTCACTAATACGACAAACTCGTAAAGCACCGTCAGAACACCGATTTTCGTCACACTAACGGTACCTATCTAACCTTTCTTCAGATGGCAACTCTCTGTGGAAGGAAACTAAGGGAATACTTCGAGAAGATACCATTATACCACCCCTAAGATACCAGGGCAATACATATGAGTATGACGCCGCAAAATGTGAATTGTTTGCAGATCATTTTCAGCAGATCTTCACACCTAATCCTGCAGTACATCAAGAATCGATTGAGGAAAGCGAACACACAGTTGCTCTTTATATATCTGTCCCACAGCAAATTCGTTTCACTTCACCAAGAGCTTATACACACATTACCCACAAAGAAAACCGCAGGATATGACCTGATCCCTAATGTGGCTCTAAAACACCTTATTTATAAATCATTGACATACTTATGCCCCATTTTAATGTTTCTTTTCGCCTGGGATATTTCCCCCATGTCTTGGAAACATGCTAAGATAATTCTTCGTAAACCTAGATCATCACAACGTTTGCCTGATATCTACCGACCTATAAGCCTGCCCTCCTCTTTTTCTAAACTGTTTGAAAAAGTAATTCACAAAAGATGAACAGATTCGTAACGTATAACTGCAGTTCTCCCAGCTCAACAGTTTGCTTTCCGTCGCCAGCATTCTACAACACGCCAGCTTCTGCGTGTCACAGAATGCATTGCAAAAGGCTTCGAAAACAACAGCATACGGTTGCAGCATTTCTAGACTTTGAACAGGCCTTCGACCGTGTTTGGCACAATGGACTTCTTTATAAACTCAGAACAGTTGGACTTCCCGATTATCTTTATCACATTATCAGCAGCCTCTTTTCACATTGCACATTCCAAATTCGTATTTGTTCTGTTCCATCTTCTACTAGACGGATTATGGCGGGGTGCCTCAAGGTTCAATATTGGCGCTAATATTATTCAATATCTTCACAAGTGATATCCCTGGTATTCCGTCTGTAAATACTGCTATGTACACCGATGATATTGTCGTATTTACCACTCACAGAGATATAGGAACTGCAAGTTTGAGATTACAGACCGCTCTTAATACTACCGTCACATGGAAAGAAACCTATAGAACAGATTTGAACTTCCAGGTGTGTGACGTATTTATTTACTTTGCGATGCCCTGCCACACCTCCGCCTATCATAATAATATTTCACTTTCCTGGAAGTGCAATGATGAAACTGTTAAATACCTAGGTGTTCATTTTGATCGCCGCTTAACCTGGAAGTACCGCATCAATTCAAAGTTGAACTTAGCTTACTCCCAGTTACGTAATCTCTATCCACTTCTTAACCAAATGTCTTCTCTACGTTTCCAATGTGATTCTGTCATATACAAATCTCTACTAGCCCGTCCATTGCTCACATATGCTTGCTCAGTCTGGGGCGGAGCTAGAGCTAGCACAATTCATTGTTTACAAGTCCTCCAGAACAAGGCATTGCGTACAATGCTTAACGCCTCTGTTTGTACGTACCACACAACTTCACCACGAACTATCTCAGAACACACATCTGTTCTTGCTCACTCTTTTCAGCAACTTCATATGTGCTTGGAGCAATACATTTCTCACTTGGAAGAAGATCCACAGCAGTCCTAAAGATTAAGAGTCGCCTTTCGCAGGACCCACTGTTATCATTCGACGAAAACTCCAACACCGAAGACAACCACTGTAAACGCATGCCAGGTTTTTAACTCTTGCTTAACATGACTGAGGGGCCTCGTTTGGCTGACCTCAATCCACCTGTTGTATTATTCCTTATTATTCAGTTAACCCGAGACTATATAGCAATGTAATGCTGGTCGACTTTCAAATAAATAAAAAAGGCACTCCTCCATAGCTGGCGAAATGTACATTCTGTACACCCTGTCAAACTAAAGGTGGCCGGTCTCTGGAACAGTTCACTCTTTTCAAAGTTCTTTCGAGTGAGCGCGCGCTTCACAACCGTGAAATACTGTGCGCAGCTTTGGCTAACTTTATAAAACAAGCTACAAGGCACTGATTTGGACCACCTCCAACAACACTTGTTGTGGTGCAGTGATTAAGCCACTTAACTTCTACGAAAGAGCTCGAGCTAAATTCTCCGTAGCCATAAATCAATAAAGTGTGTTTTGGTTACAAACGTTCGGCATTGAAACATTCTGAGACATCTGTCTGTTTGAAATCTCGTATATGAATTATTTTCTTGGAAAAATTTTGTGATTTTAGTTGTATTCCCCATTATAACTACTACAAAAACATACGCAGTCTTACGAACAAAGCCTGATTATTTCGAGCGTTCGTGGAAGTGCCCAATTCGAGTTCCGTCTCTCAGACGCCGGCCAGTTTTAGATTGACCGAGTGTAGATCTTCCATTTACACTTTAAGAGGAATTTTTAGTCCATTTCCGGATGTATTAGCATATATTCAAGCTCGCATAGCTGTACAGAAGATGCTGATATGCGGCAGCGGTTTCAAATAACCTTTTAAGCTTAAATATAGAAGGACGAAACAATATACACAAATTACAGAAGTCGTCCTCCGTGGTGCAGTGGTTACCATGCTAGCCTTAGTTCCGAGATCGCGGGTTCGAACCCGGCGGAGGGCGATGGAGTTTTTCGGGCGTAAAAATTCTTAGCATGGCTTGCTTCGGGAGAGAAGTAAAGCCGGTGGTCCCGATTTACGGCACTTAAAAGAATCTCAAGTCTGATAAAGAGGCACAGTCTTTCATGCGCAATATAGAATGGGACGCTAAGGACCACAGCAGTTAAAGAACGTCCATAAATAAAACTCAATTTAATTTTTTTAGTAATTAAAACAGCTGTACGAAAGCAAATAATTAATAAGGTTACAGTATATACAGTGTGATTCATACCATTACGGAAAGCAAACGCTTAAGTTAGGAAGAACATTTTTTTTCGTAGACCAAGGATGGATTTTGACCTATTTGTGTTTAATATCGCAGCAAGCAGATTTTAAACCTCTAGCTTTGGCCGACATAAAAGTATATGCTGCTAGTTCTAAGCTTAGAGAAGAGAAAACAATATTGACATAACTAATTGGTTTAGTTTTAAACGTGAGGGGAGTTTTCTTAGAATTGATGTAACCAAAGAGATGAGGGGGGAGTTGCGGACTTTGATAAAAGGCGCTCGGCGATTTAACTTTTTGCTGCGCAGCTTGATATGACCCACCGTATATATAAGATATTGTGGCGTGTTTGTGTATTGTCACACCAGACACATTGTTGCATCGTTGGCGACGGTATTGTTGGGGTAATTCTTTCGGCTTTGGGTTTTGAAGTTCGTCTGGCGTGGCGACTCGCCACCGTCTAGCTGGCGATCCTAGTTAGAGGTGGAGAGTGGGGGAAGTGAGCGTTATTTCTTTGTGTTGTGTGTTAGCGTCACTTTTGGTCGAGTGTTGTGTCTGGAAGGCTGTATGTGAATATAGTCGGGGTAGTATCTCCCTTCAATTTCTTCCTTTTTATCTTTTGTGTGTGATGTAGGGGCACTGTATTATACTGAATAAGCCACAGGTAATGTGATTAATGTGAAATTCTGTGTATTTTGTTATAACTATCTCACGCCTGCCCTGGAATGTGTAGTTTAAGATTCTGATCCTCTTGCTACCTCTGCAGCTATGCCTCACAATGTATATGCTGGGGTAACTAAACTTTAATATCTAGCTGCAAACCTTTTGGCCTCACCCCGATATATAACATTTTTTTGTATGAATAATATAACGCATGTCTTGAATTTTCTGTGAACAGACTATGAGGTTATCTTCAATCTTTGAGTTTTGTAAAACTGTTATGGCTATGACAAGGGGACACCTCCCACCTTGGATATTTTGTGCTTACCACCCCCCAGGAAGGACGAAAGAGTGAAGGAAAAGCAGGAGGCTATAGGTCGCAGGCCGTCCGTTAGAGGTCCCTAACGATTCCAAAAGTTGATGACGTAGGCTGTTCAGATAAGGCTTCTCTCTGGTGCAATCAGAGAGAACTCGAAGCACCTGAGACGGCTCAGAGAAGGCTGTCATCTGGCGGGGCCGAGAAGAAGTTTCCAGCGAGCAAGCATCTACATCTGTCCGACAACCATCGACATTACACATCCCCTTAAGCCTGCCTGAAACATGAAATTATAGGAAATGAGAGGAAGCAAATTCATGATAGAAGAGAAACCACCCCAACATTCGCCTTGGCAACCAGGGAAAACCCACGAGAAACCTGTGGTCGACCCCAGGACCTCCCGAATGCGAGCCGCGGAGCCATTTCGCTCGATGTTAGAACTGGTAAATCGTAATAGATAGACAGAAGCTTATTACACAAAATATACTAGCTCTTGCTAAAACGCCCAACTCATATCACATACGTATTTTATAGCGTTGCTGGCATATTCGCTGTGGAGCTGAAACTCCCGCCCAGGGGGGCTATAAGAATAATTATCACAGGGGTAATGAGCAGAATAAAGTAAGGTAGGCGAGATAGAGAACTGAAAGATAAATATTTAACAAATAAAATACTAACTAATAAATCAAGTAACAACCAGGAAATAAGAAAAGAGAATAGTATGTAGGAAATAAAGGAATTAATATGAAGAAAATTAAATAAATTGTAAAACGATAGAACAAGGTAATGCTACAAAGTGAGCTGTGCTCAGAAAACGGGCAAAATTAGCAAGCTGCGACGAGAGGCACGAGGTAGGTCATGAAGTACCTTTCAGCATACAAAAGAATGTTAGGTGACAGGGGAAAGCCCGTAGCAGGAGGCTTCGAAAGTAGACAATACTTGGAAATCCTACGTGCACTCATGCGAAAATAAAACGCAGGGAACCAGTAATGTTAGACGTTAGACAAGGCGATCATACGACATTTTTATAGCCAATAACAGAGAAAAGAAAGTAATAGAACTAGCAAATAAAAATTTAGAAAAATCACGTGCCTAGAAAAAGGGCGGTGCTCAAATAGAACATGGGTGTGAAATAGAAATTTTCGTATGAGCGGAGCACAGTTTCAGGCAGGGGATAACTTCGTTACTTTGTCACTTGTAAGGGAAGGTTGCCTCACACGGTGTTAGAAATGTTAGAGCAAATTTCAGTGTTAAATTAAGGTGTTGAGTAGTAATGTTACATTACGGAAAAGCGGAATCAGGTAGGGAAGGCGGTTATCGCACGTAAAAATTGTAGGCGAATTCAAATATTAGGTCTTGTGTGAAGGAAAATCATAAAGCTACAACTGTTAATTATATTCATGTGGATTTAACGCATAAAGAGTAAAGCGAAGGAGAACACGTTCATTTTTCTCCGGTCTACACTCCCCTGAGATATCCATCCTCTACCTGAGCCGGCCAAAGTCAACTCCTTTATATTAATCCTCTCCCTCACCAAACTACCTAACAACACTAGAACCGCTACAACTGCTATTGGTTTCAGTTTTACAATATCTCATATATGTTTACCTTCTCTACTACGTATAGAAACTATTGCATTCCACTCAAACATTCGATACCGACATTTCACCGGAAACACATGTTTTGAGGCCAGTTGAATCCAAATAAAGCATTTTTGGAAACGTGCCCATCTGTGTGTATATGTGAATAGCATAACGCAAAAACGAAAAGTCTCGTAAATACCAAACTTTGTATTTAAGTCTTTCTTAAGAATTTCTTCTAAAGACATGAACGAAGCTTTTCAAGAAAATTCTCCACCTCCAACGACTCTTGAGATGGAACATTTTCATTTTTTTATTCTCTAAAAGTGGCTCTTAACGATTTTCATTAAAATATCATATATTAAAGATATTTACAAGACAAATAAAATGTATATCTTGATTTTCTGGCAATAGCCTCTGAAGTACTTTTCATGAAAGAGATTTTGTATAATCTTGTATAAGTAGCAAACGTTAAGAGATACTTTTTTTTAAATTTATTTATGGACGCTCTTTAACTGCTGCAGCCCTTAGCGTCCCATTCTATATTGGGCGTGAAAGACCGGTAATTTTGCTCAGAGGCCTCTCTATCAGGCTTGAGGTTCTTTTACGTGCCGTAAATCTACGACACGGGACCGCTGGCTTTATTTCCCTTCCGAAGGAAGCCATGCTAAGGCTTTTTACGCCCGAAAAAAAGAAAAATCCATCGCCCTCCGCAGGGTTTGAACCCGCGACCTCATGAACTAGAGGCTAGCGTGGTAACTACTACATGAGATAGACGAAAACACACTACACAGAAAATGTATATCTGTTTAAAATAATTTATTTCAAACAAGTTTTCTTATGTGGCAGATATTTGTCACTTTTAATGTCCTGTTGATATTAAATTGTTTTTCGTGATTGCATGGAAACGGTATGGAATTTTAACGCCAACATATAGCGTCCAGTTGTTAAACATTTGACTGTCGCTGTTCTCTTTGTATCTATAACGAAATGTATAATGTAGCTATTTCTGCAAAAGTTTTGTTGGATTAATATAAAGTAGAAAAATAAGCTTTAGTGAGAATAATTTGTATATTCTCTAATAAACGATAGCAGGTAGAGAAGGTCATGCGAATGTAGCACATCACATTTTTGTTTTTGTATTATGATGTTCACAGACAGACGGAATGATGGATAATTCCGCGTGCAGACCTTTTTAATTGGTTTGAGTGGATCGCAAAACGTGTATTTTAGGTGAAATATCGGTATAGAATTTTTAGGTGGACTGCAATACTCCTTCTAATTAGTATAGGTAAGCAGTAAGGAATGAAAAAATGTTGCGAACTCGCCTAAATGTGTACAGCAAACGATCTTGTTTAAAGTAATACTTTTCAGCGTTTTTGTGCGCCTAGCTTGCTACAGGTTAGGTAAATGAATCGGGAATCAAATCTGGTGTTGCCTTTTGAAGCACTGAGATTCACTACAAAAAAGGAACGGATGGAATTTATTTCGTCCAAACAAATAAGACCCGTTATATTGTTTGCATACTCAAGAAGCAGGACCTAACTTTCCTCAAAGTTTCCCCTTCCTAAATTTTAAACTTGCGGGAACTACTTCAGCTTCTAAATTCAAGAAGCGAAGGGTCAGGAAATAACTGAAGGCACAGCAAAGGATTTCCAATAAACCCTCCTGCTAGCGAGTTACTCACCTTCAATTCCTGCATCATCGTCCTTGTAGTAGCGTTCTTAACGAAGTTTCCTTACGTGATTACTTAATTAAAACTTTGTGTAGTTGATGTTGATCATCCATAAAGGAATGTTTAACTTCCGCTGTTTGTCAATGTGCTTCTCTCAGTTGATTAACGTTCGAGAAAAGTTTCAACTAAAATTTTGCCTCTTCTGTTATAGTTAGTTTACTAGCAGAAATATCCGGATTACCTGAGGCTTTTTACGGTTTTGTTAAAACATTCGTTTTCCAAATATTTGTTCACTTAAGGGTATCCATAGGTGAAATTTATAAATCTTGTAGTTTTATCTACATACTTTCAAAATATAGTGTACTACAATTGTAAGCGTGCTTTAAACTTCGTGAAGATATCTTTAATATTTTTTGAGCAGAAAAATTTATGTTGGCTTTATAATGATAAAAACATATTATTTAAGTATTAGTACACAAAACAGGAATATATTTATATTTATTTGTACTTCGGTTGAGACCCGGTTACAGCCCTGGCTCTTTACCGGGCCACACCACACAGAATTACGAGGCGTATTCCTATTATAACCCGTTTGGTTATAGTAACAATCGCTCATAGAACAGGGTTTTTATTGACAGTAATATGTGCCTACTTTACTTTTCCACATAATCGCCGCTCACATCTATACACTTGCTGTAACGCTGCACCAGCTTCTTTAACCCCTCGGCATAGAATCTGCCGCCTGGGACATGAACCAACGCTCGTCGTGAGTTCATCGTCGATTTGAAATGGTTTTCCACCCAGCCACCGTTTCAAATACAATAAGAGGAAATATTCGCTTGGTGCCAGATCGGTACTGTACGGAAGTTGGTCAAGGAGTTCCCAACGAAACTCTTGAATCTTCTCTTTGGTTTTGGCAGCGGTTTGCAGGCGTGTGTTGTCGTGCAGGAGGATGATGTCAGATTCACGCGGCGTCGATTTTGGATCGCACGTCTCAGTTTGGTAAGCGTTGCACAGTACACGTCAGCTGTAATTGTTGACCCATGGTCCATGAAATCAATCAAAAGGGCGCCCTTTTCGTACCAAAACACAGTAGCCATCCGTTTGCGATTCGTGTACGGCGTTAGCTTAAACCCTTTTGGTTTGGGTGAACCGGAATGGCGCCACTGTATTAACTGTTGTTTCGATTTTGTATTGGTGTACGCTATCCATGTCTCGTCGCCCGTAACAATGTGGGAAAATAAATCATCTCCATCTTTATAGCGCTCCAAAAACTGTCGCTCACTACGTATTCGTTTCTCTTTGTGCTGACCGGTGAGCAGTTTTGGCACCCACCTCGCACAAAGTTTCCGATATCCAAGCTATTCAGTGACAATCTTGTAAAGTGAGGTTGAAGCAACATTTGGGAATTCGTCAGCCAGATCACTAATCGTCAAACGCAGATCACTTCGAAGTTTTCGGTTCACTTGCTCAACGATGCCGTTGGTCCGAATACTGGACCTACCTCTTCGCTGTTCATCGTGCACATTTGTGCGGCCATTTCGAAATTCTCGACACCAGTGTCGAAGCTGTTTGTCACTCATTATGTCCGGTCCATACACGAGGCGTAACTCACGATGTATGTCCGCAGCTGACGATCCATTTGCTATAAAAAATCTAATCGTACCGCGAACTTCACAACTAGCGGGATGTCCGATTGTCGCGACCATTGTGATCTGCTCTCACCGACTGGCAAACGTAACCGACACTGCAGTAGGTTCCTCAGGACGAGTCGGTAGACAGCGCTGCAGACGTGAAACGTCATTCAGACCTACCATCTGTTAAATATTGTTCTATTGGAATACGCCTCGTACAATAAAACAACAAGGAAAGAATTTTATACCGCAATATTCATGAAATTCAATATCTCACTTGGTTTACATATTTTCGTTCCAATTCGATATTCTACGCATTCAACCAAAGTGACACCACTAACCACTTTCATACAGTGAACCTGATCCAATCACATGTCTCCTCTCCTTGCTGGCCATAACCATTTTTTTCACCGTATACAAAATCTCCCTAAGCTTCCTGGTTTGCATTCTGCCACTAACATTTATCTCACTGCTATTTATTTGTTGAATGTTAACCATTTACCACATATTGCCTGTTGACGCCATTCACTTGTTCCTGAACATTCAAATAAAATATGCTCTGCATTTGCACAAATTCCCAATTTGCCTAACCCCCCTTAAGTTCCATATTCCCAATCTGAATCATGCCAGTCCCTCCCTCTCTTGTTATTACACACAATAATGTACATTTTTCTTCTAGCAAGCTTTCTTATCTTCTGATAAAACATTAGCGACTTCTTTTCCCTCATTATAGAATGCAATAGTCGTCTGGCTATATCCTCAAACCTAATTCTGACCAATTTCCAGAAACCTCTCTCCAATTCTCCTCTTCTCAGCCGCACATCACCCATTCCATTCTTAGTTAACTCTTTCCCAACTTTGTGAACCCAACAAAGATCCCCTAACACAGACTCCTGGGATTTTAAGCATTCTTTCAACACGGAGTCTCCGCAGCTCTTGAATTCTGAACCAGTATTTAAGAACTCTTTTTTTACCCACCCTCTTACACTTATCCTCTCCATTTCCCACAATGTCCCTGCATTCGCTGCACTTTGTGGTATTCCCAGCATCCTATCCTATCCATACCTTTCCAACTTTCCTCTCTTCCTCATACTTCAACACCATATGCCCATCTCGCTTCAACCAATGCCCTATATATTCTTTCAAACCAGTTTACCTTCATGTCTGGTGCAATAAACAAACGTATTTTGACTAGCTTCGAGGCCAGTAACCCCTTGGTTACTACTTGTTTTTGTTTCTCCCACTGCCCAGAGGAATTCAATAGCATTTCTAAATATGAACATTCCTTCACAATCTGTATCTCTCTTTCTATTATAGACCACTTTTCCTCCCTCCTCAGCTTATTTCCCTTTTAAATACCATTGTCTTTGCTTTCTCGTCATTCACTTTGAGATCCCATTTCCTGCAATACTGCATGTTTTAATCCTGTTACTGTAAAGGAAGCCACTACTAAATCACCAGCATAAAGCAAGTCTAGAATTTCTAAATTACTCATTATTGGTTATGGATATTAACTCGCTGTAATCCCTACATTATATCACTTATAAAAACAAATTAAAATTACCTAAGCCCCCGAGTTGAATCACTTCCTTCTCCAAATTTCACACAGAACATATCCTTATACAATTCTTGCAGCAAAATAATCTCTCCTTACTCATTCCCTTTTGCCATAGTTTATACCACAAGGCTTCACTATTCACTCTGTCATATGCTTTCTCCAAGTCGACAAATACTGCATATAACGTACGCCGCCACAGAACTGGAATACAGAACGTTGTTTTCATTCTTATGATCACTTCAGAACATTATTTTTGAACCTTTAAATATAATGTTTGGAACAATTTATCCTCAGTGGTAGAAGCGCAATTTAAAAGTCTAGGAAGAAGCAGAGACCAGTTTTTTTTTGAAGTTCATTCTCTTTGCGTTTGTGCTGAAAATTTGAACAAGATTGGTTACAAACTATATCGGGTGGAACAGTTTTAGTGCGCTAAAGAAAGAAAAATCGAAGTTGAGTAAAAGCCATTGGAAGTAAATACACGTTATTAGGCCGTGTGTTCTTGGGCATTTCATAATCAGGCGTTGAAGTCTTAAGATAAGATAGGCCCAGTTAGCTCAGAGGGCACCTACCACCTCGACCCCCAATGGATCTTTTGTGCCAATACTCCCGGATGAAGTGAGGGAACCGCAGGAGACGTATGGGTTGCAGAGCGAGCCCGGCGCATGTCGACAGAGTTCTCTAACGGTTCTAGGCATGATCACACGTCCACAGGAGGTTCTCTGGGAGATGTACCTCTAGTGGGATCGGGGAAACGCGCAGGCTGGACAGGCTTCCTTCTAGCGGTGCTGAGAAGAAGTTACAAACTGTAAACCTCTGTACCATCTGCCCGAACCACATCCCAGGAGTCAACCTGAAAACATGAACGGGAAAGGAAATGAGAAGATATGGTGGAGAGTGGAAATCCGTATTAGAATACACCACTCCGGCATTCACTTACGTAAATCAGGAAAAAAGCACGAAAAGCCCATGCTCAGAGTGGGCGGTCACCGAGAATGGAACCTGGGACATTCCGGATGCAAGCCTCACACGTTACCGCGGAGCCATTCTCGCTCGGTTGCTGAAACCTTAAAGGCTCTGCGAGCAAAAGTCATAGTATATAGCTTCAGAGTATTTTCTTTGGACATATAAAAATTCAAAAATTACTTTTAAGTTTTTACCAATTTCAGTTATGGGCACCCTTAAAGGAATTAAGTCAATTACAATATTGAGGTGCTCATCTCTCCTTCATTATACCAAATTTTCCACTCGTGAAAAATTGCCTCTTTCAAACTGCTTTCCATTTCATTTCTATCCCTCATTAGGGGTGGCTTTTCACATTACCAACTCTAAAAGCTTTTTCTAGGAAAAGAGGAGCAAGCGTTTAATGAATAACAGATATATAGGTATTTGGAAAGGAAAAGGGAAAAAGTGGAAATGTTTTATTGAGACAACTGTGGAACCATGAAGCCCGGTACCGCCGAAACAAAGTCGGGCGTTCGTGAGTGATTACTTGTCCGACATGTGGGAGTAGACCTCCGCCTTGACGTGGCTTGGTGATATCTCCAGTGGAATGGCATGTTGTGGGCTGAGGCAGTTGTCGAGGTGTTCAAGGATGCTGGCCGTATTGTCAGTGATGGCGTCGTGAATGCTGCTTTGCGCGTCTTCGATGGTGGCAGTGGTGCCCCTGGCTTGGTTATAGATGGAGGCGATAGTCTTGTGATGCTCGTGCTCTAAGGCGCCTGTGGTGGATGTGCTCTTCCGGACGGTGAGGCGACTGCCCAAGTTCAGCATCTCAGCATGTTAAAGAACGTATTTTGTTGTCTCACGTATGGAAGCCTATTTGAAGAACGTGTTTTCTTTTATCTTGTTTGCAACACGCTTTGGGCGTCAATTTGTAGTTTGTATTGAAGGAGTTGTATTATATTTCACCTGTTGGGGAGCCGAACTTGTAGTAGTTGTAACAGCATGTATGTTAAACAGTTTCCGGTAGCCTTCGCCCCAAATGTACTTTCAGGTGGCCTTTGCCCCAAGTTTTAAAAAAATATTAACTTTGTAATTTTGACTGTTTCTTTAAATATTATATATTTATGTTTGCCTCGGCTGCGTCAGTATTATTGTTAGAGACACGTTTCTCTTAGCAGGGTTGTAATGCGACAAGAATGTAGGCTTACACAGATTATAATTTTACTTCACTCCTTTTATTAATACTTGATACGATTTAAGTAACACTTCACTGATACAGAGAGCTGTGAGATTCATTTTATTAATTAATTACACTTTTTAACACGTAAACTTATTTTTCGTCTCACACGAATACATATTATATTTTTTGAGGACACTTTTTGCGTCTGCTTAGTAACACTGTTTGCAGGCAACTGAACTCTAAATTTGTAAAATGTTCTCCTTTTCAATTTCTGATTGGCTAATCCTACTCCAATAGAATACCTTCATTTAACTAAAGGTTTTTCTGGTTGTTGATTGGCTATTTTATAAACTGTCACTAAATTATTTATTGTTGCTCCAATAATGACTAGTTGCGTTATTAAACATTCTTACTCATTATTGCCTCAAGGTTACCTCATTGATAGCAACTTTTAACCTATTGTTCACACAGCTCCTACATTATTAAATTACGTAATACATTCACATAACATTATTGAACATGTTTACAATAATATAAGCATATGCAATGACTGTTACATACATTTTACAAATTATTACATACACATATACGCTTTAAGGCGGGCTGTTATTGAATTTACATATTATATAATTAGACTGAAATTATTTGTGTTAAAAATACTGCCTCAATATTAGTCAGTTTGTGTAGTCTGTTGAAGTAGGTTGTTGGTGTCAGAGATCTATTGCTCTAGTTGAGCTGTGATATCGGTGCGGCGGAGTACGGTGAAGGCCTGGCCAGTGTAGTGCCCTGTGTCTCCACAGGAGGCGGGTCAGGTCGTGTGCTTGGCGGTCGGCGAGCTGGCCTCGCAGTGCTATAAGAATGAGGAGAGCAACATTTATCCTTTTGGAAAGGTAAAATTAATTAGACTGAAAACTTCAATGCCGTAGTCGCGATTTGAAGCATGTATCTTTGGCTTACCGCTGCTCTAACCAAAACTGAGCGACCACGACAACATGTCAGTACGACATTAAATTCCCCAAAAAGGCGTTCTCAAATTCATACCCCAATGGCGACTTACAATCTCGTAAGTACTTTTAAGTCCAGAGCTTAAATACTCTTACGTCAATCAGTGTCAATTAACTGTTCTTTCATACATGTCATGTATAGCCTGAAGTTGTAAATGTAGAATCAGACTGAAACAGTCGTAATTAGTTTGTTTCTCGTGGTCATGTGAAGAGCTAGCATATAGCGACTCCTTTTTACTTTCTCTACTATGCGCATAGTATGTAGAGAAGATATTGCATTCCACCCAAAAATTCGATACCGACATTTCATCGGAAACACGTGTTTTGAGGCTCCCTGAATCCATAAAGGCATTTTTAGAAAAATGTCCGTGTCTGTGTGTACGTGAAGGTCGTCCAAAATCAGTTGTTGTGCCAGAAAACATTGATGCTGTGCAAAAACTAATAATGAAAGATCGTTATGCGACATATTGTGAGATTGAGGCAACCCTAGGCATTAGTTCCACCACCAAATATAAAATATTGCATGATTATTTAGCCGTGAAAAAGGTTTGCTCTCGTTGGATCCCACATAATTTGACGCCATCCCAAAAAGATGCTCGTGTCGATTGGTGTACAAAAATGCTCAAGAAACAATGGCGGTGCCTCAAAAGACGTATATAAGATTGTAACAGGTGACGAATCATGGATCTACGCGTATGAGCCAGAAAGTAAACAGCAGTCGACTCTATGGGTGTTTCAAAATGAAGCAAATCCAACAAAAGTTGTTCGCACTCGAAGCACTTCGAAACAAATGGTCGCCTGCTTTTTCAGCAAAACTGGCCATGTGGCAACAGTGCCTTTAGAGGAACGTAAAACAGTCAATGCCGAATGGTACACAACCATTTGTTTGCCGGAAGTCTTCGGTGAAGTAAGGAAAACCAACAAGAACCGTAGGATCGTTCTTCATCAAGACAATGCAAGCGCACACACATCTCATTTAACAACAGAGTATTTGAAGGCTCAAAAAATTGAATTGATGGGTCATCCGCCATACAGTCCTGGTTTGGCACCAAATGACTTCTCCCAAACATCAAGAATAAATTGCGTGGACAACGATTTTCGTTGGCAGAAGAAGCCGTTGATGCCTTCAAAATCCATGTTTTGGAGGTGTCTCAAGAAGACTGGAATAAATACTTTGACAAATGGTTCAAACGGATGAAAAGTGTATTGATCATAAAGGAGAATATTTTGAAAAACAATAAAGCAGTTTTTAATCAGAAATTACTTTGTTTTAATTATTAGGCTCAAAATATAAATAGTGCCCCTCGTATATGTATGTGCATGTATCTGTGTGTGTGTGTGTGTGTGTGTGTGTGTGTGTGTGTGGGCAACACAACTCAAAAATGAAAAGTAGGATAAACACCAAACTTGGCACTTGGTTCAGTAACTTCTGAAGATGTGACACGAAGATTTTCAAGAAAATCCCCCACCCATAACTACCTTTATGGAACTTTTTTCGAAATTTCTGCTTTTTTAAAAAAATGGATATAACGATTTTGAAACATATTTACATGACAAATAAAATATACATCTTTAATTTTCTGTGAATAGCCTGTGAAGTCTTCTTCATTTGGAAGGAATTTTGTGTAATCTAGTATAACTGGTAAACGTTAAGCGATAGTCGAAAACGTACTCACAAAAATGTAAATCTCTTTAGAACACACAATTTATTTTATATAAGGTTTTTGTGGCATTAGCCATTTCAGAGATATCCATTATTAATGGTTCGTATTGTTCATTACTTCGTCATTAAGTCCTTTGAACATTTAGTTGTTTCTGTATGGAATTTTAAGGCCAGCATATAGCGTCCAGTTGTTAAACACTTGACTATCGCTGTTCCCTTTGTATCTATAACGAAATGTGTAATGTAGCTATTTCCACAACGGTTTATTTGGATTAATTGTTGTAGATAGAAACATAAATTTTAGTAAGAATAGTATGTATACCCACTAATAAGCGATAGAGGGTAGAGAAAGTCATGTGAATGTAACACATATTTGAGTATCACTTCACCTTCTGTATCTCTCTTGCATCTACAACGAAACGTGTAATGAAATCATTTCGGTATGCATTTATCTCGATTAACTTGAAATAAGTAAAAGAAAATGATTTTGTAAAAATTTTCTGTAGAAGAGTGAGTAGAGAAAGTCATATAACACACAATATCTTTTTTAAAAATGAAAGACGGCAACCCTTGGGAGTCACATGAAGTAGTTCAGTTCAAAAGGTAGCAGTACTGAAGCAGTCAACATTCTGGAGGTCTTCTTTCACCATAACCTCAATGCTTGAACATGGAGGAGTATGTTGTGTTAAGGCTGGTTCAAAATAACCCGAGAACGGAAACGGGAACCATAAAAGTACACAACACCCTCGGAACGAGAATGGGAATGCATATCGATGACCAAATCGATAGCAAAGTGAAAGCCAATTTTGCACATTGGAGCATAATTTGTAACTGACCAATGATACTTTCTCCGAATTCACCTAACATAATGTAGGTTAGCCAACGTCAAAATTCGATAGGGCAAACATCTTCTATGCGCAGATTCATTACTACAGAGTCTTCGTTTCGACGCCTGGCCGTATTACTGAGGATCGCTTCACGTGCACTACGCTGTTTCTAACCGAATCTGTTCCCTCTCCACTTTCGCTGCTCTCCGCGTACCAACTAATCAGTTGGCGTGTCGTGAAGTCTGTGCTGTACAGATGTTGATACGTTGTGACACCACGTGTTTCATTGTTATGCTATGTTAGTGCTGTTGTAATGCCAAAAAGGTCTTGCACACAGGATCTACACATATGATACTGCTATGTCACAACATACTCTCGTAGAGAAGTGAGACTTCGATTTATTAACAGATTTCCTGCTGTTCGTGCGCCTCACAGAGAATCGGTTCCCAGACCCAAAGTAAACTGAGGAAAGTTAGAAGTAGGTCCAAAGAAAGCTTGCACAGGACTCAGGAATTTCGCAAACCTCGGTTTGGAGTGTCACTGAACTTTTACAAATAAAATCCTATAGTATAACTGTAGTTCAGGAATTGCAACCACGCAATAATACGAATAGAATTAATTTCTGCAATTCGGTGTTGGATAGCGTTAATAATGGCTCTAGTGACCCGCGTTTAATTTTTGTTTTTAGGAACGAAGCGCGGCTTTATTTACATGGACACGAGGAATTAATGACCGTCGATGCACATTGTGTTAAAAGGTGTGAGAGATATGTGGCAGCATAAGGCCATCATTTCCAACATCTATGACGATGGTATGTGGTTATTATAGCTACAATTCGTATAGAAATCTATACGCTTAAATATAAGGGAGTTTGAATATCTGACAGCGTGATTCCCGGTGCCAAGGAAATTCCTGTTAGGCCGGCATAGTTTTTAACATTCTTTCAAACATAGATTCACTCTCACATCCACACTTACAGACACTATAGAGTGTAGCGAATAATCCTGATTAAAGAAACATTCCCATCCCCGGCCGGGAATTGAACCCGGGACCTCCGAGTGAGATGTCAGCTCGCTGATCGCTCGACTACAGAGGCAGTCACGTTAAACTTATATGTTGTAATTTACTGTTCTCTGTTAATTTATACCGGTTTTGCTGTTTTTTAGTTAATAGCTTATTTAGAGTAATTTTTGTAAGTTTTTACCAAATTTCAGTTTTGGGTACCCTTAATGGAATTAAATCAATTACAATATCAGGGTACTCATTACTCGACGTAACAAAGAAAACACAAAAATTTTGGGAAAAAAACATCTTTATTTCTGTACATAGTCTCCTTTCAGCTCGATACACTTTTCCCGGCGATGTTCAATAGCTTCGACACTCTGTTTATAGTAAGAACCGTTGAGTTCTACAAAATAGCCATCAACTGCAAACGCCACCTTTTCATTGTTGGCAAATCTTTCACCACCAAGCCATTTCTTCAACTTTGGAAACAGAAAATAATCAGAGGGGGCTAAGTCTGTCGAATAGGGTGCATGAGGAAGCATTTCGAACTTTAACTCATTGATTTTGGCCATGGCGATAATGGATGTGTGAACTGGTGCATTGTCTTGATGAAACAGAACTTTCTTTTTTGTAAATGTGGCAGTTTTTGCTTGACTTCATCATTCAGACGCTGCAATAAGTTTGCATAATACTCGCCATTGATTGCTTTTCCTTTTTGAAGATAATCAATGAAAACATCACACGCGCATCCCAAAACCTGACGCCATGACCTTGCCTGCAGATAGAACTGTCTTCACCTTCTTTGGAGCAGATTCTCCCTTTCAATCCACTCTTTTGACTGCTCCTTCGTCTCAGATGTGAAGTGATGGACCCATGTTTCATCCGTGGTTATGAATCGACACAAACACTCGGCTTTATTGCAGTGAAACATCGCCAAACACTCAACTGAAACATCCTCACGACGCTGCTTTCGTTCCTTGTGAGTAAACGCTGCACCCATCTTGCGCACAGCTTTATCAGGTCTAAATTTTCAGTTAGTATGCGATGGACAGCACTTTTTTAAATGCCTACGATATCTGCTAGCTCGCGCAATTTCAGTCGACGATCATCCAATACCATTTTGTGGATTTTCTTCACAATTTCTGGCGTGGTCACCTCATTTGATCGACCACTGCGATGTTCGTCTTGGCAGCTCGTACGGCCTCGCTTAAACTCAGCCATCCAATATTTTGCTGTTGTAAACGAAGGAGCAGATTCTCCCAGAGTAGAAACTAGCTCAGCTTTAATATTAGTTGGACTAAGACCTTTAAAATGAAAGTATTGTATCACATAACGATGACAGTTTTATGCACGTATAAATTCGCTGAGAGAGTTCACTATTAATGCCTGCCAAACAATTACTAAACAAGGTAGCATCGTCAAACTCCAAACTTAAGCTTTATAAGGTTGGTACTTTCTACCATAGCCATTAATTTGAAACCACTGCTATATATGTAGTTTGGGTACTTCTGGGACTGCCCTCATGTAGCTACAAGTGACGCTTTTGTTAGAAGAACCAATGCTCAGCGATGTGAGGGAGTCAGGACGTACATATGCTGGAATTTCTTCCTATTTCATTTTACCAGCTTGCTACTAGAGAGAGCTAGCGGCTGTTTCATGCCACAGCTATTTTATGTAATTTATACAATGAATAGTCTAAGATAAACAATGTGGATCTAATATGGCATCCCCGGAACGAGGAGGAGCAAGTTAAAATTTGACCAAATCTTCTTTCCCGTTCAGCTTCCCGTTAACTATAAACGCTGACATTATAATGGGTGTATTTTAATCCTGTTGTTACCGTTTTAGGTTATTCTGAACCAGCCTTCAGAGTCAAACAGTAACAGATAGACTGTGGCACAAGCAATGCTGGTTGTATAATAAAATATCATGTGATGTATACTTTGTAAAGTATTTGAACTGATTAATGGGTTGGAAAGATAAGGACGGCACTGCAGCGTACACCAGAAAAAGGACAACTAAGGAATAATTTGACGAGGATGATTGTGGAGAACGACCAGCACTGAAAATTTCACTCGCTCTGCTGAGATGTCGTCTTCCTCCGCGGCTAATTGAGGAGATAACAGTGGATGTTTTTTTCCCAACCCCACATAACAGTAACTGTTCTGCGCCAAATGACAACCCCGTCTTCTGTGTAATAGAAATACATCTGAGGATATGCAGCCAGCAGGAAGATAAGCAGAGCCTGTCGTATTGTGCTCAACACCATTTGTGTCAAAGCTGCCGCGACGTAACGTGCATTACGCAAACGAGATTTAAAATTTTAAACCATCTTTAATTATAAAATGTATGTAAAATGTTCTATAATGTTAACCCTCCCCCTTTATACTTTACGAAATTTAAAACTTTAAACGATTTTTAGGTACAGGGTCCGGCAGATGAACGGGCGATTTTAAATTGTTTAGTCAATGTAAGAACACACACACACACACACACACACACACACGCATACATTGTGGCGTATTAATGCGTTGGGGTTTTCATTGTCATTACCAGATATATTGTTGTTTTTTGATGTTGACTGGGATGACGTCACTCTGGCTGGCAGTTTTGCTAGCCACGAGTGGTGGGGATATAGCGTCAGTCTTGCTGAGTATTTGTGGGAAGCGGATCGCGTGTGCAAGCCGGCCTTTGGATCGGTGAACATCTCCCCCTCACCTTCCATATTTAATAATGTAGGAACCCCAAACGGTTGAGAAATAAATCTAGGAATGTGTAAGTAGATTTGTGTTATGCATTTTGTACATTAAAAACCCACTCCTTCCTCTTCATCTCCACACCACGTCTCGGTCCTCCGCGGCCAAGTGAGTATACGTCTCCTCAATGTACGTGCTGGCTACTAAAAATGAATTTAATTTTTCATGTGAACCTTTAGGTCTCTATCCAGCATGTAACAATATATATATATATATATATATATATATATTTATATAATTGCAATATGTGGTTATTAGCTAACATAATGTGCTATTTTATAAAAATAATTATTAAAATTCAGTTTGGTGATAGAAGGCCTTCAGTGTGTCCTCTGAAGATGTCCGCCGCAATGTCGTCAGGAGATGTTTTATCGTTTAGACCATGGCCAAAAAGCCCGGTTTGTTTTAAGAATTTTCATAATAATTTTTATAATATTGACGCTGGCCGTGAAAACTTATGTATATATGCTATTTTATTTCTTGAAAATAACACATTTCAAGTGGCAACCATACGCTCGCAGACACTCTTTAAACCTCGGCTGCGAGCTGTGCATACAGCGATGCAGCATGTCCAGTGGATCATTGGCAATTTCATGACGAATATTGGACAACACTCTTCAAGGATCCCCATAAGAAGAAATCGCACACGGTAAAATCTGGGTGTCTTGCTGGCCAGGAGATGTCGCCTCCACTGGAGATGATTTGATTTGCGGCATTCATGGAGGCCTCCTCAGTTTAACTAGTGGCTTCATCTTGTTGAAACCAGGAAACATAAGGGAACAGTGTAGTTTCATTAGTAAGAAAGGTTTCAATCATGTCCACATACCTGGCTGATTTCACTTTTCCTTCATCAACCTCAAAAAAGAAAGAGCCAATTATCCCAGAAGACGACACGGCACACCAAACGGTTACTTTATCACTGTGTAATGGTTTCTCGTGTAAATGAAGAGGATTGTTTCAAGACCAACATATGAAATTCTGTGTGTTTACAAAGCCAGACGGATAAAACTGTGTTTCGTCAGACATCCATAATTTGTCAAATTCTTTATCTTCATTCATGTGATATAACATCTTTTCACAAAATGTTATTCGTGAGAGAAAATCACAAGGCTTTAGTTTGTGCACTACTTGAAGCTTGTAGGGATGAAAATGAAAATCCTGTAAGTGCAATATTCTTCTTACAATCCTTTGCGCAGAATGCTTCACCGCCGGTACGCTTGGTCGTTCTGCAGCCTGGAACCTTCTTCTTGAGCGTCGAATCAGTTTCCTCAAAGTTCTTACCCAATATTTTTATGGAATGAGCAGATGGGACGGGATCATGGCGTCCTAAATTAAAAATGACAACGAAATTGGCGTCTAGCTGCTTCATAGCTATCGTTGTTTTTATAAAAGCTTTTCAGCGCAAAGGCACGTTGTTGACCTGTCCACTGATCCATGTTTATGAGTGGCATTGTCATAGTAACAGAATGCGCACGCAGTTTTCATTTTATTCATTGAGTTATAAGAGAAAACACAATGTAAAATAGCTTGTTCCTCTACCGGACCCTAAAATGTGTATAAAACGTCTACAATGTTTTTCCTTTGATATTCTTAGTAAGAAAACTCTGCTGTGTTGTGTTCACATGACTTACTCTACTCACTCTTCTGTCTACTTCTACATAAATATTTCGTTGTAGGTATGAAAAGAACACAGTATGTTAAATCGATAGTCAGATTTTTAAAAAGCGGATCGCTATGTGATAACTTTGGCATTGCTAAATGTTATTGTTCAATATCGAACAAGCGACGTGAGAATGGAATACTCTTCCAAATTTTGTTGAGAATTCGGAATTGAGTTCTTCTTAAATAGGATATCCTTGTGTTATTTATGCAAATAAATTCTTCGACGACAATGCGTTTTGATCCACTTCCCATTCATACTGTCATGGTGGAAAGTTCAATTTCCTGCATACAGTGCTGGTAATCTAACATACATGCATGTTTTGTATATTGTACTGCGCATGAGCTGTATTAAATCCTCTAAAATATGATATATTTATTATTGCAGATATGGGATATAATTTGATAGTTGAATGTTGCTATTTGATCTTACTTGCTTCTTTACATCATTTTTAGAGTGTGTATACAAAGTCATTGAAAGATTTCATTCAGCTGTATTTTATGAACAAAGCCTTAAAATGTGCTCAAAATTCACAACATGAAAGACAAACTCATCTGACCTTACACATGTTCAACGTGTCCCCAGTTGGTCACTCGGCACACATCAGTTGCGGGTTCAAACCGGGCGGAAGGTGATGGATTTCTTCGGGCGTAAAAATCCTTAGCATGGCTTCCTTCGGAAGGGAAGTAAAACCAGTGGTCCCGTGTCGTAGATTTACGGCACGTAAAAGAACCTCAAGCCTGATAAAGAGTCCCTTGAGCAAAATTTCCGGTCTTTCACGCCTAAAGTAGTGGGACGCCAAGAACCACAGGAGTTAAAGAGCGTCCATAAACAAAACTTTTTGACACACATCTAACCTATACTTGAGTTCGTCCGGACCTAGTATATTCGGGGTTTCTCTGGAGATGGCAGCTGTGATACGGTGTCCCAGATTCTGGAGGCTGTGAGAGGTCCATGAAGAAAAAGAGTCCACACATTATCTTATTGGACATGGCGGAGAACACGTTGAGTCTCGAACATGTTGGACTACTACAGTAAGGTTTTCTATTTCCCATGCGGACTCAGAGCGGTTTACCTGCCTTGAAAGGTTGTTCTTCACGGTGACTTCAAAGTGGTCTACAAAACGCTCCTTAACCTCTTCGATATGCTCTTCTGACATGCCAGATCTTCACATGAACTATCAGTCTCTTGAAATTTGTTGCACCATTTCTCTATGCATTTACAAACATTTGGATCCTTTTGACACTTTGCAGAAATGCTCTACTTATACTCACAACAGGGCAAGCTGATTGAAGAACGCAAAATGCCTTCTCGCTTTGTATTACCTGTGCAAATGTTGTTCAGAATTATTGTCATGACACTTCCTAGGTTGTCAGCGGAACTAACATGTTACATCGTGGTGGATGGCGTTGGATATAAACAATTGCTGAGTATATCTTTCATGTTTTGGAATTTTAGCACATTTAAATGTTTTGTTTGGAAAATATAGCTGAATAAAATGTTTTAATTCCTGCAGCAGCTGAGTATGAGCTGCAAGTTATTGATATTTTTAAAGACAACAAGCACTCGTCGATGATCTATCGCCAGTTCACCCAGCAAAGTTAATATTGGTGATCCTGCTCTTTGAGCCAACACGTTCAACAGGTGTTAGTAATTAATTTATTTTCGTGTAAGTACTATACCTATTATCCAGTATCGTCGTAAAATAGTATACACACTGTAACGCAGCACCTATGCCCCAACATTATGGAGAGATCGGCGCCACGTGGGTTGGAGATATACAACAATAAATAGCGCTCGTCAGCGTAACCGCAGGGAGCACTATTGGCAGATAACCAACAACTTCTGGAAGCTTCTTCCCTCTCCTCCAGAACGTATGCACATTATAGTTCCAGTTCCATCGTCCATATAAGCGAGTGTTCTTGGAGAGTCAGTCAGTGAGCGAGTACGTTCCCGGTGTGACGAAAAGTGCCGTTCTCCGAGCGAGTTTGTGACGACTGCTGCGGAGCGAGAGATTGTAGGAATCTTGTGTTCAACTCCCCAGAGAGTGAGCCGTCAGTGAAGTGACGGAGAATTGAACTAGTTCACATAAATGAAGTTACAGTGTGAACTAAGTGAAGTCTCAGTTGAACTAGATAAAAACATTGAAGTGGCATTGACATTGAAAAACTGGACAGTCACAATATATTAATTGCACTGAAGAATCTTGGAGGTAAATTATCTCGACTTTTTCTCGTATTTTCAAACTCCTCGTTCTCCAGTGACGCACTTTCCACACTTTTTTTCATTCATTTATATGCCGCCTTTAGCATCTAAGGTCATGTCGGCGGCTTTGCCTTTGGAGCAATTGCTCTTCAGCAACGAGGTTCACTGGTTTAAGTTTGTGTATCTTTGGGTTTGATTACGTTGGTTTTCTTTGTGTACATTAAATTCACATACATGCTTACACTTTGTCATACAGACTCCAAGGGAGGATGGGGAATAATCCTGTCTAAAGAAACATTCCCATCCTCCGGGCGGGAATCAAACCCAGGATATCTGAATTTGGAAGCTAGCCACATTTGTATCGCAATTTATTATTCTTCAGAAGCCCCATTCAAAAGACATGGATATTGCGTTTAGAGTATGAGATACCGCAAGGATGGAGGTACACAGGGAAGAAGAGAGATGGATCCCCGGAGCGTTCTGTATCCCGAAAACAATATCTATTACAGGGAAGTGAGGTCGATCTGAGATGCATGCGAAGGTAGGCGATATCATCAGTACGCTGCTCTTGAGGGAATTGAACGAGCAATCTTTGTAATGGTCCCAACGTTCCGTGCCTTGCCTTGATTACGTTATTTTCTCTTCCAGACGTTGCTATGGATAAGCTCGGTTTGACGGTTTAGGTAAAACAGCTAGTATTAAATTCTTTTTATTTGATCAACTCATTTTCATTGTGCAAAATTTCCCATTCGGACTGAAAATCCTCCAAATTATCTCCAATCCAACATTCTGCAACCCCAGACTTAAAGTAATGAAGAAAAACATTTATCATTTTATTGTTCAATATTGAATTCATACTTCCCTATTTGATATTGACAAATAGCGTTAAGAAATGCCTCGGATATCGATCAATTATGTGGTTTATCCTATAATTTGCTGCAAGGAAGCGATTTTAGGGTAAAATGTGAACTCGTCACTGAAACAGAATAGTATCAGTTTGCAGAAAGTGATAGAGGTCTCCGCGGTAACGTATGACACTCGCATTCGCGCAGTTCCAGGTTCGATTCTCTTCGATCCTCCTCTGGCCTTGGGTTTTCCCGGGTCGGTAGGCGAATGTTGGGATGGTTTCTCATCTACCACGATTTTGTTTCCACCATTTCCCTTTCATTTCGTTTCCTTCTCATCTGGTGTGCTTCTAGGTGGTGTGCGGACAGATGGCGCGGATGCTTGTTTCAAGGAAAGAGTATTCTCCGTTGACACTAGAGGGCTGCTGGATTTAGGGGTCGTTCATCGCCCTGTCTGAGCAGTTCCAGTAGTGGGAACTCTGTGGTCTGTAGCCCCCTGTGGTTCCTTCGCTTCATCCCTTCCTCCTTGGGGTGGATGCTGCAAAAGACTTTCGTAGGATGCAGTGCGCGAAATGTGTCCCTTGTTGTATACCCTATACCCTGTGAGTATGGAGTGATTAATAGACTACGTAATCCATCTCGACAGCATTATTCGAATTGGTGTAAGAAAAATAACAGCTCATGCCAAAGCATCTTCACTAAAGCCATGTGTGCAGAAAATCAATAGTTCTATTCATAAATTTTGCACAGATTACGAAATCCTATTATCTCAACATCCACTTCAGTTTTCATTACCGAAAACCAGCAGTTTCCTTCAAACTTCAACTTTGAAAATTCTGTTTTTAATCAATGCATTTTCAATAAGTGTCAGCTTTCAACTAAATTATGTTGTTGAAAAAACCACACCTTTATTGTGGTCTGATTTTAGGTTATCTTGATATTGAGGTTAACTGTTTTCTCATTGTCAGTGTTAGTAGCTTTGGTTAATATTCGGTGACACATTGGATTGTGCACACATAAGTCTTGCTCTGACAGGTGACACAGTGGTCATTTGATTTTAAACAACACAATACAGCATTTACATAATCTGTTACATTTTATTCAAAGAGTAGTCTTAATACCTCATTGGAGGTTAAGAGTTTATTTAGAATAAAATATGAGATAAACTCGTATCTCATGAAACCTCGTGTGAGATTACTAATAAAAATCGTGCACAATTTGCTCAAAATTCCCGCTCTCCTTTTTGGTGTGGGAATTGTTGTACTATTCCTAAAAAAATGAAGAAAACATGATTTACATTTTTATTTGACAAAAGTATTGAGAAAATGCCGGTTCATGCCCGTCAGGTCTGTTTTTGGTGATAGCACTCCCAAAGTGTTTTTACCGTTGTTCAAAAGAATGTGTGTGCCAAATTTGGTAAAAATCGGTCCGAGGGTGTAGGAGCCTATAACGAAAACACACAATTTAATTAATCTCAAAGCATTTATTTTCTTGAAATCTTGTTTTAAAATTTTTGGGCTGAATGCAATATTAACTTAAGAGAGTAACAAGAGAGTAAAAAACATCAGAAGGTTAATTAAACAGAAAATATTTGGTTAAATCTCTGTATTTTCAAAAATCTAATCTTATTGTCAAACCCGAAGATCTCGGTGGCCGCAGGTTCTTGTAAATTATCCGGTCGTCAAAGAAACTTGCAATTAGTGCCATGGATTCATTTGATGTCTGGCATGTAGCGCCGTCCTGCTAAACATATCCTTGATTCAGCTCTACATCGTCTAGTTGCTCAGCAAACTCCATAAAAATCCGTTGGTACTCTGCAGTATTCACATTGATTTAAAAAAGATGGTCCCACTATTCTGTGTGCGGATATTGCGCACCAAACTCCGATTTTAACCGGTGCATAGGTGCTTCATGAATAACATGTGGATTTTCGCTGACCCAATAGCCAAGTTGAGTTCACATAGCCGGATAAATGGAACCATGCTTCATCTGTGAACCATGTGATGGACAATATGGCAGGATTTTGCACAATGAACGCCTGAAACCAACGACAATAATTCAGTTTACCCTTATCTGGTTCCTGTAACTGATGGACAACCGTAACCCTATACGGCTTTAGGCCTGCACTTTTCACAGCTCTGACACATTGAGTAGCTGTACCCTGTCTCCTGCGACAAACGTCTTAGAGATTTTTTTGGGTGACTGATCCAGTGTGCTCTTACGTCAACAACCGTGGGAAGCCTAGATGAACGAGTTTTGTCTTTTCACTCACCAGAGATCCAGTTGTTTCCAATTTGTTTGCCAGTCCCAATATTGTGTTTCTTTGGGGAGGATTCCGAACACCAAATTCTCTGTTGTATGCCCTTTGAGTGGTTGTAATTGAATTAGTAATCCAGTATTGCTTTACAAGGAAGAGTCGTTCATTTAATTTGAACTTCATTTTCACGTTGACTAGAACAAAATCTCAAAAAACAGCTGCCAACAATAAAGCTAACAATTACGAATAAAACATGAACATCTGCGCATTTAGTGACAAGCAATCGAAACTCCAGAACATTCTGCTTAATTTGGTGCTAAAATAGGGGCATTGGGTGAATTTCGAACAGAATAATTAAAGAAATAAATGTGTCAGTTCTTCATAAATCACCTTGTATTTCTCAACGGCTATTATACAGAAGACCTCAAAGTTTCAAGGGCATTACATCAACAGTATTACACGCTTTAACACACCCATATTTTATATTGCCCTAGCCTCATGGGGATATTAAAATAGAGTTTTAATAAACGAATGTAACTAATGAGGTAAGGTACTAACATAAACCTCCTAAAGCGCTGAAATTTGACAGGCAATTTGTTCATACTCTTGTGTCCTTATATTCCATTTGTACAGTGATTTGCTTAAAATTAAAATTTACACAGCCCTAAATTTTGTCCCGATTTGAACCAAATTTGAGATGTGTCACCAAATGATGTTCAAACTCCTACATATACAAGTTCAACTTGCAGAGCTTGACGAGTTTTTCATGCAAGTGTCATAAAATATTTCTGTTGCAGTGATGGAACGCATAAAGAAGAGATACAAACACCAGCACAAGCAACAGGGCAAGAAAGTCGCATCGCCCGGCGCTCCATCGGACTCAGTCGACAGTAGAGGTAGGTCTAACTGTTCTTTTCATGATGTGGTTTCAGAATAACTGTTTAGATTGTCTGCCTTTTACCTTCTCTACTACTCACCAGAGAAAGTAATGTATTCTACATAAAATTGATTACGGAGATTTCACCCAAAATGCATGCTTTGACGTTCCATGGATAAAACGTCTTATGCTTGCATTCGCATAAGTTTCTCTACCCAATATTATAAAACTATTCTTACGAACTATGTCCTTGGAAGATGCTGAAATCCAATACCAAGTTTGGTATTTATCTGACTTTTCATTTTTGGGTTATGCTGTTCACAGACACACACTTGGACATGTTTCCAAAAAGGCTTTATTTCGATTCAGGGGCCTCAAAACATGCATTTCCGGTGAAATCTCGGTATCAAATTTTTGGGCTAAATAAAAGAGAAATATTTAACATACATCATCGTTATCAATATCAGTTGTTGGTCAAGAAAACAGTTTCTAATAAAATTCATTAATGTTCTCTTCCTGTGGTAGGTAGTGTTTGAGCTTTTCATTAACATATTTTTTTTGATTGATTTACATCCTAATGGATAGGCATTTCCTTCTTTTTTTTACTGATGATATGAGTCATATTAGTCCTCTCTAGTGGACTGTCCTATTGACAAACGTTTTGTTCATAAATCCCTCAAGTACTGACATATGGGTTATGAACAAAAATAATTCAGCAGATCTCATTTTCCATTGTAATTGATCTCTGAATTATGGGATATTTACATACAATATAAGCTTGCCTAAGCACAATCAAGATTCGTGCTAAACTCATTTTTAGAAAAATCTTGACTTACGGGGTTTCTGAAAAAAAAAACGATTCAGTTCTTCATTCAGCATGTAGAGGAACAGAAAATTTTAGATATACATTTTATTTATTATGACAAATCCTAAACTTTTGGTATTTTAACCAAAATCGTTAGTCATTTTTGAGAAAATTAAAAATAGCAGAAGTTTTCTAACTAACGGGTAGTTTAGGGTGGGATCTTCGTGTCGCATTCTTGGAAGATTCTGAACTTAAATACCAAGTTAGGTATTGAGGCAGTATTTTTAACACTTAAATGATTTCAGTCTAATTATATAATATATAAATTCAATAACAGCCCGCCTTAAAGCAATATGTGTATATAACACATATAAAAAGTGTATATTACAGTCATTGTGTATGTTTATATTGTTGTATACATGTGTAATAATGTTATGTGAACATATTACGTAATTTAATGATGTAGGAGCTGTGAGAATAATAGGTTAAAAGTTGCTAACAATGAGGTAACCTTGAGGCAATAATGAATTTGAAAGTGTAGCAATACTACTTGTAATTCTTGGAAACAATAATGTAATTTTTGTGACAGTTTATAAAATAGCCAATCAACAACCAGAAAAAGCTTTAGTTAAATGAAGGTATTCTATTGGACTAGGATTAGCCAATCAGAAACTGAAATAGGGCAAATTGTACAAATTCAGAAGTCAGTTGCTTGTAGACAGTGTTCCTAACCGGACGCGAGATGCGTCCTTGAGAAATTTAATACGTATTTTGTGTGAGACAAAAATAGTTTACGTGTTAAAAAGTGCAAGTAATTAATAAAACAAAATCTCACAGCTCTCTGTATCAGTGAAGTGTTATTTAAATCGTGTCAAGCATCAATAAAAGGAGTGAAGTAAAGTTATAATCTGTGTAAACCTACATTCTTCAGTCGCACCACTCCCTGATAAGACATCCATGTCTCTAAAAAAATATAAATACTGACGCAGCTGAGGCAAACAGAAATATATAATATTTAAAGAAACAGTCAAAATTACAAAGTTAATACATTTTAAACATTTTTTGGGGCGAAGGCTACCGGAAACCTTTTACCATACGTGCGGTTGCAACTACTTCAAGTTCGGCTCCCCAACAGTCGAAATATAATACATCTTCTTCAAAATGACTTTCCATACATAGCAGCAACAAACCTTCTTCAAATTGGCTCCCAAAACGTGGGGCTAAATAACAATACAACAAAATAGCTTCTTCAGTATTTAATCGACTTTTCGTTTTTGAGTTATGTTATTTACAGACAGACATGTACAAGACTTCTTTTTAAAAACGACCTTTTTTGGATTCAGGGAGCCTCAAAACGTGTATTTTCAGTGAAACCTTGATGTTGAATCTTTGGGTGGAATACAACGTTGAAACCCATCTCGGTCCCATTTTCCAAAATGTAAACAACCTAAGTCGGTCCTGCCTGAAATTAATCTCAATCTAGTTCATAATGCATAATTTTCCTTCCCGTTTTAAAAGACTTGGGACTTGCAGCAGACCTATAGGAACAGCAAAACGATATTGAGGGTTAGTTTAATGTGTTTACGTCAGGTAGATATAAAAGCATTAATTGCTTATTCATCTGTAGCTCATATAGGCTTGGTTGTTGCAGGTTTTTCATGTTTCAACTAAACGGATTTTAACCGCAAAATAAGATGTTATATAAAAACATAGCTCTACTAAATGCATGACATTTTGTAAACTTCACACACAAAGTAGTTGAAAATTCTGTGTATTATTAAAAGCCTTATAACTAATCAAATGAAACATTTTGAAAAACATCAAAATATGTAATTTGTAAAAACGTTTGTATCCCGCCTCTGTGGTGTGGGGGTAACGTCTACCTCACATTCAAGAGGTCTGGAGTTCGAATCTCGCTAAGGGCGAGTTATCTGGATAAGTTTTTTCCCCGGGGGTTTACATTATCTTGAGAAGACGAATGTCGAGTAACATGAACGTCAGGTTCATTTGAACATCATTTCAACCATTTCGTCCGACATGACCTAGAAGGTTAAAGGACGTTAAAGTTAAAAAACCTGATGTGTTACACTCACATGACTTTCTCTACCCTTGTACAAACTATTTTTACAAACGCTTATTCTCCATCTACTTCATATTAATGGAGATATCGAGATGTTAAACTTATTGCTTCTTGTAGAAGAAAGGGGAATTGGTAGGCTTTAAGCGATAGCCAAATATTTTAAGAGCTGGTTGCTATGTGGTGCATTCCATTCTCTTTGTATGTCCAGGACATAAAAAAAAAAAGAATAAGAAATTCCCATTTGAGAAAAAGCATAAGTATTAGAAAATTCAACCAAATAACAAGGAATATCTCGGAAATGGTTCACTAGACAAAAAAATGTATAGGACATAAATTGTGTGTTTTAACGAGATCTACATTTTTTATGTAGAAACATTTTGTGTATCTCTTACGGCTTACCAGTTATGCAAAAGCCATTCAGAAAGAAGAGGACTTTTGGGGACATTCCAGAAAATTCAAGACAAGCATTTTATTTGTCAGGAAAATATCTTAAATATATAACATTTTAATCAAAATCGTTTGAGCCTTTTTAAGAAAATCGATTTTTCAAAAAAATTTTCTATGTAAAGAGTAGTCTGGGGTGGGGAGATTTTCTTCAAAATGTTCGTGTCACATTTATGAAAGATACTGAACCAATGTTCAGTTTGGTATTTATGCGACTTTTCATTTTTGAGTTATGGTCTGCATAGATACAAAGACACATATACAGAGCTTTTTCTAAAAATGCCTTTTTGGATTCAGGGGGCCTCAAAACATGTATTTCCGGTGAAATTTCGGTATCGAATTTAGGGTGGAATGCATGTATAGTAGAGACAGTAAAAATAAATAAATAAAATAAAAAGTAAGAAGGGAAAGAAAAACAAAGTTTGTTCTTTTGTGAAGAGCTACCGCAATGTCGCGGTCACAACCAAGTACTTGCGCTCAGTGCCACTATCAATTTTTCGTAACACGGATGCCACTCCATTTTACACTTCACCATGCTCAGAGCATTGTTACGGATTCGTCCTATATGCCACGGGACCGAGTTGGGTTGTTGACATTTTACTCACGAAAATAACGGGACCGAGTTCAAATACAATACTTCCTCTTACCTACTGTAGATAGGTGGTAGAGAAAGTAAAAAAGTAGACCTGGTTAAAACACACAATTTATCTGAACTTGATCTACGAACACCCCTACGAGATGCTGCAACATAAGTGCTTGTGATACAGAAATGGGGCTAATGGTGTACGCTATTTTGGTTGCACTTGGCTCGCCCACATTCATCAAAATAAACGCCGGTGTAGAGTCCTCTTGAAGTTCTCGCCACGGAAGAGAGAACATGTGCAGGGAGGAGTGGATGAGGCAGAATAAGAAAAATTAAAAAAACCCAGGTAGAAATGGAGCATGTGGGGCGGATTTAACCTTCCAGCAGGGGCTTAGGGTACCGCATCTATTACTGATTTATAAGCCTCAGAATTTAATGGTCGACCGTACGGGATCGCATTACCCACGATCTCCAAACATAATGTGACGTGGAAAACTGCATGAAATACTCACAGCTTCTTATGGCAAAATGAATGTGCTTTAGAAAAGATGCAAGTAATAAACCAAACAAATTAAACAGGGTTCCAGGATCAGGGAATATGAAGCTTGATTTATATTAATTTGTACTATTCCAATAAAATTACAAAATCAAATAAAGTATCACATAATGAATTTCTACTGTCACATTTTAATTTCGATAAAAGTTGACACTAACTAAACAAGACATATCTCGGAAATGGTTCTCTAGACAAAACATGTATATAACATAAAGTGTATGTTTTAACGAGATCTACACTTTTTGTGGATAAAAAGTTTATCTATCTCTTACGGTTTACGAGTTATGAAAATCCATTTACAAAAAAGAGGACCTTTGGGGACATTCCAAGAAAATTCAAGATATACATTCTATTTGTTATGAAAATATCTTAAACATATGATATTTTAATCAAAATCGTGCCATTTTTTGAGAAAATCAAAAATTTTTGAGAAATATTCATTGTAAAGAGTAGTCCGGGTGGGGTTTTTTCTTGAAAATCTTCGTGTCGCATCTTTGAGAGATACTGAACCTAAATACCAAGTTTGGTATTTATCCGACTTTGCGTTTTTGAGTTATGCTGTTCACAGACACACACACGGACCTTTTTCTAAAAATGTTTTTTTTTGTATTTGAGGCCTCAAAACATGTATTTCCGGTGATGTTTCGGTATCGAATTTTTGGGTGGAATGCAATACTTCCCCTACTTACTATACGTAGCAGAGAAAGTAAAAATCTGATGTGTTACGTTTACAGGGCTTTCTCTACCCAATCTTCAACAAACTATTGTATCTACTTCATGTTGTTCCAGATAATATTTGTTCCTTGTAGGTACAAATATTATCTGGAACAAATATTGGAGAATATTGTAGGTTTAAGCGATAGTCAAATATTTTAACACCTGAACGCTATGGCTCTGAAATTCCGTTGTTTGCAATGCCGAGAGAGAGAGAGAGAGAGAGAGAGAGAGAGAGAGAGAGAGAGAGAGAGAGAGATCAGAAAACGAATGACGACTTCCCATTTGAGAAGATCTGATGTGACGCACTCGCATGACTTTCTCTGCCTTCTATCGTTTATTAGTGGCATACAAACTGTTCTTACTAAACCCTATTTTTCTATCTACTTAATTTTAAACCAAATAAACCTTCGCAGAAATATCTTCATTACACATTTCGTTGGAGATATAATGGTTTTATGATAGATGTTTAAGAACTGGACGCAATACCTGCCTTAAAATTCCACACTGTTTCCATGCAATTCCGATAAACAACTGAATGTTAACAGGACTTCAAAAGAATGACCAAGTAATGAACAATTCGAACAATTTATAACGGATATCTCAGAAATGGCTTATGCCACAAACAAAGCTATTTGACATAAATTGTTTGTTTTAAAGAGATCTATAACTTTTGGGTAGTACGTTTTCGTCTATTGCTTGATGTTTAGTAGTTATACAAGATTATACAAAAAGTTTCCGAATGAAGAGGACTTCATAGGTTATTCCCAGGAAATTAAGATGTCATTTTATTTGTAATGTAAATATATTTAATATGTGGAATTTTAATTAAAATCGTTACAGGCATTTTTCAGAAAATAAACATTTTCGAAAAAATATTCCATGTAAAGGGAAGTTTCGGTGGGGAGATTTTCTTTAAAATCTCCATGTGTCATTTTTGTATGGTACTGAACCTAAATACCAAGTTAGGCGTTTATTCGACTTTTCGTTTTTGAGTTATATTGTTCACAGAGGACCTTTTCCTAAAAATGCTATTTTTTTCAGGGGCCTCAAAACATGTATTTCCGGTCGAATTCTTGGCAGGAATGCAATACCTTCTTCACCAACTATGTACAGGGGTAGAGAAAGTAAAAACTATAAGCATTTGAAAATTCAAAACAATAACAAGGAATATCTCGGAAATGGCTAATCCACAAATAGAACTTATTTCACATGAATTGTGTATTTAAACGAGATGTACATTTTTTGTGTAGTAAGCTTTTCAGTTTACCAGTTATGCAAAGGTTATTTAGAATTAAGAGGGCTTCACAGGCTATTCCTACAAAATTCAAGGTATACATTTCATCATGTCTTGGAAGTAATTTTAAAATGGTATAGCAATTTTAATAAAAAAACGTTAGTCATTTTTAAAACATAAAAACTAACGACCAATTTTACATGTAAAGGGTAGTTGGGTTGTGGATTTTATTGAAAACTTCGTGTCGCATTGCTTGAGATGGTGAACTTAAATATCAAGTTTGGTATTTAACCAATTCTTCGTTTTTCAGTTATGCTGTTCACAGCCACACACACCTATCTTTTTCTAAAAATTCTTTTTTGGGGGATTTAAGGGGCCTCAAAACATATATTTCCGGTAAAATATCATCGAGTTTTTGGGTGGAATACAACATAAACACTCTTACTGTACGTAGTAAAGAAAGCAAAAATCTGATATGTTACATTCATATAACCTTCTCTGCTAGCTATTCCTGTAAAATCTTAATTTTGTACCTGCTTCAAGTTAATCGAGGTAAGTGCTCGCAGAAATTCAGTTACTACACATTTCATGTGTATGATATAGCATTGTTTTATATATATATAATTACGAAGGGCGTCCAATGAGTAAGTTTCCCTATTTTATAGAAAACATTACACACAATTGATCATGTTGAATTAACTTTATTTATATTGTACAATCCTTCTGTTACTTTTCCAAGCATTTTTGGGGACGTGAAACAAGTTTTTCCAAGTCGGTGTTGTACCAGGTTGGGCCTTGTGCTCGCAACCAGCTGTTCACTTCTGATTTATCTTCGTCACGGTGTTAAAGTGCTTACTTCCATGATGACCTTTGAGCCAGGGGAACATGTGAAGATCACTTGGAAAAAGATCTGGTGAGTATGGAGGATGCGAGAAAACTTCCCAGTTGAATCTTCTGAGCTCTGCCTGGGTCAAGATTCAACTTGGAACTTTTCTCGTATCCTCCGTATTCACCGGAGCTTGCCTCAAGTGATTTTCACATGTTCCTCCAACTCAAAGGTAAGTATTTTTAACACCGATGATCCCCCCAGGGGCCTGCTTTGCAGGTACGGGTTTTTGGCGCACCCGGGGTCCCGAGCCACCCTGACTTCCTCGATTTGGGCTCCTCCCAGTGGTGAGGGAGTCAGCCAAAACGCCCACCCACGTGTCGGCCGTGCGTGGAGACCCGTGTCGGTGGAAAGGATTATCCTGGTTGGTTGAGGGATGCGTGTCTGAGCCTGGTTTGTTCTTTTTACATTTTTCGGGGAAGATACGCATTTCCAATACGCCGCTTCGGTTTCTGCTTCACTTAAACGGGCGGCTAGGGACTAACCCACCCCTAGCCAATCGGCCAGGACTAGGTATTTAACCGAACTCCAGGGTGAGTGGGACGGCGCGCCCGCTATATCCCCTGTGTAGCCCTGTCATCCCAGTGGGATGACTCCTTGTTGGGCTCCGTGGTGGGTGGGGAGCACTGGGGGATGAAACATAACTTATCTTTTCATGGCAAATCTCAATCCGAAACGAAGACGGCACGTTCAAGAAGATAAAGAGGTAACTGAGGTGTCATCTGCGCGTTACCTATTAATTACCCGGTTGGAAGAGGCTCAGTCCTTTCTGAAGGTTAACCCGTTTGTGATTCAGTCTAGTCTTGACAACATAGCCGGTCCTGTTAAGTCCTGTACGCGCCTTAGAACCGGTTCTCTCCTTGTTGAGACTTACACATCCGCGCAGTTTGAAAAGTTGTTGAAGGCCAAACTCCTCCACGGATATCCTGTGCGAGTGGAGAAGCACCGCACCCTGAACTCCTCAAAGGGTGTTATTACCACCCACTTGTTGGATGGAATGCCGGAGGAAGAGATCCTGGGTTACCTTTCGGACCAGGGTGTCACCTCTGTGTATCTTGTGCGAGCTAAACGTGAAGGACTGGAGGTGCCTACGCGTACGCTTTTCCTCACGTTTGATCTGCTCGATCTCCCTCAGAAAATTAAGGCGGGCTATGAAGTAATTCCCGTTCGGCCCTATATTCCACGCCCTATGCGTTGTTTTCAGTGTCACCGCTATGGCCACACTAAATTTGCTTGTAAGCTCTCCGTTCCAGTTTGTGTCACCTGTAGTAAGGAAGCCCACGATGGAGCTTGTCCATCTGCCCCTTGCTGTGTAAACTGCCGTGGTGCTCATCCGGCGTCTTCCCGCGATTGTCCTAGCTTCTTGGACGAGAAGGCAATTCAGGAGCTGCGAGTGAAAGAGCGTTTATCTTTCGCTGAAGCTCGCAAACGTCATCTTGCCGGACAGCCTTCCGTCCTGAAGTTTGGTACGTTTAGCTCCGTGGTTTCACGCCAGGTACCAAAGCGGGATATGGGTACCCAAACGTTACCTGTAGCCTCCAAAGCGGTCGCGTCTTCTAGCATTACAGTACCCTCTTCGAAATCAACCAGCTCCGCAACCATTCCTGTTAGTACGGCAACCCGGAAATTCAAAACGCAGCCGAAGCGTAGTGATTTCCTTAAGGACCCTCCAGCCTCTATCAGTGACCGCTCTGCATTGAAAACCAGTTCTCCCTCGCCTCCTAGGCGGTCACGCTCTCAGGATGCTAGAGGGCGTAGTCGGGCTCAGCGGGGTTCTCCTCCTGTGCCCGCTGTCAATCGTTTTGCAGCACTATCCTCTGCCTCAGGTGAAACTGAGTCTCTTCCTTCCCAGGAGCCAATGGAACAAGAGTCCAATACTTCTCAAAGCCCTAGTCCCACGCGCAACCAGAAGGGCAAGTTGAGGCGACCACCTGCAGTGAAGTGATCTTTCTAATCCACCTCTCGCATTTCCTTCCGGATGTCCATTCTTCAGTGGAATACACGTGGCATACGCGCTCATAGGGCCGAGCTACAGTTGCTAACCCACTTGTTTTCTCCCAGCGTTTTGTGTTTACAGGAGACTAAACTTCGGCCGCAAGACAGTTTTTCATTTTCTGGTTTTCTTCCAGTGCGCTTTGACCTACCACCGGCAGCTGGTACCCCTGCGCATGGGGGTGTCATGCTCCTCCTTCGTGATGCCCTTTTTTACCAGCCTCTGGTACTTACCACTACCCTGCAAGCTGTTGCTGTTACTTTGATTTTACCAGGCTTTTCTTTTACCCTTTGTTCCATATATATACCGCCTTGTTCTCCCTTCGCTGTTGCGGAATTCGCTCATCTCGTATCCCAGCTCCCAGCGCCTTACCTCCTGCTGGGAGACTTTAATGCGCACCACCCTCTTTGGGGTTCACCCCGGGCTTGCGCAAGGGGGAACCATCTTGCTGGGTTTTTCCTTACCACCAACCTTTCTCTTCTCAACACAGGTGAACCTACTTTTATTTCCGATTCTACGGGCGCTTTTTCTCATTTGGACTTATCTGTTTGTTCAGCACAGCTTGCACATCGTTTTCAGTGGAGTGTAGTTTCTGATACCTTTTCTAGCGATCATTTTCCTTGCCTTATCAGCTTACTTTCACACACTTTCCCATCGCCACGTGTGTCTACTTGGCAAATTCACAGGGCGAACTGGTTACTTTATTCCAGTTTAGCTGTTTTCGACGACCGCCCTTTCTCCGAGGTTGACGGGATAGTAGCCCATTTTACTTCGGTCGTTCGTTCCGCTGCGGAACGTGCTATCCCTCGTTCGTCTTCCCACCCGAAGCGTTTGCCTGTCCCTTGGTGGACCGACGACTGTCGCTCGGCGATCCGTGCGCGGAGGGCGGCCCTTCGGGTGTTTCGGCGCCACCCTACGCTTGCTAATTTGATAACTTTCAAGCAACTGCGCGCCAGAGCTCGCCGAATTATACGGACCAGTAAGAGGACATCCTGGATCCATTTTGTGGAGTCCTTTAATCACTTCACACCGTCATCTGTCGTCTGGGACAAGCTTCGTCGTGTGACAGGCAAAGTGTCACCGCTTACCATTCCTGGGCTTAGAATTAATAATGCCACCATCGTTTCCCCTAGTGCTGTTGCTGACACGTTGGGCGCTGCTTTTGCGGGAAATTCCAGCTCATCTCATTACCACCCGGACTTTTTGTCTCTTAAGAACCGGGTTGAATCCCATGTACTCTCCTTTTCCTCTGTTAACCGCGAGTGTTATAACGCCCTGTTCACTATGCCGGAGCTAGAGCGGGCCATGGGCTCCTCCAGGCCTTCAGCTCCTGGGCCGGATGGTGTCCACCTTTTAATGCTACAGCATCTTTCTGCCGCTGGAAAACGTTTTCTTTTGCAGATCTATAACCGTATCTGGACAACCGCCACGTTCCCGTCAGCTTGGCATGAGGCCACCATCGTCCCAATTTTAAAACCTGGCAAGGATCGCCATCTACCTTCCAGTTATCGTCCAATCTCTCTCACCAGTTGCGTCTGCAAGGTGATGGAGCGCATGATCCACGGGCGCTTGACGTGGTGGCTTGAATCTCAAGGTCTGCTGACTAACGTTCAGTGTGGATTTCGTCGCTTCCGCTCAACAGTCGACCACCTGGTTTCGTTGTCTACTCACATCATGAATGCTTTTCTGCAGAAAAGTCAAACGGTCGGTGTCTTCTTTGACCTCGAGAAGGCGTATGACACTTGCTGGAGGTACGGTATTCTTCGTACCCTCCATAATTGGGGCATTCGTGGTCGTCTGCCCCATTTTATTCGGGAGTTCATGAAGGAAAGAGTCTTTCGCGTACGCGCGGGTTCGGTTTTATCCCGTGTTTTTACTCAGGAGAACGGAGTACCGCAGGGCTCCGTCCTCAGCGTCACACTCTTTGCCATTGCAATCAATCCCATTGTCAATTGTGTTCCCCCTGGTGTTTCGTCTTCATTGTTCGTGGATGATTTCGCTATTTACTGCAGTTCTCGGCGCACTTGTCTCTTAGAACGCCGCCTCCAACTGTGTCTTGACCGCCTCTACACTTGGAGTGTCGAAACCGGCTTTAAGTTCTCTGCCGAGAAAACAGTCTGCATTAACTTCTGGCGCCGTACAGCGTTTCTTTCGCCTTCTCTCCGTCTCGGTCCAGATGTTCTTCCTTTCGTTGATGAGACGAAATTTTTGGGGTTGATTTTTGACCGGAAGCTTAGCTGGTCTTCCCATATCTCCTATTTAAAGGCAAGGTGTGAACGCTCTCTTAATGTTTTACGCGTTTTAAGTGGCACTTCCTGGGGAGCTGATCGTACTGTTCTTCTCAGACTGTATCGCTCTCTGGTCCGTTCAAAACTTGATTACGGCTGCATTGTCTACTCCTCTGCTCCACCGTCGATCGTGAATCGCCTCAATACTACCCATCACCGTGGTATCCGGTTGAGTATTGGTGCTTTTCCAACGAGCCCTGTCATCAGCCTGTGTGCGGAAGCTGCTGAGCCCCCACTATCTTATCGCCGCGATGTTCTTCTCAGTCGTTATGGTTGTAGTCTCTCTAGTCTGCGGGGACATCCGTCTTTTACTCAGTTTTTTAATGATTCCTTGGACCGTCAGTACTCGTCGCACTCCTTGGCCTTACGTCGTCCTGGTGTTCGTTTCCGCTTGCTCCTTCGACAGTTGGACGTCACCTTATCGGCAACGTTTCCCATGGGGGAAACAGTTTTTCCCCCATGGCTCCAACCCGAGGCCGCCGTTAATCTTGATTTGCTCTCCCTGCCGAAGTCGACGACGCCAGCGTCTGTTCTTTGCTCGGCCTTTTTGGTTATTAAGGAGCAGTATGGGGGTTGTGGTTTTATCTACACTGATGGCTCTAAGGATGCTAGGGGAGTAGGATGCGCTTTTATTCATGGCCGCCACAGTTTTAGCTTTCGGCTTTCACCGCAGTGCTCTATTTTTACAGCTGAGCTGTTTGGCATTTACCAGGCTCTTTTATACCTCCAGCGGAATCCTTTGCGGGAGTGGGTTCTTTGCTCGGATTCGCTGAGCGCCCTCCAGAGCATCAGATCGCTGTACAGTTACCACCCTCTTGTACAGCGTGTCCAGGTTTGCCTCCACTCGCTCGCCAGTGTTGGAGTTACTTTGTCCTTTTTATGGGTTCCTGGTCACGTGGGCCTACCAGGCAATGAAGCTGCCGATGCTGCTGCAAAGGCCGCCCTTTTATCTCCCAGTTGTTTTAGCTCTTGTGTACCTTCTGCTGATTTTAGCTCATTTTTACATGGTTCCATAATTTCACGCTGGAGGGTTGCCTGGGCTGGTGTTCAGGGCAACAAACTTCGGGAGGTAAAGCCCGTTCCTGACACCTGGAGTACTTCCTCGCGTGCCTCGCGTCGCGAGGAAGTCATTTTAGCCAGACTGCGCATCGGGCACTGTCGTTTTAGTCATGCTCATCTTTTGTCCTCAGACCCTGCCCCGGACTGTGCTCATTGTTCTGAGCCGCTGTCGGTTCGACATGTTTTGCTCCGATGCCCTTTTTTAGCTCCGATACGTGCGTCCTTGGGCTTGCCATCAACCCTCTCTGAGGTGCTGGCGGACGCTCCCAGTGCTGCGGATCGTGTATTAAGTTTTATTCGTCATAGCGGTATGGGCACCCGGGTTTGATAACCTAGTTTTATATTTATGTTTTAATCGTACGTTTTACCGCTACTGCATTTTGTCTTATATTCGTTTACCTACTCGCTCTCCATTTCACAGTTGCTGGCAATTTTGTGAAGCTTTCCTTGTTTCGTTTTAAACCGCGGGGTTCCTACATGCGTTCATGCATCTTATTTTCACTTTGCCTGGGCGCTAATGACCGCAGCAGTCGTGCGCCCTAAAACCCCACTACTACTACTACTACTACTACTAACACCGATGATGAAGTAAAATCAGTGAATAGCTGGTTGCGAGCACAGGACCCGACCTGGTACAACACTGGCTTGGAAAAACTTGTGTCATGTCCCCAAAAATGCTTGGAAAAGCATGTTCAATATGTGTAAAAGTAACAGAAGGATTGTACAATATAAATAAAATTAATTCAACATGATCAATTGTGTGTAATGATTTTTATAAACTAGGGAAACTTACTTATTGGACGCCCCTCGTACATACATATATGCATACACTCTTTAGGAATTAATATATTTTGGCATTTAAATGTGTGTCATATTTTGAATTTTTCTCCTGTCTCTAATTATGTTTTGTGGGGTTGTTAGGTTGAAATGCCAATACCCTGCAGGATATACCTAATAAAGCACCTCAAGGAAATTTCAAGCAATCGATATCCTCCGCCCCGCAGATGCTCATCACGGCGATTAACATATTTCGGCAGGGGGATTCCAATTTAGATAATAAAATGTAATTTGCCAGCGTCTATCTAGAGCAAGGCAGAGCTGCTCCATTTAGCTTCAAGCAGTCTGCAGATGTCTCTTAAACCTTGATTTACATTTCCAGCTTTAAGGAAACAACCTCTATGAAAGGACAAACAATTCAATGGACCGATTCGTTTCCTAAGACACAGATGTTCTGCTAACCTTTTAACCGGATTACGTTTATGGACGATTCATCGTCCATTGAAGGGAAATAGTGTGCAGTAATACTGAATAACCAATGCTATTTGGCAATCGCCTTCGTCCAACAACTGGGTTACGTGTTTCCGAAAACCTATATTTTGTACTAAGACTTTTTATTGGCGTGTGCCAAATTCTCAATACCAGGTTCAGCATAAAGCTGAAAACATTATTGATATAAGTTTCTATTCAATTTGATGAAAACGTCTGAAATGTTGTATTCACATGACTTTCGCTTACTTCTTGTTAATCGTAATAAACTTTCGTTACAGATTTCCTTGTAGCTACAAGAATACAGTAATAGCGATAGAAAGATTTTAAAGCGGACCACCATGTAATGATTTTGAAACGCTATGGTGTTTGTAACAACCACACAAAAATAAATAAATAAATAAATGGTGGCTTACCACTCGAAAAACCGAGCAGTCTGCAGACCACATTCGGGAGGTCGTGGGTTCGAATCCCGCGATCGATGTTCCTAACCCATGGTTTTTTCGTGGGTTTCCCGGGTCGCTAGGTGAATGCTGGGAAGGATCATTACCTCCCCGGATTTCTCTCTCCCTCATTTTCTCTTATTTTATCTTCCTCTTTCACGCTACAGGTTAACTCCGGGTGTGCGTGTCGGTTGGCTGCGGACAGATGGCGCAGTCTTGCGCGTTGGAACTCCCTCTCGGCCCCGTCAGATGGTGGCCCGAGCCCCGCTGCTGGATCGAGCTTTCCCCGGTCTCCGCTGGAGGGAAGCTGTCGTTGAGTGTTCTCCGGCCGCGTGATCAAAATTGTAACGTTTAGGGAACTCTCCGCATCTCTGTCGTCTGCTTCGGCCGGTCCTCCAGCCCATACGTCTCCTGTGTTCCGTCATTTCATCCCTTCCTCCCGGGGGTGTATGCACAATGGATCCCTTGCGGCTCGAGGAGCTAGGTGTTCCCTGTGTCAGCTAATTCTAATGTTACATTCACATGACTTCCTCTACCCTCTATCGCTTATTAGCGGGCATACAAACTATTCCTACTAAAGTTTATTTTTCTATCTACTACATTTTAATCCAAATAAACCTTTACAGAAACATGCCTTACACATTCCGTTATAGATATAAAGGGAACAGCGATAGTCAAATGTTTAACAACTGGACCCTATATGCTGCCTAAAAATTGCATACTCTTTCGATGTGGTGTGGGAGTATAACACGTTGGATGCTGGGTTCGTTGTGAGTGCGGGGGTGTGTGTTGGGTTCGTAGGTTCTTAGCCCCTCATGAGTTCGTTCCCCTTTCAGTGGTAAGGTAATATGCGACCGGGGAAGGATTCCTATCTCAGGTATATAAGCAAAGAAGGCACAGGTAACCAGTAGACGATCTTCAGTTGCTGGTCACTTTATTCTCGCCAAAAACACACTTCCTCTGTCCCGCACACAAGACACAAGCCGTTCGCTACAGTTATGATGATTTATTAAGTCGCTGTCACCTAATCGACGTCCTCGTTCCTCGCTGTAACACGCTAATTTATCTGATTATCACTTATTCTCTTGCACGACGCTATACTTGAACATTGTTAAGGTAGACTTAGTTATTTCGCCGACCAAGAGAGAGTGATTTTCGTCTTCGCGGCTCCTACCTCGTTCTGTCTAGGATCGTTTCCTATTTCACGTCCATTTTCTAGGCGACTTGGTTAGGTGCCTAACCACGTGACTTATCACATCAGTTATTTGCTACTTTCTTTTCTACACTTAATTCCTATTGGCGGTTCTCCTACCAAGACTAGTGTGAATTGCTATTTTCAATCTGGAATATTTTATGGCCTGTCGCTCATTTCTAGCGTTGGTTTTTCTGCTCCGGTGAATTTGGAGACCGATTAAGCACATGCATCTTGGTGCCGATCGGTCACGTTGGAATGTTCTGCTCTTGTTCATACAGCCACATAGTCGGCAGAATTCTTAAGAGACAGGAGACCTTTCCAGTGTGTACCGTTATAGCCACAAGCACCTTTAACAGCTGGTCTACCCTTCTGCAAACTTTAGCTCGTTTGAAATTTCATTCCTTATGCTACAAATGTGACTAATTTTATGTGTACTTATTCTATTTATTATCCATGTATATATATATATATATAATTGTCAGGTGCGTGTTTCTGCTTCAGATGACATCACGAGAAACAACTGAATGTTGTAAGGACTTTAAAGAATGACCAAGTAACAAACAATTCCAACGATTAATAACGGATATCTCGGAAATAGCTTAAGCCACAAAAACATTATTTGAACTAAATTGTGTGTATTAAAGACATCTACATTTCTTGTGCAATACGTTTTTTATCTGCGCTTAACGTTTACCAGTTATACAAGATGATACAGAATTCCTTCCGAATGAAGAGGACTTCAGAGTTTATTCCCAGAAAATTCAAGATATAAATTTTGTTATGTAAATATCATTAATATATGCTGTGTAAATCAAAATCCTTAGAGCCAATTCTTAGAAAATAAAATTTTTCGAAAAATCTTCCATGTAAAGAGTAGTTGCGGTGGGGATTTTCTTGAAAATCTTCAAGACGCATCTTTAGAAGGTATTGAACCTAAATACCAAACTTGGTGTTTATACGACTTTTCGTTTTTAAGTTATTCTGTCCACAGACACACACACACGGATATTTTTCTAAAAATGCTTCTTTTTATTCAGGGGGCCTCAAAACATGTATTTTCGGTGAAATTTCGGTATCGCATTTTAGGGTAAAATGCAATACATTCTCTACCTACTATGTACATGGCAGAGAGAGTAATAAAAAACTGATGTATCACACTTGCAGACTTTCTGTACCATTACACCTTCACATAATAGTTTATACAGGGTTATTTAAAAATAAGGAACAGACTTTAAATATTTATTTCTAATGAACGACAATAGATGACGACACATGCAATACACCACTGAATAGAGAAAAGTTCAATTATTTTTATGCGTTCAAAATAAGCAGCATTTGTTATGCGAGGACGACCAGTGCTTTTCCGTTTGCATACGCAACCATCTTCTACGAATTTATTGTATCAATTGTAAATTTGTTTATGACGAGGAGGCACGTTGCAATGAAACAATGGATTCACTCTTTGCATACTGCAGCACACAAAACGACTTTTCCTGTGGCGTCGCCATTTTCTCGTAAACAAACAACCGCTTGTAGGCACTGAATGGAACTAATAGATGGGGCTTAAAACTTTGAACTTTCTTTTGTTCAATGATGTGTCATATGTGTCGCTATCTATTGTTGTTCATTAAAAATGAATATTTAAAATCTGTTCTTTCTTTTTGAATAATCCTGTATATTATAGTATTCATCCAAAATATTACTCTTTTATTCACATTACTTACAGCGAATTTTTGACTAGAAATAATTTCAAATTAAGCAATGTGGACGCAGTTTGACTCACAATACGGAGAATAAAACACAAATATTGGCATATTGTAAATCAGTTTTACCGACACGGGTAGTCGAGAACGTTAAGTCACGTACTCGTGAACGGGAGGTTCATACCAGGACCGTCCTCTCTGACTGATATTTATTTTTCCCAGGTTTTCCTTAGTCTTCATAACTGGTAAATGCCATAAGGTATCCTAAACTGAGACCTTAAATGTTCCCTTCCCAAATGTCCTTTCCCAATTATGATTTCATGCCATGTATGATCAGTAGAGGGCGGATTTGAATGAAGTGGTCCGTGATTTGATTATCGCTTAAAGCCTACCATATTCCGCTTGCACCTACAAGAAAATTAGCAATAAGATAGTTACTGCAAATGTTTATCTGGATTAACATGAAGTAGATGGAGAATAAGGGTTTGCAAATTATAAGAGTAGAGAAAATCATGTGAGCACAACACATCAGATTTTTTTCAAGTCAGTCGTAGAGACACATAAAGACTGAGTGGAATCTATTGTTAGATAAATGTGGAAACCTTACGGAAGAAAAAACATTATTTCTATCTGGGGAAATGACCAGTTTTTCTGCTCCCAAATGAATAGCGCTACGCTGCGTGTTCCCCTGAAGACTTATATTACACGCCACACCGTAAGGTCAGAGCAGTTGCCTACATAGCACGGCAGAGCCAGGCAAAACTCGGGTTTGTTGTAGCCATTAGATGGGATCCCTATAGCGAGTGTCATACCGTTGTTTGCTAATTGACCCATGCCGCGTATTATGAGCCAACAAAATTTTAGTGTCTTGAATATCTTGGTTTTATGAACTGATAAGTTTACAGCATGTAGGACGAGGAAATATTATCGAATAGTAAAGATGCAGTATTTTTAACACTTAAAATAATTTCAGTCTAATTATATAATATATAAATTCAATAACCTCTCGGCTTAACGCAATATGTGTATGTAACAATATAAAAGTGTATATTACAGTCATTGTATATGTTTATATTATTGTATCCATGTGTAATAATGTTATGTGAATATATTACATAATTTAATAATGTAGGTGCTGTGAGAAATAAGTTTAAAGTTGCTAACAATGAGGTAACCTTGAGGCAATAATGAGTTTGAGAGTTTAATAATACTACTTCTGATTATTAGAGTAACAATAATGTAATTTTAGTGACAGTTTATAAAATAGCCAATCAACAACCAGAAAAAGCTTTAGTTAAATGAAGGTATTCTATTGGATTAGGAATAGCCAATCACAGACTTGAAATACAGAAATTTACAAGTTTAGACAGTTGAAATCAATTCAGTTGCCTGCAGACAGTGGTCATAACTGGGTGCGTTGCTTGTGCGTCCTCGAGAGATTTAATACGTATTCGTGTGAGACGAAAAATAAGTTTACGTGTTAAAAAGTGTAATTAATTAATAAAATGAATCTCACATCTCTCTATATCAGTGAAGTGTTATTTAAATCGTGTCAAGCATTATTAAAAGGAATGAAGTAAAATTATAATTGTCTAAGGCTACATTCTTAGTTGCACCACAACCCTGCCAAGAGAAACGTGTCTCTAACAATAATACTGACGCAGCAGAGGCAAACATAAATATTTATACTTAAAGAAACAGTCAAAATTACAAAGTTAATACTTTTTTTAAACTTGGGGTAAAGGCCATCTGAAAGTACATTTGGGGCGAAGGCTACCGGAAACTGTTTACCATACGTGCAGTTGCAACTACTACAAGTTCGGCTCCCCAACAGTTGAAATATAATACAACTCCTTCAATACAACATACAAAATAAATAAATAAACGACTTCAAATTTGCTTCCATACATAGCAGTAGCAAACATTTTCTCAAGACTGAATGCTGAATACCTCGTAGAAAAACATTTTTTCGACGATAATGCTTTTTTGATCCACTTCCCGTTCATAATGTCCCCGCGAAAAGTTGAAACACCCGCATTCAGCATTGGTAACCTAGCCTACCTTTGTGTTTTGTTTATTCTACAGCACGTATGTGCATGAACTATATTAAATCCTCTAAATTGTTTTATATATATTTTTGGAGACCTGGAGTATAATCATTGTTGATAATTAAATTTTACCATTTAAATATTGGCTGCGTATTTACTTCCTTTTTATTTGTTAATATTTACTTACTATTTAATTCATGCGCAGCTTAGTATGACCCGCAAGTTATTGATTTCTTACGGTCAACAACCAGGCCTGGATAATCGATTGCCAGTTCGCCGCCAAGGATAATGTTAGTGACCTTGGTTCTGGAACCCATGTTCAGCAGCTAATAGTAATTAATTTTAATGAAAGTATGTTTCTATTACTCACTATCGTGAAAAAAATAATGCGCAGTGACTTACCACGTGTGACTTTTTAAATCGCGAATGGCGACTTAACTTTATACGAGGGGCGTCCAATAAGTAAGTTTCCCTATTTTATAAAAAAACATTGCACACATTTGATCATGTTGAATTAATTTTATTTATATTGTACTATACTTCTGTTACTTTTCTACACAGTCAACATGTTTTTCAAAGCATTTTTGGGGACGTGACACAAGTTTCTCCAAGTCAGTGTTGTACCAGGTCGGTCCTGTGCTCGCAACTAGCTGTTCACTGATTTGACTTCATCATCGGTGTTAAAAGTGCTTACCTTTGAGTTGGAGGAACATGTGAAAATCACTTGGGGCAAGCTCCGGTGAATACGGAGGATACGAGAAAACTTCCAAGTTGAATCTTGACCCAGGCGGAGCTCAGAAGATTCAACTCGGAAGTTCTCTCGCATCCTCCATACTCACCAGGTCTTTTCCCAAGTGATTTTCACATGTTCCTCCAACTCAAAGGTAAGCACTTTTAACACCGATGATGAAGTAATTTACAAAAAATACAAGATATAGATGCATGTTATTAGTCCCGCAAATATCTTAAACATATGGCATTTTAATCAAAATCGTTAGATATTTTTGAGAAATTAAAAATAACGATGGTTTTTCCTTTAAATGGTAGTTTGGACAGGAGGGTTTTCATGAAAATTTTCGTGTCGCACCTTTGGAAGATGCTAACTCATAAATTATTTATAATAATTTTGTAGCTATGATGTTTACAGACACACATTGACATTTTTCTTAAAAACATCTATGGATTATAGGTGTCTCAAAACGCGTATTTCCGGTGACATATTTATATAAAATTGTTGGGTGGAATACAGTATTTCTGCCTATTATATGCAGGGGTAGAGAAAGCAAAACTCGTATAAACCTAACGCAAATCTCATCTAACGGGGAGCATCAGGTGATTATTATTATTATTATTATTATTATTATTATTGTGTAATTGAAAGTTATAAGTAAATATTTTAATATTTACAAACATCTGAGTCAGAACAGATTTATTATCAGTTTTGGAAACATCATCATATGTCCGCACTGCAGGGAGAGGGAGAGAAACACCTCACAATTAATGCATTAACGGAATCGGGGATGCAGGTTTTAAATACATGTTCAGTGTCGTGAATGAAACTATTTTAAAATACAACAACTAATAATAATCATCATCATCATTACCCTACAAGATTTAAACAGATTGGCCCCGTAGCTCAGTCGGTAGAGGAACTGCCTGCTATGCGAGGGGTCCCGGGTTCGATTTCCGGCTGGGAGGTGGGAGTTTTTTTCTACCCAAGATTAATCTGTAACCTCCCCAGTGTCTGGAAGTATGAATAGAGTGTGAATGTGTGCATGATCTGATGATTAAAGGCGGGGTATAAATGGACCTAAAAATAGTTTTAAACTGTTTCTCTCTGCTCCACCTTCAAATTTTAATTGCTGAATCCATGTTTTCGGTGGTATTCCAAGAGACCTTCTGCCTACAGATTTGTATTTCAATATTTTTATCTATTTTAAATACATGCTCCTACCGTTTTTACCTATATTGTTATTTTCTGGTTTTTATTATAACATGTTTATTTATTTGCGAATATTTTCGCTATTTTTTGTCTAACAGAGTATATCCGGCAACTGCTCTTAAACATTTCATCTCAGCCACTTCAATACATCTTAATAAATATTTTGTTACAGTCTAGCATTCGGAGGCGTATAATATTGGTACTGCTAAACTTTTATCATAGTTTCATTCCCTAATATTGCATTATTTTTGTACTGCCACATATATTATGAAATAAATTTTACTTTGTAGTGAGTTATATTCATTTGTCATTGTTTCATTTGAATAACGCCTTTAACTTTTGTTAATATAGGGGGCTTAGACATTTTTAAACAACTAACTCGTTGTCTGTAGATTTTGTTGTTGGTTTTTACTGATCTTCATTGGGAAACACATTCATATTCACATTTGTGGAGGGTAGGAAACAATTCCAATTAAAGAAAAATTCCCCGTCCCAGCCAGAAATCGAACCGGAGACCTCTGGTATGGAAGTCAGAAGGTAGACCACTCGAGTACAAAAGGAGTTCAGTGATATCCCTATAATTTCCTAAGAATACTCCTAAATAATTGAAGTTCATTATTTGTTTTAAGCTGTGCTATTAAATATAGGTAATATTTGCTCTTACCGAGTCTTTTCCATGCATTGCTATTATTTTATTTTTATTTGGTGAAATTACTAATAGCAGATTATGATAGAAGGGGTAAATGTAGGGTTTTATTTTGCGAGTAGGAATGTTTGCGAAACGAAGGCCGTTTCGCAACCCCACGAGCAAAATAAACCACTTTAACACGTGTGGCATATACTATTTTTTAGACAGCGCTCGAATTTGTAAATTATAAATAATATTATATTGATTCGTGAAACTAACAGATCACGTTTAGAACCTGGTGCTTGAAACAAGAGAAATTATGTTAAAAAAGAAGATGTCATATGTGTTTTTGATTTGCTAGAAGTTATTTTCAGTGAAATTATTTTCAAAATGTTTTGTCTTACACTAGGCAGTGAAGCGATTAAATGCTATACGTTCATATTGCTTTCTGTTTTTCGGGGGGTGAGTAAGTACTTCTAGTGTTATTGTTTCTGCTGCTCCTGTAATTTCAGTTTCTTCTGAATTCATAATTGCTGCCATTTAATCTTTATGTAGGTTATACTAGATAAAAGAATAAGGTTTATATAAAAGAAAGCAGAAGTATGGAAGTATAGCGTATAGGTTAACTCTACAACTAATTACTATAAATTGAAGTATGACGATTTGTATTGTGAACAGATAATGCGAGCGCCACGAGAAATTAATAATGTAAAAAGACATAAAAATGAAACCTTATCAAACCAAGTCGAGTTATTAAACATGTGCAAATATAAAGTGTAATTGCCATGTGATTGGACTTGAAACCAAAGTTGGTCACAATTATCGCACTAGTGTGATAATATAAAGCTTTTAGCTCATGTGTCTAAAAATTATATTGTGGAAATACATTACTTATGTTATTATTGTTGTTTAACGAAGCTGACAACTCCATGAGTTATATGAACGTCGCCAGTATATCGGAACTTTGTGAAGGAGTTCTTGCGTATGCCAGTAACATTTAGGCATAAGGTACAGGACCTTTATTGAACCCCTAACTTGGGCACAGAAAGCCAGAAGTGATCCCAATTTTGCTTTAGAAGCAACAACATTAATGCAGTCCACCCACTCCTTAAACAACATGATATTGAACTCTGCTGTGAAGGAAACAGCTGGTAATGATGTAGCCCATTAATTTAAAGGCAGATAACACTCGACTGGCACAGACAGAGGTTTCCAAGGAGATTGACCCCTCACAAGCCCGGATATAAAAACGATCTGGTTTGCGTAAACTGATCGTAAAGCATGGGCTATATTCGTGCAATCAAAACATAGCCTATGAAACGATCCAGAAACTTAACTCCCCTCTCTACTTATTCTTGGGGCTAGCCCCTCCTGGTGTTCCATTTGCTGCACGAGAGTAAACAGTTTAGAAGTTCCTGTACTCTTTCTTCTGGCCTGGCTTTGTTTAGACGAGACTGAGAGAAGGAAGGCTTCATGCATTTCGATACGCGATAATGTGAAAGTGAAGGCTAATGCGGTGGGATGCTATTTGCTCCATAAAGTGTAGGATTATGCTTATTGATTGCTGATATTGCTGCAGTCGGAGCGTAGAGGTCTTTTAACTCAGGGTCGATGATGCCCAGGGAAATACATATATCGCGTCTCTCGCTTAAAAAACAGTACAGGTTAAATGGGGCGCACTGTTGCCATATGTACTCTATGTACATTCACAAATTTGGCGTCCAGGTGCGATAGGCCTTCCAATTTAATGTCACGTTGCTATTTAAGGCTGTTGTAAGACATTTAATTTTCACCTGCACTGTGTCTCCTCTTGGTATGTTTAGTTCTTCGAAATGCGATTTTACAGGCTTAAAATGTGTATTATTACAGAAATATGGAGATAAAAAACAATAAGAGCTACATTTTGGTTTAATCTTGTTTACCCTTGTCAAAGACACATTCAACGTGGATGGAATGTTTTCAAACAGCAAAGAATGAAGGATACGCCACACTCCGTTTTGCGCTGTTCCATTATATTGCAATAACTTAGCGGGTTTTTGTTTCCCCCACACTATTTTTTATGGGTCCTTAGAGGTCCTCTCATTCGTTCCTTTTGTGCTATACACTAATGTTTCTGAACACCCGGGTAGCCTTAGCTGTTTCTTTGACTGCCTTACTAACACTCATTTTACTTGAAAGTTACTCTGACACATTCATTATTAATTTGCGTTTCTTCCTAGTTTACCAGCATTTCCTCTCTTTCTAGCTTCTCCCTACAAAGCCATAAATACTTACGTAAAATGTTAAATAAATAACCTACACAACGCTTCAAGTGTTCCATATGCTGTAAACGTATACACTTCCTTACAACTGATGTTAACCTATGTGTCTTTTACCTCGCCCCAGGCGCCTGTTATCTGAATAGATGGATGACGTTTGTTAGCCATGCACAATTAACGCAAGAAGTTACAGGCTTCCGGCTGCTTTTAAAAACTGTCTCCAACACACCTGAACATTTTCTCTCGCTTGGTCCCCGTTGTAACCTAATAACAAAGAAGTTTCTCACTAGCTGACTTTACTACTGAATAGATATAGACTTTTCCAAAAATATTTGATTTAAAAAATTATAACGCTCATCTTATTATATACATAGAGAATTCAAACTGGACAGGTATTAGCACTCTAGTTTACTCTAGCCAAGAAAGAAATATAGTTGAGTTATGCCCTCTAGTTTATTAGTTACTGCGTTATAAGCACAGAAAAAGCCAATATCTGAATTTCACTGAAAAACTCGTTTTATTTAGAAATCTGCGACACATATCTATACAGGCTCTAAACATTAATTCTTGCAAGTTTAAGGGGAATATGGGAATATGCTAGGCTTTAAGTGATACTCACATCTTTTAAGAACTGTTGCTATGTGGAACATTCCATTCTCTTTATATGTCCAGGACATAACAAAACGAATAACGAATTCCCATTCGAGAAAAAGTGGAAAAAGTATTGGAAAATTAAAACAAATAACAAGGAACATCTCCGAAATGGTTCATTCGACCAAAAAAAATATGTGATATAAATTGTGTGTTATAACGAGATCTACACTTTTTGTGTAGTAAACTTTTGGCTGTCTCTTGTGGTTTACCAGTTATGCAAAAGTCATTCAGAATGAAGAGGACTTTTGGGGACATTCACAGAAAATTCAAGTTACATATCTCGTTTGCTATGGAAATATCTTAAACGCATGATGTTGTAATCAAAATCGTTAGAACCATTTTTGAGAAAATCAAAATTTTCGAAAAATGTTCCATGTAAAGGGTAGACTGGGATGGGGGGATTTTCTTGAAGATCTTCGTAAGATACTAAACTCAAATACCAAGTTTGATATTTATTAGACTTTTCTTTTTGGGTTATGCTCTTCACAGACACACACGGACCTTTTTCTAAAAATGTTTTTTTTGGGATTCAGGGGGGGCCTCTAAACGTGTTTTCGGTATCGAATTTTTTGGTTGAATACAATGGCTTTTACTTACTGCAGCTAAGTGGTGGAGAAAGTCAAAATTATGCTTGAGGCTGTTGTGGGTTAAAATGACAATCAAAGCTTTCGCTGACTCCTGCAGTCACCATCTTCAGGAGTCAGCGAAGACTTTGGTTATGATTTTAACTCACGAACTGGGCAGAACCACCCAGAATATTGCAATTTTATTTTAATTAGAATATCCTTATCGATTTCTAAGGAATATATTTCTAAATTTGTTATATTTGTGCTGAAAGAATGGGAGACATGAGGAAGAAGCGCTTGGAGTTTACGACAAAGCTGAAGCAATAAACGCGCGCTAGTTTCTCATTTAACATCCAGGAGATTGTCAGAAGGTGTGCGGCCGTAATCCCATCAGACCAACGGACTAATCCTGGGAATTGGAGTACATCTGGCTATCTCTGTTCGACAGCAGACCTAGCAACGCGTCCCACTGCGCTGGATAAATAACACGCTATAAAATGTGCGAGATAAAACCCAACTACTCCTATATGATTCGTTTACCAAAACAGCACCATAAATGCACATATAGGTGCGTTCACAATATTTTGTGTTTTATGTTCCCACATTTACTACACATTTTAGAAACCACCCCTAAAATTTCTGTGTTACATCCATATAACTTTCTATACCCTGTATCGTTTATTAGTGAGTATATAAACAATACTTAGGAAAGCTTATTTTCTTATCTACTTCATTTTAATCAAGACAAACCTTTGCAGAAATAATTACATTACACACATCGTTATAAATACAAATGTTTAAGAACTGGCCTTAAATTTCCGTACTCTTTCCATGCAATCGCGAGAAAAAACTGAATGTCGAAAACAGTTTAAAAGAATGACAAAGTGTTGAACAATTCGAACAATTAATAACGAATATCTCGGAAATGGCTTACGCTACAAAAAAGTTATTTGAAATAAATTGTGTGATTTAAACATACACATTTTCGTCCATTGCTTAAAGTATGCGAGTTATACTAGATCATACAAAATTCCTTCCGAATGAAGACGACTTCATTGACGATATACACTTTATTTGTCATGTAAATATCTTTAATATACGTTATTTTAATCAATATCATATGCGCTATTTTTGAGGAAATAAAAGAAATTCGAAACATTTTGCGTATAAAGAGTAGTTTGAGGTGGGGAATTCTCTTGAAAATCTTTGTGTCGCATCGCTGGAAGATACTGAATTTAAATACCAATATTGGTATTTATTCGACTCTTCAATTTTACTTTCTCTACCACGTACCTGGTAGGTAGAGAAGGTACCTATCGCATTCCACCCTAAAATTCGATACCCGCGTTTTACGGGAAATACATTTTGAGGCCCCCTGAATCCAAATAAAACAGTTTTAGAAAAATGTGTCCGTGCGTGTGTGTCTATCTGTGAACACCATAACTCAAAAATGAAAAAGTCGGATAAAAACAAACTTGGTATTTAGCTTCAGTACTTTACAAAGATGCGACACGAACGCATCCCAAACTATCCTTTACGTGGAAGAGTATTCAAAATTTTTTATTTCTAAAAAATAGCACTTACGGATTTTGATTAAAATACCATCTATTAATAATATTTACATGACAAATAAAATGTATATCTTGAAATTTTTTGAAATAGCCTTTGAAGTCCTCTTCATTTGGAAGGAATTCTGTATAATCTTGTATAAATGGTAAACCTTAAACGATAGACGAAAACGTGCTCCACAGGAAACAAACAATTTATTTCAAATAAATTTTTTGTAGCACAAGCCATTTACAAGATATCCGTTATTAATGGTTAGAATTGTGCATTACTTGGTCATTCTCTTAAAGTTCTGTCAACACTCAGTTGTTTCTCGCGATGTCATGGAAACAATATGGAATATAAGGCCAGCGTATAGCGTCCAGTTGTTAAACATTTGACTATCGCTGTTCCCTTTGTATCTATAACAAAATGCGTAATGTAGCTATTTTGCAAAGGTTTATTTGGATTAAAATGTAGTAGATAGAAAAATAAGGTTAGTAAGAATAGTTTGTATAATACTTATAAGCGATAGAGGGAAGTTATGCGAATGTAACACATCAGATGTTTTATTTATGCTGTTCACAGGAACACACAGACACTAACCTTAAAACATGTATTTCCGGTAGAATCCTGATATATAATTTTTGGGTGGAATGCAATACTAAGTACGTGGTAGGGAAAGTAAAATTCTGGTGTATTGTATTCACATAACTTTCTCTTCCCACTCTTCTACAAAGTATTCTTACAAAATCTTATTATTCTCTTCCACCTGTTGTTAATTTAGATAAACTTTCATTACACATTTCGTTGTAGTTATAGGAAGACTGCAGTAAGCTAAAGCGAGAAAAAACCGAATAGCTACTTACCAGCTGAAAAAAGTATGAGAGTTTAAAAATTGACACCAATAACAAATAATATCTGAGAAATGGTTAAGGTCGCAGCATTTTTTATTTGACATAAAATGTGTGGGTTAACGAGATCTACGTGTTTTTGTCTATCTCTTTTGACTTACAAAAGTCATTTAGAACGAAGAGGTCTTCTCAGGCTATTCATAGAAAATTCAAAATATAGGTTTCATTTGTAATTGAAGTATGTTATGAGTGAACCAAAATCGTGAGAAAATGAAAAATAACCAAATATTTTTATGTAAAGGGAGTTTATTGCAAATTTTCATGCCGCAACTTTGGAAGACTTGTAATAAATACCAAGTTATTACACACACACAAACCTTTTTCTAAAAATGACTTTTTTTTTGTTTTCTGTGAGTCTCAAAACAAGAATTTCCTTGAAATCACGGTATCGTAAAATCGTCGCCTCCCCATACTAACTAACCTTATATCCATTAAAGCAAATTACATCTATGCATATTCGCTAAGTATTGGTGAACATTCACTATTTAACGCCTTCACTTGTTCTCTTGTCGTTTAATGACATACTTCAGTGTGCAGTTTTCATTTTACCAGCCTGCCTGGCTGTTTTATCTTTACGATGTTTCGCAAACCTACGAGGTTCCCCGAGGGAACTTTTAATAGTATCTTTTGTATTGAAAAGGTAGAAATCGGACTGGATGTAAACAATAGGCTAGAACAAGCACGAAGAGCCATAAACATGTTGAATGGGGTTTAATGGAGTAGAGCTATGTCGATTTGTACGAAGAAGAGGGTTTTGAGGACTGTGGTGGAAAGTATAATGACCTATGGTGCCGAGGCGTGGACTTTGGTAGAGGGATCTTGGCAGTGAAAATGGGCGGAATAAGACGAAGTGCTAGAGTATCAAGGATGGAAAGAAGGAGAAATGAAGAGGTGAGACAGATGATGGATATTGAGGAAACAGTGGTGGTGAGAATAAAAAGGCGGGGTCTTCAATGGTATGGATATGTGAAAAGAATGGAGGATGATAGGTGGCCTAAGACCTTTCTAGAATGGTCACCTCTGGAAGAAGAAAGGAGGTAGACCAAGAGCAACCTGTAGAGGACAGATTCATAGAATGATGAATGATCGGTGTCTGGAGGAGGATGACTTGTTCAATCGGGAAGAATGGCAAATGGGAATACAGGGCAACTGCTGAAAAGTGCAAAAGCCCTTAAAAGTAAAAGTAAGAAAGAATCGGACTGAAAAATTCAATGCAATGTTTGGGATTTGAACCACGGATCTACGGCTTACCGTACCGCTGCTCTAACCAACTGGGCTATCATAGCATCATGCCGGCACGAAATTATCCACAACTGACACATTCTATTCCCGTCGTCCGCCCACTCCGATCTTGTATTTTTCGTGGTTTTCCCTGGTTGGTAAGCGAATGCTGGGATGGTTCGTTTCCTTCTCATGTTTCAGATGTGATTCTAGGTTTCGTGGCATATGACGGTGTCGGATGGTAAATCGAGGTTCGGAATTTGCTTGCTGAAAGGAAATATGGGCACTAGAGGGCTGCTTGGTTGACGGATCGTTCATTGCCCTCTCCGGGCAGTTCCAATAGTGGGACGGGTCTTAGAGATAGGAACTGTAAGGGACTTCATGCGCCTCTGTGAGCTGTAGCCTCCTGTGATTCCTTCACTTCATCCCTTCCTCCTGTCAGGTGATAGCCGCAATAGGGATTTTAAGTTAGCATTAATAGAACTACCTAGGGAAACATTTAAATGAGGAGTGGAAGCTTTTAGAACGAGGATGTAAATAAATGCATTAGAGAAAGAAAACAATTTCCATGAGAAAGTGAAAGCTAACATCTGGTTTATTAGTTTCCACAGCCACGAGGAGAGCTGTCAGATGTTAGATACGGCCACTCCGCCGTAACCGATATGCAAACAAACACATAATTTTCCGTCCTTCAGAGTAATTAGCTGATCAAATGTTTACTTGCGTCCATTACGTGGGATTCGGGCGAGATTCTCTCAAACTTCGTGTGTTTGTTGCTTGTACAGCGACTCCACAAACATTCATCTACACGTAAAAAATGCAGCAAACAAATTAACAGACAGAAACTTCTCAATTTAATAGACAGAAAAAACGATATCACTGTGTTGTCATTTGTCAACAGTTTTAATTTTATCAGTTTTGTAATTCATTCAAAACTGAACGAGTTTTGTAACTTTTTCATGTTTTTGTATGAACAGAATTATTTTATATGCAATTAGTAGAGGAAATTTTACTTTCTCTGCCATATTCTTATAGAAGGTAGGGGAAGTGTTGTGTTCAGTATCGAGATTTCACCTGAAATACACGTTTAGAGGCCCTTGGTACTGTCACGGATAGCTGAGGTCGTTAAGGCAAGGGCTAGTGAACGAATTGTACTCCCTAATAAGATTTTTCCAGGCTTTCCTCAGTCCTCATAATTGGGAAATCCTGGGTGGTACCCTAAGCTTAAACCTGGAATGTTTCCTTCTCAAATTATCATACCATTTCATGTATCACCATTATCACCGCCGGTGGGGCTGTATGTAGTGAGAACGGGCATTAAACACTATTCAAAGAGAGAGAAGGGGAGAAAATTAAATCGAGTTTTATTTATGGACGCTCTTTAACTACCACGGTTCTTAGCGTCCCATTCTATATTGGGCGTGAAAGACCGGTAATTTTGCTCAGAGGCCTCTTTATCGGCATTGAGGTTCTTTTACGTGCCGTAAATCTACGACACGGGACCACCAGCTTTACTTCCCTTCCGAAGGAAGCCATGCTAAGGGTTTTTACGCCCGAAAAAATCCATCGCCCTCGGGAACTAGAGGCTAGCATGGTAACCATTATCCCACGGAGGACGACGAGGAGAGGAGAGGAAGAAGCTCTTGGTAAAATACATCATTATTAAAATGTGTTTGTGTGCGCGCGCTAATATGTGCAATACAATATTATTGGGTATTTTAAGTGCAGCGCCTTCCAAATTTTCAACAAAATCTCCATGAAAACTTTGTTGTTATTTTTAATTTTCTATTATATGGCTCTAACGGTTTTAATTCAAATACCGCATGTTTAAGATATTTATGTGAATAGTAAAATGTATATCTTAAATTTTCTATAACAACAATGTCAAGTTCTCTTCATTCTGAATGAATTTTGTATCATTTGTAAACTATATGAGGTAGACACAAATCTGATGTGTTGAACTCACAAGGCTTTCTCTACTCTTGTACAAACTATTTTTACAAACGCTTATTCTCCATCTACTTCATGTTAATCGAAATAAAAATTGCAGAAACTATCTTATTGCTAATTTTCTTGTAAGTGCAAGGGGAATATGGTAGGCTTTAAGCGATAGTCAAATCTTTTAAGAGCTGGTTGCTATGTGGAGTATTCCATTCTCTTTGTAGGTCCAGGACATAAAAAAAATCTGATGTGTTACACTCACATGACTTTCTCTACTCTTGTACAATCTATTTTTACAAACGCCTATTCTCCATATGCTTTATGTTAATCGAGATATCGAGATGTCAATCTTATTGCTAATTTTCTTGTAGATGCAAGGGGAATATGGTAGCTTTTAAGCGATGGTCAAATATTTTAACGCTGGTTGCTATGTGTCGAATTCCATTCTCTTTGCAAGTCCAGGACATAAAAAAATGAATAACGAATTTGAGAAAAAGTATAAGTATTGGAAAATTTAAGGGAATAACAAGCAATATCTCGAAAACGGTTCACTCAACAAAAGAAATGTATATAACATAAGTTGTGTATTTTAACGAGATCAACATTTTTTGTGTAGTAAAATTTTGTCTATCTCTTATGGTTTACCAGTTATGCAAAAGTCGTTCACAATGAAGAATACTTTTGGAGACATTCCCAGAAAATTCGAGATATACATTTCATTTCTCATGGCATTATCTTAAACATATGATATTTTAAACAAAATCGTTAGAGCCATTTTTGAGAAAATTAAAATTTTCGAAAAATGTTCCATGTAAAGGGTAGTCTGGGGTGGGGGGATTTTCTTGAAAACCTTCGTGTCGCATCTCTGGAAGATACTGAACCTAAATACCAAGTTTGGTGTTTATCCGACTGTTCGTTTTTGAGTTATGCTGTTCACACACACACAGACACACACACACACAGACACACACACACAGACACACAGACACACACACGGACATGTTTCCAAAAATGCTTTTTTTGGATTCAGGAGGTCTCAAAACATGTATTTCCGGTGAAATCTCGGTATCGAATTTTTGGGTGGAATGCAATACTTCCCCTACTTACTATACGTAGTAGAGAAAGTAAAAATGAATAACAAATTCCCATTTGAGAAAAAATATTGGAAAATTTAAGGGAATAACAAGCAATATCTCGAAAATGGTTCACTCAACAAAACAAATGTATATGACATAAATTGTGTATTTTAACGCGATATACATTTTTTGTATAGTAAAAGTTTGTCTATCTCTTATGGTTTACCAGTTATGTAAAAGTCGTTTACACTGAAGAATACTTTTGGAGACATTCCCAGAAAATTCGAGATATACATTTAATTTGTCATGAAAATATCTTGAAAATATGATATTTTAATCAAAATCGTTAGAGCCATTTTTGAGAAAATTAAAATTTTCGAAAAATGTTCCATGTAAAGGTTAATCTGGGGTGGGGAGATTTTCTTGAAAACCTTCGTGTCGCATCTCTGGAAGATACTGAACCTAAATACCAAGTTTGGTGTTTATCCGACTGTTCGTTTCTGAGTTATGTTGTTCACAGACAGATAGACAGACAGACAGACACACACACACACGGACATGTTTCCAAAAATGCTTTTTTTTGATTCAGGGGGTCTCAAAACATATATTTCCGGTGAAATCTCGGTATCGAATTTTTGGGTGGAATACAATACTTCCCCTACTTACTATACGTAGTAGAGAAAGTAAAACACGAATAACGAATTCCAATTTGAAAAAAGAATAAATATTTGAAAATTCAAACAAATAACAAGGAATATCTCGGAAATGGTTCATTTGGAAAAAAAAACGTATATGACATAAATTGTGTTGTTTTAACGAGATCTACATTTCTGTGTAGTGAACTTTTGTCTGTCTCTTACGATTTACCAGTTGCCGAAGTCATTCAGAATGAAGGGGACTTTTGGAGACATTCCCAGAAAATTCAAGATATAAATTTCATTTTCCATGAAAATATCTTAAACACATGATATTTTAATCAAAATCGTTAGAGCCGTTTTTGAAAAAAAATTAAAATTTATCGAAAAACATTCCATGTATAGGGTAGTCTGGGGTGGGAGTATTTTATTGAAAATATACGTGTCGCATCTTTGCAAGATATTGAATCTAAATGCCAAGTTTGGTATTTATCCGACTTTTCGTTTTTGAGTTATGGTGTTCACAAAGAAACAGACAGACAGAGAGAGGGAGAGGGAGAGAGATAGAGATAGACATAGGCATAAGCAAACAGATACACACATGGACATTTTTTTTTTCCAAAAATGCTTATTTGGATTTATGGCACCTCAAAACATGTTTTTACACTAAAATCTCGGTATCGAATTTTTGGGTGGAATACAATACTACCCCTACTTGCTATACGTAGTAGGGAAAGCAAGAAGTGCTTATCTCTTCAAGAGATATCATTTAAGCCAAACGCTTTTTTTTTCTTTCTTCTTTGGGAGGGAGGTAACCATTTATAAAACGTTCGTTAATCTGAGTTTGAATTTTCCAATACTTGTTACATTTTTTTCAAGTGCTAAGTCAACAACTTAGTTTAAATGTTCATCACATATTTGTTCAACGTAATTTCCAAAAATGAAAATCAGTCTCATGCAAACTGCCCCACATTATGAAAATTTGGAAGGTTTAACTTCTAAATTTTGTACATCACTTCTCGAATATAGTTCTTTATAATCAATTATTATATTTTGTATAACATAAAAACTTTCCTTGGAAAAGATAATAAAGTATGCAACACTTTTTACTTTCTAAAAACACAATAATAAGTTTATACTTGTATTGAATTATTAACAACCTAAATTCAAATATAAGGAAAAGCCCTTTTAGATCAAATCAATCTTCAAACAACGTATTCCGAAAAATCCATACCCACTTTGATGCACTATTTGTTTAGTTTCTTTTAAAGTGGCAAAAAGTAAGTAAAGAAATTGTGAGAAAATCCAGTTTTAAAACCTCACGCCCTATTTGAATAAACTCACACACGTCCATGTAAACGCCGTGTTGGTCATCTAGATTGGTAGGAAGGCAAAACCGCAATTTGATCCTAATTCTGTGATTCTTGGTAATTATTTCCTATGAAAATTTAAAACAAAATTATATTTCTTTCTGAATTTTGTCATAAATTCAGTAGCGAATATCCTAAAATGATAATTTTGTATTAGAGCAAAACAAAATTTATTTAGTACTATTTGGTGAAACTTGGTAAATGCATCACGTTAAGAAACTTGTTAAATTTCCATTTGTCAAATTATTTTTGTAATCTATGAAACCGTATCTATAAAACCAAAGTGAATGTATGTGTTTATTTGCATGCTTGTTTTTCTTATAGGCTGCTACACCCTTACACCCAATTAGAACAAATTTGGCAAATATACGAGTATATTTAGAACAAGAATAAAAATTCTATGCGAGTGCTATCATGAAAAATCACCCCAACGGAAGGGGAGAGTGGAAAATCTTCGCCGGGAGGCAGTTTTTAGTATTCTCAGCACCAATGGACCAGTTTTCTCAATGCTTTTGATAAATCAAAACCTGAATGTTAGTCCCTTTATTCGCTTAGGAGCAGTAATACAAAAGCTACCCCTAATGGGTGATGGGGTTGAAAATTGTTCGATGAGAGACAATTCGGTGGATTTTCATACAAATGGTAAACTTGAACACATTATTTAGAATAAGAGGAAATGCATGGAATAAATGGAGGGGTCGAAACGAAACCGTCTGTTGGGTTGGGGAGGAGTGTACCTGACGTCACCTATACTCGGTGCGGTAACACGGTAGCATCGTTTACTTACTAAAACCTCTCTGCCTGCTAATAAGCTATATAGGCGTAATTACAGTCAAGTGAATGTAACACCAATTTCTGTTTCTTTTTCGTGTTGATGCAAACAGGACAGAATTCCAAAGTCATCATATAGCGATGGGTTTTAATATTTTGACTATCCTTTTAAGTTAATATATTCTTCTTATATCTACAATGAAATTAGTAAATGAGTAATCAAGGTTTATTTATTAACACGAAGTAGATTGAAGAATAAGCTTTTGTAAAAACAGCTTGTAGAAGAATGAGTAGAGAAATTCATGCGAATACAGCACATCATAATTTTTTTCTTTAATTCTAAATATATCACTGTCTTTGCTTGCAGGGAGGGCAGTGGCAATACTCGTTCCGATAGACAGATATGAAGAGAAGGCAAACTTTGAAATAGTTGCATTAAACTAATAATGTAGGCGGGTATAAATTCAGTATTTGCTTTGCAGAAAAGAAATAATAAAAAGAAAGTAGATGGAGTTACCAGGTCTGTGGTAATTGGTCGACATTTCGCCGTATATGTAGGCAACTTCTTCACCACCCCCGTGCTGCGGAGTTTGAAACTTAAGTCGTTCAGGGGAACGACCTGCAAAGTGGGGCAAGGAACACCTATTTCTTTGTCTTCCTTCGCTTAGAACTAATGACGTGGAACTTTGCCTAGTAGCGTTTACTTATCACAGTTTCCGGTCACTGTTTCCCGTAAAGCTCCACAGATGAATACGTTATCAACCTACTTTATGCTCTAGCTTGTAACATGCTACATCTTCAACGTGTCGAATAATCTTTACCTGAAACATTTCCTCTTAACTTTCGTGAGATCCTGGACTTTCAGATTTTCTGATGCCCAGCATGAAGAAATGTCTCAGCAGGTGCCATGCTTTCTTTTCCTACCACATGGTTATGATTATCAGGAAGCCGAGGATTTCGGCACTTAAGTGTGCACAAAGCCTATTGTGCTTCTGGAAACCTCCAGAAGGAAGGGGTGAGGGGAAAGACATAGAGGGCGACCATATCCGGAGCGGCCGGGGGGTCTCTAACGTTTCCAGATATTACATCCTGGTCCCAGTGAGACTCCCCAAAGGCTTAGTTCTCCCCATGGAGAGGTCTCTGAGGGTCCGTCCTACACCGAACGCAAGGTAGACATTTTCACAAAGCTAAGTTCCTTGCCTGCCTCTACTCGCCTGATCCTCCAACTCCGAAGCATAAGGAAATTAAATTACAGGAAATGGAGAGGACAAGAAAATTCGCAGCATTATATAATCCACCCCAGCATTCTGCTAGCAACCAGGGGAAACCGCGAAATAGCCCGAGGTCAGAGTAGTCTGCCCAACGGAATCGAACCCGGGACCTCCCGAATGCGAGCCTCACACGTTACCGCGGAGCCATCTCGCTCGGCTTTCCCTACCACATACCCATGTAAGTATTGCATTTAATACAAAATTCAATTCATCGGAAAAATTAGTTTTGAGATCCTCTGAAATAAAAAGGGGATTTTTCACAAAGATGTACGAGAGCGCGTACGTGTAAAAGGCGCAGAAAGAAAAACCAAAAGTCAGATAAATATCTAGCTTCGTACTTCTAAGGTGGCAAACCGAAATCCTCTTTCTGCTGATTGAGTTCTGTGTACTTTATTGTGTACCAAATGTAAATGTGTACCAAAATTTACTACAGGAAGAGTTTAGAGCACACTCAGACACTTTTTTTCGTTGTTAACCGTCTTCGAAATATACAATATTTCATATTTACTTTACCAAGTACGTGGTCTAATGGACATGCTCGAAAGTTTGCGATTCCATTTTCTTTAAATGGCTAATGTAAAAGTAATTAGAAGAGAATTACGTTTTGTGTGTATAATATAACATATGCCAATACTATAAAGAAGAAATAAGTGTGTATTTGTGGTGAATAACATGGCTCAAAAAAAAAAAAATAAAAAAAAAAAAAAAATAGAAACCGATAAATACCAAACTTCGTATTTAAATTCAGCATTTTCCAGGGATGTGACGCAGGAGATTTTCAACACCAAATCCTTTACATGGAAAATAATGTGTTTTTTTATTTTCTCAAAAACGGCTGTAATGAGTTTTATTAAAATAACATAGATTTAAGATATTTACGTGACTAACATACTGTATATGTTGAATTTTATGGAAATAGAACGCCCTCTTTATTCTCAATCAATTTTGTATAAATATTGTATAATTGAGAAACCATAAGAGATGGATATAAAGTTATACTATGAAAATGAAGTAGATTGCTTTAAAACACACAGTTTATTTCAAATAATTTTTTGTGGCATCAGCCATTTCCGAGATAACCGCTGTTGTTGCTTTACATTTTTCAGTACTTTGTCGTTTTTGAAGTGCTGCCAGCATTCAGTTGTTTCTCATGTCATGGAATTTCAAAACCAGCAGATAGCACATGTAGCAGTGCTTAGAAGGCAGTGAATAGCAGAAATATTTAAAACATAGAGAAACAAAAAAGATGTTGCCAAGGCAAGAAACGATAGTGTTGATTTGAGGAAGAAATAAATGCCTCTTTTCTTAAAGTAAGAAGTAATTAAGTCAAGCAGTAACACACCAGCGTTTTAAACACCTGACTTGTACCTACAGCGAGATGCGAAATGAAACTATTTCTGAAAAAGTTTATTTCGATTAACGTGCAGTAAATAGAAAATTATAAGGTTTTGCTAGAATATTTTGTGACAGCTAAATTAAAATAAACGACATGGGCTGGAGAAAGTCACGTGAATGTTTGTGTATCTATGGATTGTCAAGCACCACTGCATTACTGCAGGCATTTTCCTGCTTCCCAAACATTCACATATTGTGTTGAAGTTTCAGTTGCAATAGAATGCAGCCATGCACTGGCTAGTGACGTCACCACGCATTCAGTTGACGATCAGATATAAACATTTCGCTTTATCGGTGTTCACGTTTCAAACAAGCTGTTTGAAGGCGAGAAATATCCATCTTCAATGCAAAACTATATATATTTGACTCCAGCCGTTTACTGTTTGGTTAAAACAATGCAGAATAGCCTTAACTTCACGATGTTTTAGAATCCCAGGTGCGTAACTAGCATATTCTGTGTCTAAAATCAATGTAAACAACACCAGCATATATTTAAAGATTAAACAACAGAATTACAAACCCTTCGTTGAGTAAGCCATGGAGTAGAAAATGGTTGTACTCCACAAACAAAGATGGTTGCATTTTATTACAAAAAATATCATATGTCGGCGGATTGATAAGTGTATGACTTTGACGAGAGATAGCCTTCTAATCACAGATTTCTTGTTCACATCCAACTCTTACATGTATTCTGGGTATAATCGCAGAAATTCGTCATTTGTTTCTTAGAACATTGTTGAGAACGTCTAAAATAAGCAGATGTGTGTTGTTTCGTAGAAAATGGAGAAAAGTGAATTTTGTGTTGTGATAAAGCACTACTTTTTGCGTGGTAAGACGGTGAAGAAAACGGAAGAAAAGCTGAACAAGTATAATGGGGACCGTGCTCCATCACATGACTTGGTTCACAAGTGGTTCACAGAATGTCGATGTGGTCGTTCGAGCACAAGAGATGCCGTGCGCACAGGACGGCCTGTTGAGGTCACAACAGAAGAAATGGTGAACAAAGTTCACGATATTGTGTTGGAAAACCGCCGAGTGAAAATACGTGAGATAGCCAAGACCGTAAACATCTTGAGTGAACGGGTGTATAACATTCTGCACGAATTTTTGGATATGAGAAAGCTGTCAACAAGATGGATGCCACGACTGCTCACAGTTGAGAACAAGCGGAATCGTGTGACCATTTCACAGGGATGTTTGAACACGTTCCAGCGCAACCCAAATGAGTTTTAGCGGCGTTATATCACTGTTGATGAAACTTGGATCCATTACTATCAACCTGAAACCAAATAACAATAAAACAGTGGATTTCCTTCGGCGAACCTGCTACAAAGAAAGAGAAAACCATTCCATCGGCAGGAAAAATCATGGCAGCTGTCTTATGGTATTCACAAGGGGTGATAGACATCCATTACCTGGAAAACAGGTTTATATTATGCAACAATGATGGATCAATTTCACAAGGAATTGTTAAAGAAACGACCCTCTTTGGTGAAGAAAAAGGTTCTCTTTCACCACGATAATGCACCAGCTGTAAGTCAGCCATTGTCATCTCAAAATTTGTAGAAATGGGCTACGAACTGCTACCTCACCCACCATATTCTCCAGATTTGGCTCCGAGCAACTTCTTCGCAAACCTGAAAAATTGTCTCGCTGGGAAGAAATTCACATTCAGTGAACACATCATGGCAGAAACAACCTCATAATGTTTGGAAGGGTTACAAAATTTGCAGAAACGTTGCACAACATGTATTGAATTTAAATGAGACTGTTGAGAAATAAAATTGAGTTTCTGGAAAAAAAATTATTTTATTTAAAAAGTCATGACTTCTCAATTCGTCCTCGTATATAGATAGCCACGATATAACATTTAAGCAAACAGAAGACAGAGTTTAAAAAGCGACAATCCACCCTGTATATAACGGTATGAGTGTATGTTATGTTTATTTCTTTAGTTGCCATTTAACAAATACTGCGGATGTGCGCGTGTAATGAAACGGTGACACATCTGTGAATAACCTTTATTCTAATTTTAAAGATGTATGCACTGAAGTTTCTGGATTCTAAAACTTGATGTAAACCCTCATGTAAGTTTTATTTTATTCTTTTTTTTACTTTCTCTACCACGTACATAGTAGGCAAAGAAGGTATTGCATTCCACCCACAAATTCGATATCGATATTTCACCGGAAATACAGGTTTTGAGGCTACCTGAATCCAAAAAAGCATTTTCAGAAAGATGCCCGTGTGTGTCTGTATCTATCTGTGAACATCATAACAGAAAAACGAAAAGTCGGATAAGTGCCAACTTGGTATTTAAGTCCAGTATCTTCCGAAGATGTGGCACGAAGATTTTTAAGAAAATCATCCCACTCCCGCCTATCCTTTACGTGAAACATGTTTTCGAAAATTTCGATTTTCTAAAAACTTTGCTTAACGATTTTGATTAAAACAGCATATATTAAAGATGCTTACGTCACAAATAAAATGTATATATTGAATTCTTGGGAATAGCCTTGAAATCCTCTTCATTCGCAAGAGTTTTGTACAATATTATATAACTGATAAACGTTAACCGATAGACCTAAACGTACTACACAAAAAAGTAGATCTCTTTAAAACACACAATTCATTTCAAATAAGTTTATTTTGGCATACTCCATTTCTGAGATATCCGTTAGTAATGGTTCGAATTGTTCATTACTTAGCCATTCTCTTGAAGTCCTGCCAACGTTCAGTTGTTTCTCGCGATTGCGTGGAAACAGTATGGAATTTTCAGGCAGCATATAGCGTCCAGTTCTTAAACATTTGACTATCGCTGTTCTATTTGTATCTATAACGAAATGTGTAATGTAGCTATTTCTGCAAAGATTTGTTTGGATTAAAATTTAAGAGATAACAAAATAAGCTTTAGTAAGAATAATTTGTATACCCAATAATAAGGATAGACGTAGAGAAAGTATGTGAATTATGACATTAGATTGTTTCTACTTATGCTGTAATCAAGTTCGTTTAGAGGGCATGCTGAATCTATATTAATACTATAAAGAGAGAAAATGTGTGTTTGTGAGAGTGCACGCGTGTGGGGTAATCTCAAAAACTATTCAACTGAATGTGATACTTCTTTCACCATCAAAAACACAAATTCTTTCTCACGGACAAAGTTTATAAAATGCCTTCGAATTTCATTTAAAAGATTTACAAAGACCTTATACTCAAATAATGGAGTTATTAAATAGCTTGCTGTCAAGTCGATATGCATTTACTGCACACCAATTTTCGCGTTCATGCAAGGGAATCTCGTGTGTGAAATCGGGTAATTCTGTACTCCTGTATCTTATTTTTCGACGAAACATAGCCATACAACAGAACCAAGCTTCATCAGAGAAGAATATTCAGTATAAATCAATTACTCTTAATATTTCGCGAAAGCCAATTACAGAAATTGACTCGACTCTACTGATCACATGAAGAATAATGTGTGTGCAAGAAACCCTCATACATTGTAAGAACTAAAATAGAATATCAGGCAAGAAATTCACACAATTTTGAATATTGAAGTCTCCAGTGTGAACGAACATTTCCCGCGAAGATGTCAAAAAACGTGTGGATAGAGAAGCATTTTCCAACATGTCTTATGACATTGCATGTGCTTATTATCATTGTAATTGTAACTATGATAAAATAAAGCGATTGCGGGGATATTTTTTTATTTTTTTTTATTTTGAAAGTTTATAATCGCTTTAATATATTAGTCATATTGCAACTTTACAAATTTTTATAAAATAAATATTTAGCAATAAGACAATGAAGTTATTTAACATACTAGCAGTTTTAAACCATTACAATGAACTAGTATAAAAGTGTGACAATATCAATCATATTGATTCAAAATTATATACTTTTATACAAATTTATACTCTTAGGGTACATTGAATAGTTGAGCGCTGTTTGTAAATCATTGGGCATCCGGTAGTGTTGTCTCCATTGATAGTATTGTGAACATTCCTGTGTTTCGTCGTTAACAATATGTTAGACGGGTGGTTGGTCCTTTGAAAGAAGGTAACTGTGCGTCATCTTGGTATGGCCCATTCTCAGTTAGGATATTAAAACCTGATCTTGTCTGAAAAGAGAATTACTGGGAAGATGTGTCGAAAAACTCGATATTATATCACGGAGCTTGTTTCTCATCCTGTCTTCCATTGTTGGTAGAGCTTCTTTTTAATAGTTGAGATAACATCATGGTGTAGTTATAGTTGGGTCACTTACTGGATGTTTAGTGGCTTCTTTTGCTGCCTGATCGGCCAATTCGTTGCCTTGTATTCCAATGTGGGATGGAATCCATACTAAAGATACTTGCTTTCCTTTGTTATTGGCTCTATGAAGTAGTGATTGAATTTCTTGTGTAAGAATATAGATTGATGACATATTGTTTATTGCAAGTAGTGCACTTTTAGAATCTGAGTGTATAACAAATCACTTTGAACATCGAGTATTCAAAACATAATTCACAGCTTGTTTAACTGCAGACAGTTCACTTGAGAAGATTGTACAAAAATAAGGAAGTCTGAATAACATAGTGTGGTCTGGATAAACAACAGCACAAGCATTTCTATCATTACACTTTGATCCATCTGTGTCAATTGCTGTATGTTTTCCATATCTGTAATGGTTTTGACGGGAGTCCGAGCTGCGGCGGCCACAGTGTGAAGGAAAAGGCACTGTAGTTGTTTTAACTGCACAGAAACTGCAAGTTGATACCGTAATTATTGACAGGAGATATAAATAATTAAGTAAAGAAAAAATAGTAAGATAAAGAAAGAATTCCAATGAATAATGTAACAAGTTTGAGATGAAAAGATTTATACAGAGAAGGTAATTAGCGAGCAAAGTCATTAGTAATAGCTGAGGAGCGAACGCGTTAGTATAAAGATTCCTGGAATGCGTTAAGGTTACAAATTCAGTGCGTTTCAGAGTCACGTAGACCAGGATTCTATAAACGAGAAAGAGGATGAAATTCTGAAGATTCGGGGTGGTATCGCGTAGTAACAGTATCACATATGCATACTTAGAGTTTTGAGATTGAAGCGCATATGAAATGACGTTGGTGGAGGTAGCGAAAGGTAGGCGGAGCTTAAATTCATAAAAGAGCCTGTGATAGTAACCGGATGCAAGATGCGTCCTCTAGAGAAATATAATTCGTATTCGTGTGAGACGAAAAATATGTATAAGTGTTAAAAAGTACAAGTAATTAAATAAAAGAATCTCACAGCCCTCGATATCAGTGAAGTGCTATTTAATTTGGGTCAAGGATTAATAAAAAGGAGTGAATTAAAACTTAAAAATCTGTGTAAGTCTACATTCTTGTCGCATCACGCCCTGCCAAGACTTCCATGTCTCTAACAATAATACTGACGCAGCCGAGGCAAACATAAATATTTAATACTTAAAGAAACAAACAAATTACAAAGTTAATATTTTTTTTAAACTTGGGGCAAAGGCCACCTGAAAGTACATTTGGGGAGAAGGCTACCGGAAACTGTTTAACATACGTAAGATTGCAACTACTTCAAGTGTTCGGCTCCCCAACAGTTGAAATGCAACTCCTACTTCAAATCGGCTTTCCATGCGTAGCAGCAACAAACATTTTCTCAAATTGGCGCCCAAAGCGTGGAGATAAATAAATAAACAACTCCAACAAAACGTTTCTTCAGTTTCATTCTTTATCTTCAGACGGTCGGAAACTCGCTTCAATAGCTCCAGTATTAGATCACATTACATTTCTCAGTCAATTTCAACTGGTGTTATCCTTTAACACCCGCCCACACATAACCTGAGAGAAAGATCTCATAGCCAACCACTGTAGCAGCCAGCAGAAGAATCAACAGCAGATATCGATGCAAAGGGTACGGCTTCAAAAGTGACGACCATTGCCCGGCTTCAAAATAAAATAAAACAATTGCTGCGGATGTTTAATTCCATGGTCATGATTCAGCAAGTAAGACGCAGCAAAACAAAAGAGAAACGAATCTGCTTATAACGATACGATACCAATGCCAACATATCTTAATAGCCCTCAAGTAAGAGAGTTTTACTTCATTTTCTTTATGTGTTATAATCAAGATTGTTAGGAGGGTGTGTTAAACAATTGGGCCCGGTTAACATTAGAAATAAATCCACTAATATTTCATAATTAACAACTCATATAATTTTTTTCGATCGTCACAGAATATGCGTCTTTTCCAAAGGCGTTAACTTGGTGCCCTGGGAGGGGGAATCTTTTTATTCACAATTTTCACCTCTATTTTGTTGTATATGTTAAGATTATTATGTATTATGTGAAAACAATGTAGATTTTATGTCATTTTATGAGACCAAAGTGAAGGCGCAATGGTTTAAAATTACACCTACTGTGAATACCTAAAAATGATTCTACCATTCCGACCGATGCTTGTTCCACCACCAAATGGTTCTTACAAACTATGCATTTCTAGAACTTTGAGGACTGTCGGGAGGAGGTTAAGGAAGTCAGTCGTTCATTTTGTGTGAACATCAGGGGATATTTCAGACGTTAATTAATAACAGTTGGGGCTCTACACAATTACAGTTATAACGGTAAAAATTTTCTAGGTTGAAGAAGATTTGCCCCACGCATGGGAGCCAACTTGAAGTAGATATTGTTCTTGGAGTTTATGTTGTTTATTTATCTCCATAAGCATATGGACGTCAATTTGAGAAAGTGTTTTTGTTGTTGAAGTTTGCACCACGCTTTGGACGTTAATTTGAAGTAGATTGCTTGTTATGTAATATGCTCTTACATATGAGAAGCCGATTTGAAGATACATTTTTGTTGTTACGCTCCAATTTTTTTTTTAAAAAAACATATTAACTTTGTTATTAAACTGTTTCTATAGATATTATTTGTTTGTTTGCCTCGGCTGCGCCAGTCTTACTTTAGAGACACGTTTCTCTTAACCAGGGCGTGGTGCGACAAGAATGTAGGCTTACACAGATTTTAAGTTTTAAAATCACTTAATCCTTGACACAAATTAAATAGCACTACACTGATATTAAGAGCTGTGAGATTCTTTTATTTAATACTTGCACTTTGTTAACGCGTATACATAATTTTACGATTCACACGAATACGTAATATTTCTTTAGAGAACACATCTTCCATCCGGTCACTACCAAGGTCTGCAGGCAACTGAACATATTTCAACCGTCCAAACACGTAAGCTTCTGTATTTCTAGTCTCTGATTGGCTAATCCTAGTCCAATAGAATACCTGCATTTTACTAAAGCTTTTTCTGGCTGTTGATTGCCTATTTTTAAACTGTCACAAAATTTACATTATCGCTGCTCTAATCATGACTAGTAACATATTAACTCTCAAACTCAAGGTTACCTCATTGTTAACAACTTTAAACTTATTATTCTCACAGCTCTTGCATTATTAAATTACACAATGCATTCACATAACATTATTGAACATGTTTACAATAATATAAGCATATGCAATGACTGCTACATACATTTTTACAAATTATTACATACATATTGCTTCAAGGCGGGCTGTCATTGAATTTACATATTATATAATTTAATTGAAATTATTCATGTGTTAAAAATACTGCCTCAAGGTATTGTACAATAATTTCTAAAACAACGGCGTGACGTAAATTAAATTAATTAAATGGTCATTGGAGTTTAAATGCAACGTCGGGCAAGCAGCTGGTAATCGTACAAAATGAGAAATTTCGTAATACTATAAATCAGTGAACCGATATTTTATAATCAACAACCGAGAGGATTATTTTACTCCATGTTCGCAGACTGTGTGTATCTTCCAAAGCGGTTAACTCGGTGTCCTGTGAGTAGGGAATCTTGATATTGAGGCAGTATTTTTAACACTTAAATGATTTCAGTCTAATTATATAATATATAGATTCAATAAAGCAATATGTGTATGTACCAAGCTATAAAAAGTGTATATTACAGTCATTGTATATGTTTATATTATTGTATACATGTGTAATAATGTTATGTGAATATATTACGTAATTTAATAATGTAGGAGCTGTGAGAATGATAAGTTAAAAGTTGCTAACAATGAGGTAACCTTGAGTCAATAATGAATTTGAGAGTTTAATAATGTTACTTGTGATTCTTGGAAGCAATAATGTAATTTTAGTGACAGTTTATAAAATAGCCAATCAACAACCACAAAAAGGTTTAGTTAAAAGAAGGTATTCTATTGGATTAGGAATAGCCAATCAGAGACTTCAAATACAGACATTTACAAATTTTAGGCGGTAGAAATCTATTCAGTTGGTTGCAGACAGCGTTACTAACCAAACGCAAAAAGTGTCCTCAAGAAATTTAATACGTATTCCTGTTTACGTGTTAAAAAGTGCAAGTAATTAATTAAAGAATCTCACAGCTCTCTATATCAGTAAAGTGTTATTTAAATCCTATCAAGCATTAATAAAAGGAGTGAAGTAAAATTATAATCTGTGTAAGCCTACATTCTTGTCGCACCACAACCCTGACAAGACATCCATGTCTCTAACAATAATACTGACGCAGCCGAGGCAAACATAAATATATAATATTTAAAGAAACAGTCAAATTACAAAGTTAATATTTTTAAATTTTTGGGGCGAAGGCTCCCAAAGCGTGGTGCAAACAACGTAATAATAAACAAACCATCTTCTCAAATTGGCTCCCGAAACGTAGGGCAGAAACTTACTTCTTCAATATTCACCAGTTTCATTTCTATTTCCTTGTATGTGTTAAAGGTTTCAGTATTATATAAAAACTGCGTAGGTTTTATGTTATTATTTGAATGAATGATTTATTGTCTTCTTTATACTTTACATGCAATTTATACAATGTGTTACTCCCTTCTGGAGTTGCTTATGATTTTTCTCTCCCTATATTTAACATTCTGCTGTATATACAGTGCCTTCGTTTTATACCAAGGCCGTGGATCCGCGAATGCGTGCTCCGCACACAGTCTACTACACTGCGGGGTTTTCCGTTCCGTAACTCACGCGTTACTTAGTCATGTCCTCCTCCGTGGTGTAGTGGTTACCATGCGAGCCTCATGTTCCTGAAGTCGCGGGTTCAAACCCGGCGGAGAACGATGGATTTTTTCGGGCGTAAAATACTTAGCATGGCTTCCTTCGGAAGGGAAGTAAAGCCAATGATCCCTCCCGTGTCGTAGACTTACGGCAGTAAAAGAGCCTCAAGCCTGATAAAGAGGTCTCTGAGCAAAATTATCGGCCTTTCACGCCGAATATAGAATGGGACGATAAGTACCATAGTAGTTAAAGAGCGTCCATAAATAAAACTCAGTTTAATATGTTACTTACACTAGAGTGTTAGTGCCCGGAACCGGATAACCAGGATATTGCTGCTGCTAATTGTCTACGCCTATCTACATGATTCAGTTTTCACGTATGTATCATACATAAAAATACGCTGTTCTAGCGAGAGCATTTCCGTGGACTAATAAGAGAGTAAAATTCCTAAGGAAATCACACACAACATACGTGTTGTCGAAACACTTCACAACACGAAGACAAAGCAACGACCGAGACAGCTGAGAAACGTACCCTTGACGCGTCCTGCGAAGCTTCTGCGCAGTGCCATAGCACCGAGGTCACTGCCGTCTCGGCCGATACATATAAGGCGGTTGTGGCCTTGGCATAAAACGAAGGCACTGTATAATGGGGAAGTATAATGTATCCACTATTTACTTTTACCTCTTGTTACTCTTTTCTCCAAATTACTCCACATTTCTTTTAACCATTTTAATCTTATTTTTCCTAAATGTTTTCCTGCTTCCTCCATATATTTATTTGATCTTCAATTAAAAATTTTCCAAACTTTTAGCTCTATTATCAAAAGTTTCCATTTTTCTAGTATTAAATTCTCTCTTCCTTTATCTGTATCATCGCATTCCAGGATATAATGCCAATTGTCGTGCAACCTATTACATTTAGTACATCTCTCCCTACTTCTTCTCCCTGGTAGACCATTTAAATTCATTACATCTGTCCTCGTCCATGCATACCCCATTCTGGCCTCTTTGTTGCACACCTCGGTGTATGCTTCTTTCCCCCCTTTCCGTTTTTAAATATCTATAAGCTATTACTGAGATATTTTCCTTGAAACTACTTATAATGTCTTGCTTTTCAACATCCTCCACGCTTGTTCTAATTTCTTTCCAGAAACCCTTATCTTTGTTGCTTTTTCCTGTCCATGTTTCCCTCGTTCCTATTTCATCCAGGTTTCTGTTTGCCCCAGTTTCTCTTGTACAACCAAGTACTGTTTCAGTATATCGTATTCCTCTAGTAGCTTTATTCTGAACCAGTATTTGATTGCCCTTTCTACCATTTTGCCTTTGCTTCCACTATTCCTAGTTCTATTTGTGCTACCCATTCGGCGAACTTCTTGGCAATCCCAGAGTTATTTTGTAAAAATTCCTATGTATAGCATCTACGTTTTCCTCTTTTCCTTCCAGCTCCCATATCTCTGCTGGTATAACACCCTTGCTTCCACCACTGTGCTATATATCATTTCTAGCCACGTAATTTGCATTTGTGGTATTTTGTTCACACATGCTCTGATTGATTGTTTCCCCTTTCTAGTACTTTTTCTGGACCCAAAGAGAAGGTACAAAAGTTTAACATTTCACCTAGTGTGATTGTATAAAAATTACTCGACCATTCCAACCCATGATGTTTGCACTTCCAGAGGATACTTGCAGACTATGTAGCATCTCTAGAACCTGAAAGAATGTCGGGGGGGGAGGGGGGTTAGGAAGTCAGATGTTTCACATCTTTTTGCATGGATATCTGAGGATTCTTTCGTCCGTTATTAGGACGGGGTTGTAAGAAATAACAATTATAAGCAATAAAGTGAAGAATTCACCATAAAATGTTCTAAATCATTGTACAATAATCTCATAAAAGGGGGAAGGTAAATTAAATTTACTACATTGTGTAAGCTTATAGGGCTATCCGTGCAACGTTGCACAGTCAGTTAGTATTTTATACTTCTATACGAGTACAGTAGAGCAAAATTAACAAAAAACTCGGATTATACAGACATATAATTTGGTCCTGTCTCATCAGAATTATACAGTTGATCAGAAGTAAGATTTTCTTCTTGTATAATTTTTCTTAATTTCTCACAGAATTATGTAACAGTTTGAGAATCCGCAGAAAGTTTTTCACAGCAAATTTCAAGCTGTCTTATGCCGTATCGCTTCTTCCACCTATTCAACCATCCTGAACTTGGAGTAAAATCGTCCTCGCCTTCCTTTAACTCATTCCTAACAAATACAGCTGTTTTTTGCAGAATAGGCCCTGTAATTGGATTTCCTTTTTGTCTTTCTTGAGTAAATCAAATGAACAAAGCTTCACTTGCTATTCACACTCAGATTTCTTCATTGACTTCCGTTCAAATGACTAAATAGAACACTTGTTAGATGAAAAATTCTCAATTTTGTCTTTGTCTCTATGCCGATCTTCAACTGTCACTTCAACTACATACTCAGCAGCATTTGTTTAATGTTTCTCCTTTGTCTAGTCTTTTCAAAGCCTCCAGTTTCACATTCAAGGGCACAAAGTTTCTCTTACTCCTACCACTCATTGTTATGTATGAATTAAGACATTAAGAAACACACAGTTACATATATACATACGTACAACACTTTGAAATTAACGTGACACAGGTGGACTCGCCACAGTACAGATTTTATTCCACAACCATCTACATACAACAACGGTCAGCTTATGTTGTAAAATGTGTAACGTATTTTAATGACCACTGCCGCTGAGTAGGGACAACAATAAGGATGGTATGCACTGTACAACTGATTGTCAGGCGGTCCCAATTAGTGAAGGGTCGACAAAGAAAGAGCAAACGCATTCCTCTAAAGCTAGGTCCATTATTTGCATATGGCATAAGAGGACTAGCGTTAAACTGGTTTAAAGTCATATCTTGAAAATAGAAAGCAGTCTGTAGAAATTGAGTATTTTGATAGTAAAACCAATGAAATTAAAAAAGAGCTGTCTGACTTTAAAAACATAAATATGGTGTACCTCAAAGATCTGTTCTCGGGCCAGTGTTATTTATACTTGCAGATGACACGAGCATTTTTATAACAGGGGGAAATGATAATAATGCTTATCATCATAAAGGATCTTTCAACAAGAGTGTCCTATCGTTAACGTGTGATGGCTGCCATTGTTATTGAATTACAGCAGTCATATTTTTCATGTGGTTACAGTTGTTGACAAATAGCCATGAAACGTTACAACATTCAACAATGCGTAGAAATTGTGAAAAATTATTATCAAAATGGATCATCTGTTCGCCAAACCTTCCGTGTATTGAGTGAAGTTTGCGGTGTTCATAATCGTCCCTGCGAGAGAACGATTCGGCGTTTGATCGATAAATTTGAAAGAAGTGGTTCTGTCAGTGATCAAAGAACGCCTGTACGTAATCGATATAAGCTCTCCAACCAAAACATAGAGTTCATGAGACTGCACGCGAGAACGGAAACAAATCAATTGCTCCTCGAGCGCAAGAATAGGGGCTTTCGTCGACCATAACATGGCGAATTCTGCATCTGGACTTGAAGTTTCACACTTACAAAATGGTGTTAACTCAAGAACTAAAGAACAACGACCATAGGTTGCGCCGTGTATTCACTGACTGGGCTATGGAA